>CM064331.1:20187797-20550297 GCA_032595735.1 Pelochelys cantorii | reverse complement strand
AAAGAAATGCTCTTAAGACTACATTCAAATAACCATACAGACCAAATTCTGATTTCAAATAGACACAAGGGATTGAAACCAGTGGGTAAAATTCATTTCAGTCTGAAAATTTCATTCATTATGTTAGTTACTGCATGGATCTACAAGCAGAATTTATTCCTAAAATTCTGGCTTAAAATGATATTGTCAAAGTATTTTCAGTACTAAAAGTATTTGTTGGATTAACTTGCTTCTGATAATCCTTGAAAGCTCAAAACTGAAATAACACTGGTTTGTAACTGTAGGATAACTGGAATAGACTTTTTTTTTTCTTTTTAATAGCATTTTGTCTTAGGGAGAAAACCACAAAATACAAAAAAGTTATGTGGACTTACAAATTGATGCAGGAAAGTACAGGGTCAAGTTTTTTTGAAACATGCAATATCATTTTAAATATGGTAAAGCAATAATCTCAGAATTATAGCTAAAACTATATTTCTATAGTATAGCCCCTTGTGCCTATGCAATGCAGGGTCTCAGAAGACAGTGGGATCTTACATAGCATTGGTTCTGCAATCTTTAGGCATAGCATGGAATGAGTAAATGGCAGTTTTAGCGTTAACACTGATGGACTGATTTTGGCTTCCATTTCTGAGACTGTTTTGAAGATACAAATGCAGATCCGCTTTTTCAAAAGTGATTAGTAATTTGAGGTACCTTGATTTTTGGATGTCTCAACTCGAGAAACTAGAAGCCAACTTTTTAAGGTGCTAAGCACCCACAACTCTAATCAAAGTCATTGGAAAAATCATTCAGGTCCTCAGTGCCTCTGAAAATAAAGCTGAAACTTTGGAAATGTTGGCCTCGGTTCTCTGATCTGCAGGCACAACTACACAGTCATAAATATGGCCCTGACAGTGCAAACAGTTAATTGATGCACAGGAGTTGACTTCAACAGGACTACACAGCTATGTAAAATTAGGCAAGTACATAAGTGAGCCTGTATTTGGACAAAATTATGGCAGTAGAAAATGGTTTTTAAAACACTGAATTTTTTTCTTTTGTATTTAAGTAAGATCTTCAATAATATCTGAATATGTTTTTGTGGTTTTATGTACTCACATTTATGTACATATATATGGCTATTTGTACAGATTGAAATTGTATGCATAAACACCCATAAACACACACCCTTATTTGCACAAATTGAGAATTCTTTAAATACAATGCCTCTGATCAGAAATCATTGAGATTGGCACCAGGTTCTTCCAGGATTTATAGAAAAAGAAAACAGTAACTTACATATACTGTATGTGGAAAAGGAAGAGCACTTCTGGACGTTACAAAGCTTAAAACAACACCATGCTACCAGTTTTCCAATTAGGAATTAGAATGTTGGAATGAGTCTGGTATAAATATGATCAAGAAGGGCAGCTTTTATAAGAGTATATTTTAAATAATAAATATGTGAATCATTTGAAATGTAAATTAGTACCAAGTTAGAATGCGCAAAAAGTTCTTTCCCAGGCAGATCATTCCTGGGCTCCCTTCTTCTTCTGTTCCAATTCCTGCAAGCGATCCTCTCGGCATTGAGCATGCTGAGTGCCCACTTTGTGAGCTGTCTCTGTGGCTGCAATGTCAATCTGTGCATATCTGGTTGATTCACCCCCTGAAAAAAAAACCCAAATACAACTGTACTATTGATTACTATCCTGCCCTTTTGGGGAAAGCTTGTCCAGTGCTTATTATACTAGCCTGGACTGTGGTGGGCCTAGGTTCAATTTCTGTTCCCCCACACACTTCCTTTGTAATATTGGGTACGTTACTTAGAGTACATCTACACTGCCCAACTATTCTGAAATAAGCTGTTCCGGAATAGTTATTCCGAAATAGCTTATTCCAAAATAGCACGTCTACACTGCAGGGAAGCCTCAAAATTAGTCGGAGACAGGCTTCCCTAATGCTATCTCGATTTAGAGCCCCAGCAGGCACTGGGGAGGAATAACTTAGAATGGCACTGGAAAGCTATTTCAAAATAGCTATTTCGGAATAGGCTATTTCAAAATAGCTATTTCGGAATAAATCCTCTTAGAATGAGGTTTACAGATTTCGGAATAAGCTGTCCATTATTTCTAAATTATTTCAAACTAATGGAATGGCTGTGTAGACGCATTGTTATTTCAAAATAACACTAGTTATCTCGAATTAACGGTGCAGTGTAGACAAACCCTTAAGAGACAGATTTTTAAAAGGATTTAAGTGTTGCTTGATGGAGAGGAGCAATGTCTCACCCCAGGTAATCTGCCACCTAGTGGAATTTTCAGTCCTAAGATGGGTGGCCCCATGTCACCTGGACTCCCTGTGCATGGAGACAGCTGACCCCTGTGCATGAAGACAGCTAAGTGAGCCCCTAGGAAAGGGAATTTTTTAGAGGCCAACAGGCTGAGCAAGGAGCCCCCTTAGCTAGCCAGAAGGGAAATGGCAGGAAGAAGAGAGGGACTGGGACACTTTGCAGCTTCACCCAGATCAGTAAGGAGTTATGTCACTGCCTGCCCTGTCACCATGGGAGCCCCGTGCTGTTCAGCTTTGGCTGAACAGCTTTGACACACAGCTTTGACACCCACTCACAGCACAGAGGTCTCACCCTGGCTTCCACCAGCCTTGTTACTCCATACAGGGCAATACCAACAACCTTTCCTTCCCTGCAGTGTCCAGCCCTCCCACTGGATACTCTCAGAAGTTAGTAGATTCACTGCCTCCAAAGAGGCAGAGCCCACACCAGCCTGTTAGTTTAGCTGAGGACTTTATTCTTCAGTTTAACACACAGCACTGAAGTGGTTTTATAACACAACAGAAATCAGTTTATTTCTAACTAACAGACATGTCAGTGATGATACATAAATATCGAAGACACAGGTAGGGTAACAAGTAGAACAAAGCATGCTTTCTAGTGGCTAAATCGTAATTTCAACCAGTGACAATCTTGGCCTAAGTAGGTTTCTCACCAGAGTTACCTGTAAGCTGAGTGCTTAAGAGGCCATCCAGGAGAGATTCAAATACCACTCATCCCAGGTGAGTGTCTAGCCATTGGGTGCAAAGGGAGAGTCACCTCTCCTTTGTTTATTTCCAAGAAAAGGGGGGAGGGGTCTGGCGTTAGGCACCTCACTTCAGGAGGGGACTCATCGTTGTGAATTCCAAGTGGAGATGGGCAAGTCTCTCTGGTCCGGAATTAGGTTCTTAATGATCTTTTTGGAATATGGCTTAAGCAATGCCCCTCTCCTCAGCATTTCTGACTGGCTACTATAGGTGGCTCCCCACTCACAGTGGTGCCTTCTGACAATCCCATTCTTAGGGACTGAACTCTCACCATTGATTGTAAAGGGAGCCTGGGAACATAACTCAGGGCTGGTATCCATTGTGTGGTAGGGTAGCTAAGCCAGGTCCCAAAAGGTGCCTAACTCCCATTGATTTCCATGAGAGTTAGATACCTTTGAGGATGTGGGTCTATGCCCTTTTGTAGATCTAGATCCCTTGGCCTCATTTCTCCAACCCCAAATGGCAGCCCCATGCTCTGAATGTCCCTAAAAATCTGATTGTCAGATGCAGAGACAGGATGACAGGGGATGGATCACTTGATAAATTGCCCTGTTCTGTTCATTCCCTCTGAAGCAACCAGCACTGGCCACTATCAGAAGAGAGATTACTGTGCTAGATGGGCTATTTGTCTGATGAATCATGCCAGAGACTCAGCATCTTGTAGGACCAAGCCCCATAGGGGCCCAGTTACTGGAGTCACGTAATTAACTCAAGACCTTAGCTTCAGTTTACTTTTAAAAGGCAAGTCTCTAAACCTTGAAAAAATGAATCAAGTACAGGCAAAGAAATAGCATCTGCCTGAGTCTGCAAACAATCTGAAACTTTACCTCTGAAAGGGGTGAAGTCACATTCATTTTTAACAGCACTCTAATGCCAAGACCCACTAACATGTTCGCACTAATTTCTTCCATCCATGTGCAGAATAAATTTAATTCTGTGCACCCAAGGCATGTGCAGATGTGCACCACAAAACACATGCTGCCAGCTGGGGCTGCTCTGCTAATCAACTGGGCAGCATTTGAATCACTCAATTTACAGGGAACACTGCCCACTGGGCTGGGAGACTCTACCAACATTACTGCAGCAGGATCTGTGTGTGTGTCAGGAGAAGAGGGTACCGGGCCCTGAACCACCTAAATTATGCCAGGTAGATACTGGAGCAGCCCAGAATCAGGTAGGTCCAAGAGGTTAGTAGGGCTTTTGGGTGGCTTGCATCTCTAAGAAGCATGAACACCCGTTTCTAGACAAAGGAGAGTCAATGCTCTGTGCTGCCTGGTTAGGCACGTTGAGGCGGGAGTCCTGGTAGAGTTACTTTTTTTATGATTTATGAATTTCATGGGTGTGGGTTTTTGCCCTTCCAGAGACACCCAAATCCAAAGATGATGATACTATGCAGCCCTACAGAGCTGCAGGTGCTCAGTGCAAATGGAAATAAGGCTACTTTTACTTAGGTGCCTACATATGGGTTTAGTTAGTTAACTTTATTTACCTACATTTGAAAAATGTGGCCATAGGCTCTCGAGCACAGATCCACAAAGGTATTTAGGCTTTTAACTACCATTTAAATCAATGGTGGTTAATACCATAAGAACAGCCATACTGGATCAGACTAAAGGTCCTTCTAGCCCAGTAGCCTGTCATTCAACAGTGGCTAATGCTAGATGCCCCAGGTGGAGTGAACAGAACAAGTAATCATCAAGTGATCCCTCTCCTGTCACCCATTTCCAGCCTCTAACAAATAGAGGCTAGGGACATCATTCCTACCCATTCTGGCTAATAAGTTTTGATGGACTTAACCTCCATGGACTTATCTAGTTCTTTTTTGAACCCTGTTAAAGCCCTGGTCTTCACAACATCCTCTGGCAAGGAGTTCCACAGGTTGACTGTGCACTGCATGAAGAAAAGCTTCCTTTTGTTTGTTTTAAACCAATCACCTATTAATTTCATTGTTGACCCCTCGGTTCTTACATTATAGGGACAAGTCTTTTCCTTATTCACTTTTTCCACACCAGTCATTTTTTAGATCTCTATCTATCCCCCCTTAGTCTTCTCTTTTCAAAGATGAAAAGTTCCATTTTTTTAATATCTCTTCATATGGCACCTGTTCCAAACCCCTAATCATTTCTGTTGCCCTTTCCTGAACCTTTTCCAATGCCAAGATACCTTTTTTTAGATGAGGTGATCACATCTGTATGCAGTATTCAAGTTGTGGGCATACCATGAATTTATAGAGGCAGTAAGATATTGTCTGTTTTATTCTCTATCCCGTTTTTAATAATTACAAACATTCTGTTTGCTTTTTTGAGTGTGGCTGCACATTGAGTGGATGTTTTCTGAAAACTATCCACAGTGACTGCACGCTCTCTCTCTTGAGTGGTAATAGCAAAATTAATTCCCATCATTTTATAGGTATAGTTTGGTAATAACTATGTCGAGCAGTTTAGTATCATCTGCAAATTTTGTCACCTCACTCTTTACCCCTTTCTCCAGATCATTTATAAATAGGTTGAAAGGATTGGTCCCAGAATGGACCCTTGGAGGACACCACTATAGTAGAGTCCCGAGGATAAACGGGACCGACAGGTGGTCAGATTACCGAAAATGTTGGATGATAGGGACTCTACTGTAGCCGGCGCGGCTTGGTCCCCATCCCTGCCTGGCCCTGGCCCCTTCCTTCCCTGCAGCTCCTGGGCGCGTGCCGGGAGAATGGTCCCGCTCACTGCCCCGTCGCTCTCCTGGAGCCACTGATGCCGCTCCTGCTGGCGCCGCTTTGACCCCGGGAGCTGCAGGCATCAGCGGCTCCAGGGCGCGGGCCGGGAGAATGGCCCTGCTCACTGCCCCATCGCTCTCCTGGAGCCACTGATGCCTGCAGCTCCCGGGGACGAAGCGGCGCCGGCAGGAGCAGCATCAGCAGGTCCAGGAGAGCCACGGGGCAGCGAGCGGGGCCATTCTCCCGGCCCGCACTTTATTCGACCCTGCAGCTCCCGGGGATGAAGCGGCGCCGGCAGGAGCGGCATCAGCAGCTCCAGGAGAGCGACAGGTCAGCAAGCGGGGCCATTCTCCCAGCCCGCGCCCTGGAGCCACTGATGCTGCTCCTGCCGGCGCTGCTTCCTCCCCGGGAGCTGCAGGGTCGGATAAAGCAGAGTGTCGGATTACCGAAGGTCGGATAATCTGGACTCTACTGTAGTTACCTCTCTCCATTCTAAAAACTTACCATTTATTCCTACCCTTTGTTTCCTGTCTTTTAACCAGTTATCAATCCATGAGAGGACCTTCTCTCATCTTATGCCAACTGACTCTACTTAAGAGCCTTTGATGAGGGACCTTGTCAAAGGCTTTCTGGAAATCTAAGTATACTGTATCCACTGGATCCCCCTTGTCCACATGTCTGTTGACCCCCCTCAAAGAACTCTAGTAGATTAATAAGGCATGATTTCCCCTTATAGTAACCATGTTGACACACACACACCCCCCCCCCCAACAAATTATGTTCATCGATGAGTCTGACAATTCTTTTATTTACTATAGTTTCAACCAATTTGCCCAGTACTGATGTTAGACTTACAGGTCAGTAATTGCCAGGATCACCTCTAGAGCTCTTTTTAAATATCCTTTGTGGCTCTAGGCCAATGGGACTCACTTTCCACATATTTGCAATGGAGAGGCATTGACCTAACGACCAGAGGGCAAATAAAAGCACAATCCTGCTTGAGCTGGGGACAGAATAGACTCCAGAGACTCATCTTAGCTGAATAGTTGTCTCTAATACAATATTTCTAAATGTGGACAATCGTGGGCAAGTCCCAGCACAAGCAGCTGGCGGCCAGAAGCACAGGACTTCCCTCTGCATGCACACAGTTTACATTTAACATTGTTTAGTAGTAGTAATGGCGCACATAAAGATCTCTACCTCTTATGCCTGTGCTAGGTTCTTGAAGCTCTAATTCCATGTAGTGGAGCTGCTTCTTTGATGTAGGACTGACAGGAATATTAACATAGGTTGTTGTCTCACTGTGGGGTCGATCAGTTCCAGGTAGATCTGTTGAATAGCCTACTGCCCCTCCTAAAAAAATTAACATATAATTAATGCTGACATTCATAATTATTAATAATCCATTTAATGCAAGCAAACATTTCCCTCAAATGTTCTATACATAAATACTCAGCAGAAAACAAACGCAAGGGTCTTCACCATAAAGAATTCATGTATGGAACCTTGGACCTGATGGGTTGGAGACATATATGGAACTGTTCACATGTATGCTACGGTGGGAGCTTAGGGAAAAGCTCATTGAAACAGGTGGGTGTAACTAACCACTGCACTTAATTTAGAATAAATGTGGGAAACAATCAATCTCCTTCATGAAACCAAGTAGCCACCCTCCTCAAAGAAGATGGGTAGGTAGACAGAATAATTCTTCTGGAAAGTACAGAATTTACTGCCTTTTGATGTAGTTGGTTGCAGTTCTGTTTACTCACCAGGTTCTTCTGGGCCAGTAGAAGTTCCAAGTTCAGCAGGCGGTGCCATCAACCCAAAACCACCTTTAGGACCTAGAGCATCAAAAAATTCCCAACATATTTGGTCCCATGGTAGCTAGTAAATTGGATGGTGATAATAAAGCATACAACTGCTTTCTTTTGATTTCTAGACACATAATCTAAATAACAATGCTAAAAAAAAACCAAACAACTGAAGAACTAAATACAGAAATCACTGAAACCATCCCTCCCGGAGATGATTCTGCTTCACAACAGGAAATTTGTCATTGTTTGGAATGGACCACATTGCATAATTTTTATTGGAATGGGGTGTGAAGACTCTGTAGATGGAGCTGAGGGCTTTCTCCACAGGGAATGTTTTGGAAACATGTGTGCTGTGTTGCAATCAGAAGGCTATACTATGCTATCAATGTACTTGCATTGCATTTTCAGCTACAAATATTTGCAGCTTACTGTGCTTGTTTGCCTTGGTTAGTCTCCTCGCTCCTTCATTGTTATAGGGACATATACTTTAAATGGCCATCAACTCCAGTATATAGGATTTATCACAGGCTAAGATGGAAATTGTTTGCGGGAGCCCCTTGTTAAAATATTGGCAGCCTTTCACTGATACGAATAGGATTAATGCCTGTGCCTTGGCACGCATCCCACCTGTCACTGCCTTTTCTAAACTTATTCCACCTGTCAATGCTGTGTCTAACAAAATATTAATTCATCTGCAAATTGAATAGAAAAATAAACCATAGCACAGATTGCATCAGGAAATATCACTGTTAAATATCACTTTTAAAACTCTTTTGTTTTAAGGGCAAAGTGGCACACTTTTACATACACACAACATAACCTGTTACACCTACCAGCTTGCAGAGAGTGCCCTTTCTGTACTTTCAGAGATCCAATAGCTGCCATGACAGAAGAAGCACCTGTTTTTAAAGAGAGATCTTCACATTAATGCTAAATACACTTCATTAGTATTAGCTGTCTGCTGTACCCACGCAGTCACAGTCAATGTTTCCAAATAAATTACTCTGGAAAAAAATTACTGGTAAGAAACACAAGATTGCTTTTGTCATTGGAAGTCTTTGTTCTAACATTTCCCTTTTTCAGTTCAGTGAAATAATCATTTTGTAATTGTTGTGATAAAAATAATTCTCCAGTGTCATTTCTTTGGAACAAAGAAGCCCCCAAAACATTTTCTACAGGCCAAGATCTGCCATCCTTACTCACCCAATCAGTGGGCCTACTCAGTATGGATAAACAAAGTGACAGAATCACACCCAAAGTTGTAAACTGCTTGCTGCTGCAACCCTAACTGTGTCTTTGGAATAGTGTAAGCACTAAACTTGGTGCTGTAATTAATGTCTCATCAGACCTCATCCACAAGAATCAAATTGTAGGAACAATGCAACGAATAAGCAAATAATAGAGAGAGAAGGGAGAAGTTTTGATTTAAATGGTTTTGGATTCATTGCTCCGATGAAATATAGCTCAGTTTTACTGTCTTATTTAATCATTTAATTTGATAACAGCCTTCAACTTCCTGAAGGAAGGTTCCAGAGAGGATGGAGAAAGCTGTTCTCAGTGGTGACAGATGTCAGAACAAGGAGCAATGGTCTCAAGTTGCAGTGGGGGAGGTCTAGGTTGGATATTAGGGAAAACTATTTCACTAGGAGGGTGGTGAAGCACTGGAATGGGTTACCTAGGGAGATGGTGGAATCTCCATCCCTAGAGGTTTTTAAGTCCTAGCTTGACAAAGTTCTGGCTGGGATGATTTAGTTAGGGTTGGTCCTGCTTTGGGAAGGGGGCTGGACTTGATGACCTCCTGAGGTCTCTTCCAGCCCTAGGATTCTACGATTCTGTGATCACAGAAGTCTGTGATAACAAGAAAAGTAGTCTATCCAGACCATCTCTCCATCATTACTCAGTATAGTACAGATGTAAGACTATACATTGGATTTACAATGCTTAACAGGTTATATAACCTGTTAAGAGGTTTTAACTATTTAGGCAAATTGGCATGGTCTGTTTTCTTTACAGTTCTCATTGTGGGCACCATTGCAGATAATGAGTTGTACTCACACAAATAATCCCAGTGAGGCTAATTGTGTATGTAAACACTACCCAGTTTAAGTAAGGGTGGAGGACTATGCTCTTTATTGTATCTGAAATATCGCACCACTCAGAGTGCATATACGCTGCACTGTTATTTCAAGATAACGAACGTTATTTTAAAAAAAATGTGAGCGCCTACACAGCCATACCGTTATTTTGAAATAATTTCGAAATAATGGACAACTTATTCCGAAATCTGTAATCCTCATTCTATGAGGAATAACACTTATTCTGAAATAGCTATTTTGAAATAAGGTGTGTGTAGACACTCCACTGTTGCTATTTCAGAACAGCCCCTCCCCAGGGCCATTCTAAGTTATTCCTGCCCAGTGCCTCCAGGGGCTCTAAATCAAGATAGCACATTAGGGAAGCCTGCCGCCGATCAATTTTGAGGCTTCCCTGCAGTGTAGACGTGCTATTTCAGAATAAGCTATTTTGGAATAACTATTCCGGAATAGTTTATTTTGAAATAGCCATGCAGTATAGATGTACCCTGACAGAGCAGTTGTGCTGTGTGCAGTTTGGCAGATGGAGGCTGCTTTTGGTACCTGGGATAAAATTCTCATCACCTCCTAAAATGATGAAGATTCCTTGAAGAGGAGAGCCACTGAGTTTCAGACACTTTAAAAAGAGCCAAACATGTTACCCTCACCATTAAGAAATTATATAAAGTGAACAGGGTTCTAAATATTTGACTGGCAAACAAGAATAATTATGGAACCAAGTTAAATCAAAACACCAAAAAGATTATTTAAGTCAAATATGAATACAGATTAGAGGATAGTAAGCAAATACTTCACAAGAACATAATTGGACAAAAAGACTCAGTATTACACTACTTGTGCGCACACAAAAAGCATGTGCTCTATAGCCAAAGGCTACGATACACATTTTTAAAAGTATTTAATACGGAAGAACTGAATATTTTTAATTTACATGCAGATAGATTAGAGAGACCTTCTGTACCCAAGTGAACACATATTTTACTCAGTCACATTGGTTTCAGTGGGAATACTCACAAGTAAGTGTCCTTACAGTGTAAAAAGGTCTTCACAATCTGGCCTCCTGGTAATGACCAGATATGTTTTCATTGTGATTGGTTTGCTTTTTTCTGCCTCCTGCTTCCCAGAGGTTACAATATGCCTTTCTGTGAGTCTTTGAGACACTGTAATAAAGTTTACGCAAATGATAGTTTCTACTTTTTAGGAGTGACACACACAGAGGTTCAGTTTCCTCTTCCACAGAACTGAACTGAGTGAGTTTAATCAAGAACTTGGTGCATCTAGCAGGGCAGGTGGACTTTTAAGCAACATTCTATGAGTTATAGAAGAAAAGAATCTGCCCTGACATTTGTACAAAAGAACCAGAGAGAGAAAATAAACAATTCCAAATGAAATATTTGAATCCATTATGGTCAGGATGATGTTACCCAGTGAGTATAATTTGGTGACTTGACATATGCACGTTGTGGAATTTCGTGTGGATTCTTTTCATGAGGCTTTGTGCTTCTTATGACATCTACTTGTGCTAATGAAGAACAATACAATGAATACATTGAGAGAGAATTCAATGTCCTCCTGCTTGCTATGTTCTGTTCTTTGTCATGGAACCAAAGATATGTATTGTAGCAAATGAACAGAACTGCTTGACAAGATACATTTTCAAGAAGTTGAAGTAGTCATCTCTGTGACAGGCATTCCATTTCTTTCACCATGCTCTTCTGCCACATCTTCATATGATGTGGTTTTTGGGTTTGGTTGTTTTACAGTTCTCGGTGATGTTCATTTTTAGTGTGGCTGACTGCCATGCCTTGTGTTCAAATGCACGAAAACTGTTTACATTTTACTTTTCATGCTTATGGGAAAAGAATGTTCACCATGGAACAAAGACTGGTACCCTTCCACAGGGTTTTTCTTGTGAAAATCAAGTCCCCGTATATTCTATCCATAGAATTGCACTCGTATATCTCTTGTGGCTATGACAAAGAGAAATCAGCATTTGAAATGGCCTGTTTTGTAGCTTCATATCAGTAGTTGGGCCTTTATGTCAACTCTTCAATAGGCAGAACATTTTGCTATGAATGCATGTTCATAGATAATGCACTCAAATCCACTAAAAACTAATGGAAGATTATCAAGGTTTAAGTACAAAGATTATAAACTAACCCCTACAATTTAAATTTTTAAACTTTGCCACCTGATGGCCACTGAATAGGAATGTGCTATTATGTCACAAGCTTGTTTGCATTCACAACATAGGCAACAAGGTCTGAATGTCTAGACTGCCTGATTGTCTGGAAAAATCATTAGCTACTGAAATGTAAAATAGTTTAAGTTCTGAAGTAAAGTTGTGTTTCTTGCTGCATTAAAACTAGATGAGGTTCTTAAACCTGCTCAGCACATCACTTAACTCAGATGAAAATTCTTTCATCTCTTTCTTTGAAGAGGGATGTTATCTTACTCAATAGAAAATCCAAAGCACTATGGCGTTGACTGTTTTAGGATAGAGGGAACTTTGGGTGTGTTTCTTTTTATCAAAATATATCAGATTTGCTGGTGTTATGATCCATTTATATGATCTCCTCTGCTTGTATCATTCTGCTATTTGAATGTGAGTTCACACCTCATTACATAACACAAATACCATTTATCAGCAGTGCACAAATCACTGGACATATGTAAACACTTCTATTTCTAAAGAGATTTTGCCATATTCTGAAATTTTCCCTACCCATCTAATAGGGAATTTCTCCAGATTTGACTGAATCTTTCAAAGCTGTAGACATTTTTCAGGACAATCCATATTTGTGATATTGTCTAAACAGTTTGTGGTACCAGGAAGAGCAAGGCAGGAGTGCCTATCACATATAAAGAATATACAGTTTCCCATGGTGATGAACTCTCTCAGGTTCGGTCCTTCTGGAAGCCGTTAAGGCTGGCATTTGCAATGTTTCCTATCTCAGGTCCTTCTCTTTATGTGTTCTGACACATGCCTTTTTAAAGGAATATTAGATGCATCTGCTGTAAAAATTTTGACAAACCCAAGTCCAGGATCAGTGTAGACTGAGGATGAAGGAAAAACCCTGGCACCCACAGCATGCTGGGACACAAGCCTCTGCATCTGTGTGCTTCTGGCCAGACCCCAACCACTGTTGTATTGCCTTTCTGAACCCCTATTCATTCTTACATATCCCACCACACTACATGCTGCGATCTGCAGGCTCCCTGCATCTCGGTGCTAGGCAGTGTGGGGGCAGGTGAGGAACAGAAGCAGAGGAATATAAAAGCATCCTATCTGTGTAGTTCCAGCTCCACCACTCTTTGCATCCCATAGAGGAGGGACTAGAAACCTTGGGCTCTACTTCTGCTCTGAAGATGTAATAGAAGCTATTGTGGGATTCTGCAAGTCCTCATGTTGTTTCAAGCAGGATTCCCTCCCTTTTAGTTCAACACAGATCCTGTATTTCAGGTGTGCACTCAGGCCAATATATAGTTCTTAAATAAAATGCATAAATTGTTTAAATGACTGTATCCATTTATCTACACTTTTTCCAAGCTCATTTTTTACAGGAATTTAAATTGTGTGCTCATAAGACTCAGTACAGTCAAGCAAGAGGAAGTCATATGATAGAAGACTATTTATTACTCATCAATTTCTCATCATAAAAATTCTGTTATAATAAAATTTCTATCACTGCCAAGGATGACAAATTAACTGTGGACAATGTTCAAAATACAATCCTTTTTTTTTTTTTTGTCCAATAAAATATCACAATCTATTTTATCTTTCCCCACCTCATGAACTGATGATGAATTTCCTGCCATGATTTCATGAATTATAAATTACGTTCAGCCTTGTCAGAGGCCACCAAGTCACCATGGGGCAGATTTTTATCTTGCAATGATGTAAGTCAGGAATAACTCCTCTGAAATCAATGAAGTTACACCAGTAACTAACTTCAGAAGAGGATAATTAGGCCGAACAGTTCCGCAGTAAAAGAGAGATGTGCTCCTAAAAGATACTGATTCCTCCTCCTCCTCAATTTAATTTCAGCACCCATTCCCTCTGTTATATACATAACTTTAAGCTACCTTGGGTTTCTCTCTTCTGTTCTTCATATACATGAGAACAATTTAACATGTTCCTAATTAGCACCTTGACATTTTAGAACCTTCCATTCCCCAGCACTGTTTTGTCTTTACCCCCTTATTCATCCTCTACCACATTTCCAAGTCAAACTTTATGCAGCTTTTGTATAACAAGCAAAGAAGCTGCCACGCAGAGAAAGCTCTGTAATGATGCAGATGACATTCGAAAGATGAAAAAAAGGAACTGCACACACAAGAAATAGAAAAAACTTTTTAACGATGATGAAGCCCAATTATAGTCAGGTTCGCTACTTTAGGGGATTATCTGCTACGGTTCTAATTAAGTTCCTGATTTTGAACAGTACATTAAAAATGAAGGCAAAATTCTCTTTGACTCCTCTAATTGTAAAAAGCAGTGGTAGCAAATGTCAGGGACCACCACAACTTTGTTCCAATACATAGGCCCTGTGCAAGGCTAACTGGTACTAGTTGTTGCAAAGCATGGGGAGGTGGAGGGAATATTATCCTATCCTTTTCAGTATTGCCTAGCAGAGCTTGCCCAAATCAGAAGGGATTTCATGCTGATCTTCTTCAAAGCTGGTTTTGTGGGGGCACTACTGGCTCCTGGGAGCACTGTGCTTAGTTGAGCACACATGTACCTACAGGGAACAGCTCCAATCTGCCTCCTCCCATGGACACTATCACAGTGCCATAAGGGAGCTCAGGATATTTCAGTCCTGCAGAACCAAGTTTCCAGGGAGACTACTTCAGTCTCATTATGCTTAGCTTTGCTGAAGTTTTTAAGGCAGATACAATACATGATTTAAAAACAGAATTAAAATTATTCACCTCACCAGGTTATTTTTACACTTAGCAGCAGTTCTTGAAAGACATTTGAACAAAAGTGTTATGCACTGACATATTTATGAAAACTTATTCTCCAGCATGCTTGAGTTGCTATTAGAATTAAGCACATTTCTTTTAAGCTGATGGGTCTACTGTTCACAATATGTAACCACTAGCAATTAACGGAGAAATGTTTAACCTCTTGTGTTTGTACCACTGGTAGCTGAACATATAACGTGTTGAGTCAAAATTGAAGTGGTGAGCAGAAGATGTTTTATAGAGCACATAGAACTTCATAGCACAGCAAAGAGGTCTTTGCATTTGTTTAAGGTACTTATATGCATAGTTAGCATCACTGTTAATATACATTGAGGATTCAAATGCACAAAGAAACAGGTATGTGAGTAATTGAGTTACCACATTTTCACATAACAGAATAGTGTATGTGTGACAAAGCAGGGATTGTATTCTCAGTTTGCTTTGTTATGTTGCATTTGATTTCTACTGCCCTGTAGTAACCCTGTGTGTTTGCCTCAGTTTCCCTGGGTACTGCACTACTATCTAGATGGGATGGGGATTTCGGGTATGACTCACTGAGGGAGTATGCTCAGCCCATCAGGTACACAATGGCCAGGCTCACTGTAACCTGAGCCTGGGAAGGGGGTGTGACCAGGTGACACCTTTTGCCTGGGAAGCTGGACAAAAGGGGAGGTGGAACTGGAGGCACTGGAAGTAGAACTGGTGGAACTGGAGGTATGCTGCTGGGTGTGTAAGGGAGTCTAGCTGGCTTAGGGGACAGAAAGGGGGGCCAGGGCCCAAGACTCTGGGCCCCCTTCTCCCCAAGATGGGTTGTATTGGCTGCTCCTGGTTCCTGTGCTAACAACTCTGTTCTATGCTGTTTCCCTGTGAACTAATAAAATTTCTGTTCTACCTGCTGGCTGAGAGTCACATCTGGCTGCAGATGGGGGTGCAGTGCCCGGTGGCTCCCCACTCCTCGGCGACACTGCATAGTTAGCATCATTGTTAATGCACATTGAGGATTAAAATGCACAAAGAAACAGGTATGTGAATAATTGGGTTGCCACATTTTCACATAACAGAATAGTGCACACAGTTACATCCACAAATTATCTCTCTATAGCTATAAAAAAGTTTTTCCTGATGGGCAACAGAATGACATCATCATGCGCTCATGCTCTCTGGCTGCAAAAGCCGCCAGAGAGAGGGGGGCTGGCTAGCATAGTGAGCATGGAGTGCAGCCCACAAGTATACCTGAATGTTACATCCTGCACTGGACACCTCTCTTTATGTGGTCTGTTTAACAAATGTCTTTTCAAAAGTATATGAGATGAATCTACTGTAAAATTCTGATGCACCCCAGGTCCAGGATGTGTGTGTGTGCCTGGTTATCTGGCCAGTTCATTAGATCAGCTACCTCAAATTAAGTGATTTTCTCAAAATTCCTCATCAGAGAGACAGCCTCATTTTGGCTTCAGCAAACGAAAGGCAGGGGATGAAAACAGTGATAAAAATATGTGAGCAAGCTCTAGTGAGGCTGTCTAATCCAGATACAATTCTTTGAAATATGGTTGGGTAACAAAGGATGTTCAGCACGTGACCTGGATTAAAAAATGAAGGAAGCAAGACATCCGAATAGTATTACTTTCCAAAGCATTGCAACAAATCAGGTTCCTTAATATTTGATGTGTCTGCAAATAGAAAGACAAAAGGAAGCATCTGGGAATGATAAAATTGAGAAACTGAGAAAGAAGTTGTGGGTTTCTTTTTTATTAAGAAATTCCATATAGAGGTGGCTATAAAAAAAAAGTAGAAGAGATGAAGATATCACAAAGGCAGCCAAGAGAATAAAAGGCAGATAAAGGAAAAAAAAAAAAGATTCTGTTTGGACTTCAATTCCCTTTGCCACTCCTTTATTTTCTGACCTTTATTACACAATCTTTATCTTGCCCACTAGTTACATTCAAATCACTGCTTTTCTTTATCTTGCTGATTTCTTCTGTTAGATGATGAATTATATTGGTCCATTTTCAATTAAATATTCTTTTCCTTCATCTTTGCTTGGGTCAATGACTTTCAAATCTTCTCGTCCTTTAAAAAAAGGTCTATTTTCTCACTAAGCAAATATTTAATTGTAGATTTTAAGAGAGTTTTACATCTGTTTCCATTTTCCTTGTGTTCAGAATAAAAGCGAGAAGATTGTAAATTTTCAAAGAAATTTCTCTAAGTGGCACATTTACAATAATGTTGGGGGATGGTCATTGCTTCAAAAAAATCCAGTAAGGTTTTTCTTCAGGCTTTTTTTAAATTATGGCAAATTCTTCATCTTATGATGAACATCTTGAACTTCTGAACTGCATCAGCGGTTTATACAAATGTACTGTTAGATTTTGCTTTGCTTAGATGAGCAAACATTGCCTGTAAATATAGCCATTATACGCACATTATAATTACATTTTCTTTGCTAGATTATAACACTGAAATATAATCATAGATGCAAAATCACAGCATGGATTTCCATTTGCCAGCTTCATTAGAGGTATTTATATTATTACAGTCCCATTAACAATTCCGCTATTGTTTTTGTTCTGTTGAAGTTGTCATTTGACTTTAAAATTACTTGGGGCTATATTGTTACATCGTTGTTCACATTAAGTAGTACTCTTAATATCTCCATACATTTCAATTGGGACTACTCAGAGAGTAAGGTGCTATTCAACAAGAGTAAGAATCTAGCCCTTAGTATTACATTCTCCCGTCATGCACTAGAATTATTCCATAACTTCTGGGTATTATCCCTGTAAGAAAATGCTTATTGCAATAAGTAAAATGTTCTAGTGCATGCTATAAAAAAAAAAAAAGCCAGCAAGTATGGTGTATTTTTTTCCAGAAGGTGACTTCCCTTTCTGTTGGCCTACCATGCCCCAAGGAAATTTGCAAATCAGTTTTGAGCACAAATCTGAGTGTCTCTCTACTTGGAATCAGGTACAATTCAGGCAAATAGAGATACAAATACTTGCTAGGTGAAAATATTCCCCATATGAAAAGTGCAAGTTGCCACAATAAAAAGTTATCCTTTTTACAGGTGCAATTTACACCTACATCTTATGTTCCTGAAAAATACTGAAGGTACAAACACTGATACTTAGACATCTAACTACTGCCTCTGGACACAAAATCAGGAAGCAAATAGTCCATGTGCATTATTTGAACCCACAGGTCATCTGCAGTTTGAAATAATAGCAGTCCAAATATTACAGCTACAAATTGCACCTATAAATGAGAGACGCTGCTGAATTGTAGACTTTAATTAGTTAAACTTCGTTCTATTTTATAAATATTTCCATCATAAATCAGCCACCTACTTTATTTAGGATAGCATTACTAAAGATTGGGTAGTAAAAAGAAAGAGGACAAAATTGGAAGCAATTATCAAATTCTGTTTTCCGTTATATCTGTATACATCTGGAGTAACTCCACTATCTTTACTGCAGTAATTGAGGACAAGATTTGCCATATGGTTCTAAATAAGTGTTCTCTTCCTAACATATTACAAATCATCATAATAAAAAGAGGTCTTCATTAGAAACATTTTCTAGTGCTAAGAAATCTGTTTGATTCATTCATTCTGGAATCAGTCTACTCAAGGAATTGTAACATCCAGCTGATCCTGCCAAAGCTTGAGAAGCAAGAGTTCCTTTTATTTTTTTTCATAGATGGCTTAAAATGAGAAACAAATATGCAAACATAATTTGTTTGTTTAGTTTTCAATACTATATGTATATCAGAAGCAAGAAACCTGGGACAAAGTCTGTTGATCCACTGGAGTAAAAGGAGCAGTTAAGGAAGATAAGGATATTGCAGACATGCTAAACTACTTCTTTGCAATTGTCTTCACCAAAGACAATGTGGGGACGCTACCTACCCCAGACTGACAGTACCCTTTTCAGATAATAAAGATGAAATGTTATCAGAGATCAAGACGATTCATAGATTCCAAGGCCAGAAGAGAATGTTATTCATCTACACTGGCCTTCTGTGTTACACAAGCCTAGAACATCTCAAAAAAAATTCCTACAACATATCTTTTAGAAAAACATCCAATCTTGATTTTAAAATACTCAGTAATGGAGAATCTACCACTACCCTTGGTAAATTGTTCTAATGGTTAATTATCTCACCTTTAAAAATTTACGCCTTATTTCCAGTCTGAATTTGTCTAGCTTCATCTTCCAGCCATTAGATCCTGTTATACCTTTCTCTGAAAGAGAAGGTGCTGGAACAATATTGTAAATTAGACAAAGACCATAGGGAGAGTAATATATTTTACTGACATAGTTTCCATGCAAAAGTACAGAACACGCTGTCATCACCTAAATAACCTGAGGTCATAATTAATCTTATGGGCCAAATTTGTGGTTCTTTTCCAGCTTTCGTGAATCAGTGTAGTTCCACAATGGAGCTGTACTGAGTTACACTCATTGAGGATCTGGCTCTATGCTTCTTTCTAACTGTTATTTAGAGGACTTGAATGTGTACACTATGAATGGTTTTATGTGCACAGCTAAAGGAATCTTGTGGAAGTGAAGATTCTTAGGTACATACGAAGAAGCTTCAATGGAAGACATGTGAATTGAGTTTACTCTGGATGTTACTAGAGCTGTAACCATACACCCTGACCTCTTTGATTGTATTGTAGGAAATGCATTCAAGCAATCTTACCTCTAAATTAAATAATTTTTCCATGTAGGATAAAACCAGATTTGTGAATCCATGCCTTTCTTGAACAACAGTTGAAGACACTACAGATTTTTAATATATTTTACAAAAATATAAATCATATAGACTGCATTAGAAAGACCAACTGCACAGAGAATCCTTTTCCTCAAAGAGGCTCAGTCCTGAATGTACAGTCCTTACATAGTCCACAATCCTAGATTGCAGGATTTGGCCTTCCATTTGCCTCCCTCCCTCCCACAATCTTTTTTGGTAAATTGGGATTACAAATAGTAATATTTAGCAAACTACACAATTAAGTAAGTTCCTACCTGGGAGAACTGGTAACACTCCAGACTGTAAAACTGCTGTTCCCTAAACAAAACAGAAAGAGTTAGAATGAAATCTCTCTTTGCATATAACAAAGGTTTCACAAAAATACAATCAACATTGTGAAGGAGTCTTTAGCTATGCAAAAGTCTTTAAAAACCAGAAGAGCCCCAACAAAGGCACCCTGGGAAAAAATTGTAAGAAATACCTGTATGAAATGTCTATAATATACCTTTAAGGGTCACTAACTGTAGCTTGACTGCGTTGAAACATATTTTAACTGGTAAAAAAACTATTCTGAAACTCAGCACTGATTATAAATCAAGTGGAAAAAAGCAGCTAAACTCTGTGATTCAAGATTACATGAGATCAAAATTAGAACAACACTTTAAATATAAGGTTGTTTGTGTGCTTGAATCTCTCCATATAAAACATAATAGATCACATTCATCTCGCCACACACAAAGCTAGACTTCCCAAAAATCTGAAATAATTTTTCTCAATTGGTAGAAAAAATAAAATTGTCCACATTAATTATTATTAGCTACATTAAAATTCAAGTCATACTGATTTCCTGTAGGAAATATGCACAAAGAAAATGTATTTTAAAATCTAAAGAACATGATGTGATATGCCACAGGGTGACAGTATAGTGAGGTACCAAACACTGATAATTGGGGGAAACTATGTGGGATGATTCATTATCTGTGAGAAAAATCTAAGCACTGTAGCAGATGTAGATCAAATTTTTACTAGTAATTAATCTGTTAGGTTATCTTCAGAAGACTGTTAACATTTTTATCCTAGCATCCCTATATCCTTTCCAATGCCTATCGTGATGGGGAAAGCCAGATGGCTACCAGAAAGTAACAGAAATCAGGTGCAGTAACTGTAGACTAAACAAATCCCTGTTGCCATGGCAACCAAATGACAGCTAATTAAGACACATGGGCTCAATTAAGAACCTCCTAGAACTCAGTTGAGGCATTTAAGTTAATTAAGATACCTTGAGGCTATCTAGAAGCTGCTAGAACCAGGTGAGAAAGTTAGGTTTGATGGAGACAGCTGGAGGCAATTAAGGACCAGCTGGAACTGATTAAAAGCCTCCCCTTTAGTCATTTTAGTGGCATTCCAAGAGCGTGGGAGGAGAATATGCTGCTGGAAAGCAGGAACTATAGAGATGCTATCTGGTACCAGGCATGAACCCTGTAGGTACAGAGGCCTCTGGGCCACAGTAGTCTGAGAGTGACAAACCACTTTTAGAGGGGAAGTGACTGAGTTAAGGAATCTAATCTGTTATCTCTCTGCCTGGAGAAGCCACCAGAAATAAGAGATTTTTTTTCCCTCCCCTATTCCCTCTATGCCAAAGTGAGAGTAGCTAAATCAGATTATAGCTTGCCCCTGAAGTAAATGGGTTAGACTGAGAACTGCAGTGAGCCACTGAGGGGAGCAATGAGACAGGAAGTTGTTTTCCCCAGATAGGGAGAGATAATACTTAACCTACTGCTACCCAGAAGCACAAGACCCATTGTGTGAACTGAGGAGGGTCATCACACTATAGAATTTGCTTATGCTTTTTTATTTGATAACACATTACTTCAAGGACAAATTCATGCAATAAAAATCTTTCAGTGTATTTATTTCTTTCAAGTTCTTATTCTCAGCTGTCTACCTCTGTTCAGAAGTTATATGTATGTAATTCAGTAAATAATAAAGAAATACAGCATTAGGGGGCCTGATCCAACTCCCATTAAAATAAATTGCAAGACTCCCATTTACTTGGATGGGGACTGGACCCTAAATGTATGAAGAGAAAATATTTGTTCAGTTTCAGATAATGAACTGTACATTAGAAAGGTCTCTGCTCAAGTTCTTTGAATGTTAAGCAATGACAATTTAGATTTGCAGTGCAAAACCATCTCTAACAGTAGGAAAAACAGGAGACAGTTTCAAGCCTTGACTGACTCCACTACATCCATGAAATCTAAAACCTCCGCCTTTACTTGGGTAATCATGCTCGCTATGTTTTTTAACATTTGGGAGATTATGAGCGTTTATTTACACTAGAAGGAAAGAAAACATTTTATGAAAAGAAGTAGAGCCAACATTTCATTTCTGGAGTGATAGATAAATCCAGCAGCATTTCAGAGAAAGAAAAGAGCATTTGCTCAAATTAAACACAGGCATTGCTGTTCTTTTCTATGGTTACTTTGTGCCAACCTACAAGTGGAGGCATTTCAGTGGTGAGTAAAATGTTTCTTATGAATATAAAGTCTAAAAAGTGTTTTCAGATCCTTTGGGAGGAGAGTTGCTATTATAAAGGGAGTTGGTATATTTTGGTTGCTTAATTTTTTCATTACAATAGACTCTTGGAACCATTTCTGAGAAACTATAATATCTTCATTGTTAGTAGCAGGTTTTGAAATTCTGTGGCTAGGGAGTTGCCTTTTCTTTGACCCATAATGACTAAAGTGCTAGGTTATAATATGCTCACAAATCACAACTTTCACTTGTGTTTCCCAGGAAAATTTTGGTAGACTGGACATGAATACTCTAAAGCCAGAACCATGCTACTACACAAACACTAGCTGGCAGCTAACATTGTTACTCCAGTACCCCCAAGTGATAAATTACAATACTGGAGGTTTAGGGTTCACATCCTGCTAATAATAATGGGTTGTATATAGTAGAACTTGCTTTTATCTTTTTCTTAAAAAAAACCCCTAGAATTTACTTACACAAAACCTATATTCAAAGAGCATTAGTTAACTTGCAAAAATCAACCACTCACTAATGAGAAAAAGCTAGATTTAAGGTTGGCAGTGCCACTTTAAATTTTCCACATGATGCATTTGACTTTTGATATCAAGAAGGCTTAGATGTTTAATGTTAATTTTGCTTCAGTCTTCACTAAAAAGTTTAGTCATGACCAGATATTTAATACGGTTAATATTAACAAGAAGGAGAATGAAACACAAGCCAGAATAGGGAAAGAACAAGATAGAGACTATTTAGGTATGTTAGATGTATTCAAGTTGGTAGAGCCAGCAATCTTCAAACTGTCTGGCTATGTCTACCCAGACATTATTTCAGAATAACTGATATTATTCCAAAATAACATAGTCCGCGTCCACACAGCAAGCAGTTATTTCGACATAAATGTCGACATAATTGGAGACTGGAGGACTTCTTATTCCAACTCCTGTAGCCTTCGTTGTACGAGGAGTAAGGGAAGTCAGAGGAAAAGTGCTCTCAGACTTCCTGTGTAGACAGTGCCAAAGGCCAAAATAATCTATTTCGACAAGCTATGCAATTAACGTTGCTCAAGTTGCATAGCTTATTTCAGCTTTAGCCCTGCTGGGTAGACGTGCCCTCTGTGATTATGTTTGAGAACTCCTGAGAGTATCAGAAGACTGGAGAAGGGCAAACAGCACGTGTTCTCAAAAAGGGGAACAAAGAGGACTGGGTAGACGTGCCCTCTGTGATTATGTTTGAGAACTCCTGAGGGTATCAGAAGACTGGAGAAGGGCAAACAGCACGTGTTCTCAAAAAGGGGAACAAAGAGGACTTGGGGAATTATAGATGAGTCAGCCTAACTTTTCAATTTCTAGAAAAATACTTGAACAAATTATGAACCAATTAATTGACAAGCACCAGGCCCACCAACAGCAATTCTGGGCCACAAGACAGAACAGTCATTGGAACCCCCAGGCACAAACAAGCCATGACCGTATAGATGTGGTCTCCCTGACATTTGGGCAGTGCTGCACCTATGCTGGCTGGTGCCCAGCAAACTGACAGCTGTGCTATTGGGCATGCTTTTCTGGCATGACCAAGGAATCGACACAGTAGAGTCGCCAACTGTCTAATCATACAAACTCAAAGCCCTGGCCTCCTGCCCTGCCCCTTTCATGAGACCCTGTCCCTGTCTCGCTGCTTCTCCATGATGTGGAGGGTCGTGAGTTTGGGTTGCAGGAGATGATCATTGTCCTGGTATAAGAGGTCCAGTTGTGGCCATGGGGAGAGCACTGCCAGAGTCAACAGGATCCAGAAACAATGTTGCTTGGGCCACTCAGGGACAATCACGATGACTCGGGCCCTGTGCCTTTTGATTTTCTTTAGTTCCTTGTTCATGAGCAGAAATGGGGGAAACACATATAGCAGATCTCCCATCCACAACAAGGAGGTGATATCGGATGGGGAACCTCACCCAGGCCCTGTCAGGAGCAGAACTGAGGACATCTCCTATTCTACCTAGTTGGAGAGATCCACTCAGAGCACTTTTACACAGCAGGGCTAAAGTCAAATTAAGCTACGCAACTTGAGCTATGTCAATTGTGTAGCTTAAGTCGAAATAGTTTATTTTGGCTTTTGGCGCTGTCTGAGAAAGAATACTGTTCCTCCAACTTCCCTTACTCCTCATAAAATGAGGGTTACAGGAGTCGAAGTAAGAAGTCCTCCAGCCTGACATTATTTTGACATTATGTCAAAATAACTGCTTGTAATGTAGACGCGGACTATGTTATTTCAGAATAACGTCAGTTATTCCGAAATAATACTGCTGTGTAGACATATCCTCAAGGAGTGTCCCACTCCCAGAAGATCTCTAGGGCCACCTCTACATGTAGCATTCACTCTTGGTGAGAAGAGAATTTGCCAAGATTTCTGGATGCTCAGAAGATGAGAAGCTTCAAAGTCGATATCAAGGCTGATGCAGAAGTCCCGCAGCTTATGGGCCTCCTGGCAGAGGACAGAAGAATGGGTCCCCCCTTGCTTCTTAATATAAAACACTGAGGCCATGTTGTCTCTTTCCTGACCACTCTGCCTGCCAGCCAGGGGCAAAATGCCCTGCCTGCGAGATGAACTGCTGAGCTCTTGGATGTTTATATGCAGTACCACCTCCTCCAGAGACCACAGGTCTGGGTCTTTATGATCCTGAGATGAGTCCTCCCAATGAAGATCCAACACAAGCTTGATGGTGGAACGATCACCACTCTTGAATGGTGGTGTTTGAAGGGTGTTTGTAGGGTCAGCCCTCCAATGAAGGGAGGTAAGTACTGACCCAGGAATGGTGAGAACCTTGTCCAAATTACTTCTGGAATGGAAGACGATGGAGGCCAGCCAATCTGCACAGATTGCATATGGAGACAGTATAGGGTGGTGCTTATGTGACCACCACTTATTTGAACTGTAGTGTGAAGAAAGTGGATCTCTTGTGTGGAGGGGTCCAGACTGAGATTGATGTTGAGGTATAACCTTTTGAAATCTCAGTGGAATTCTTCAAGTGCTTCCTTTCTCTGGGTCCACATGATGTTGAGGTATAACCTTTTGAAATCTCAGTGGAATTCTTCAAGTGCTTCCTTTCTCTGGGTCCACATGATGAAGATGTCATCAATGTAGCACAAGTAGAGGAGGGGCAGTTGGAAATGAGAGCTGAGGAAGTGTTGTACTAAGTCAGCCATAAAAATATTGGCATACTGTGGGGACTTATGGGTACCTATAGCAGTGCTACTTACTTAGAGGTATAAATCATCCCCAAATTTGAAATGGTTGTTGGTAAGAATGAAGTCACAAAGCTCAGTAACCAACCATGTCATGATATCATCAGGGCTACAGTTCTTTACAGCTTGTCCATCTTTCTATGGAATAATGGTGTAGAGATCTCCTACAGCCATACCAGCTAGTATGATATTAGATGTAACTAGATAGATAAAAAATTGAAAAAATTGGTAGACTGAATAACTAGATAGATGGTCACTGAAAACAAAAACATTGACTCCCATAATTATAGTTAATTGAGTAACTTTGCACAATATTACCATATTCGAATAGAATTGCATTGTCTATCCTTTTATGTAATACACCATACTTTGCCTTTTCTACAAACATTTGGCCAGATCCCATAATCCTATGATTTTTGCTACAGTAACGACAGTATTGTCAGGTCAATAAGTGGTATCCAAAATTTTTTGGTTGGGGAGGGCAGTTAAGAGAAAAAAAAAATGAGTTTTGCTCTGTTCTAGCACCATTTTCACATTATTACATAAATTTACAAATGTAACACAACATTCTCAAATATAAAATAAAAAATATAGAGAGGAGCATAGACATGTAAACTACAGTTTTGTCAAAGCAGCAAAAAGATAATTTAATTCACTCAGATTATATGTATCTTTGTTATGTATGTATGTCAGGACTGTTCCCCACTCTGGCACTCCGGTGCAGAAGGGAAGGGGGTTGTAAAGATTTGAAATATACCTTGCCTGAACAGAACTCCCCCAGAGTCACAGATTCACTACTGTGGGGGTGGCTGCCACCATCAAGTGATTTTATCCCTAAAGCCAGGGACGAACACTGGAATTCCCCCTCTGGGGTGCCCCAAGCTCTTTTGTGCCAAAAGAGCCTGAAAAATAGAAAAACAAGCTAAAGTCTCTGGTAGCTGACTTCCCAGACTCAGGCAGGCAAATACACACACAGATAGACCCCTGTTACTGTCCAGGGCACAAGAATCATATCATCATATTAAAAAGTGATTTTTATTACAAAACAAAAGATATACTTGAAAAAGCATACTTGGTTACTAGATGTTACAAAGCAACTAAGGAAAACAAATTAAAACAGAGAAAATCTCTGGGAACAATTCTTAGATGGTAAATGGGAAGGGGAGGCATAGATTCACATAGAACAGTTCAAACCAAACCACAAAATAAAGAAAATACCCTGATTGCGACTAGATTCACGTTTTCCCTTTACTTACTCACAATCTTCTCTTGGTTCAGTCCACTTCCATGCCCCGAATTCCTTGGAGGCATGGTAGTCCTGCCTGGGTTTAAATTATTCTATGTCTCTCAACTCCTGGTTTAACTCTCCCACACAAAGAAAGCAGGCAAGGTATCTATATCCAATTCAAATTTCAGCACTCTATCTCAATTGGTTCTTCTGGTCCCTTGCCAACACACTTGCTAGTTATATGAGTTTAACCCCTTAGTCACCAAGTGCTGGCCAGCAGTCCTCCTATCCCTTACATATGGTATGAAGCTTGGGTACCCAGAGAAGTGCTACGACAGTTTGAAAGTAGCAGAGTACCAAGTTTATGCATAAATCCAACAATTCTGCTATTACTCATGAAATAATTTAAGTGACGTATCTCTCTAATGTAGGGTTTTTTATCTAAGACCCATAATCTGGGTATTGAAATAATGTAATGCGTGGACTTACTTCAAACAACCTCACTATTACAACACCCACAGTAAACGGATATGTACCATTTGTGTATCGCACATCATGAACTTCATGTCCAAGGCTATTTTAACCTTGGTACGGATCTGGTTGCTGTCAGATGACATTCATTTTTGATGTTCTACTTTCAAATATCTTGGGCAGAGTTCAATGATAGATGTCAGAAGGACCTAGTAGGTTGATATACTGAATCATTATTCACAGATTAGCTCTGTTACCCTAACTAAACATAACCTAACTTTGGCATGCATTTCCAGGTTTGCAAACAGGGATCATGGCACATGGGTTTTTTAATAGTAAAAAAGGATGTTTTTAAAATGTGCGTATTCCACAGCAATGTTTTCATCTAGTTTATTTTAAGATGGCATTTGACCATTTTAAAGCCTATTAAACTGCTGACTTCCTTGGCCAGTTTTCATTTAAAACTGTAAGCCAGTCAGAAACACTGTCACTTGCAGAATGTACAGCATTTCCTTTCTTAAAGGCTCAATAACCTCACTTACAAACTACTGAAATATGAATCGATCCATATGCATTATGTTATATGGCCCCAAATCTGCACTGCAGAGTTAATGGGTGTCGGTTAATGGTAGCTTTGTCTTTCATTTCAGTAGCTGCAGGATTAGGCTCAACAGCCCCAGGTTCTCTACTTCATCAAATAACATGGCACACAGCAAGCTTAAGCCAACTGGATATGTGTACTGAGGAATTCCCCTGCACAGGGAAATTTCTGACAGCTTTAGGCTAATATAGGTGGCATAGCCACATCCTAGCCCAGCTGTCCCCTACCCTCCCAATGTAATAAGGGCAGAAAGGAGCCTGTTTAGGGATGGGTGAGTGTGTCATGAAAGAGATGGAACGTGGTGACATCAGGTTCCACGGTGCATGATCCCCAATGGTAAACGCTTGATGAGGTCAGTAGCAGAAGTTAGAGACAATCCCTTTGTGCTTTAACTTCCACTGAGCCAAGCAATCAAGGACAAGGGAACCACAACAATCTTCCCTGCAGCCACCACACTCCACCGTATCCTCACAATGACGGGAGCCAAAGTTCCTAACGCAGGAGCATCTGCACAGAAACGCGGAATTGACTGGACCACATCAATGTTCCTGTTATCTAAGATCCTACCTCTGATAGCGACTAGCCCCACATACTTCAGCGAAAGTGCCAGAAATACCTGTCCACAAGGAAGTTTCTTCACAGCTTCTCCCACACACTAATTACAGGTTGGCATATGCCTTGATGCACGATCATTTGTATTGCAGATACGCTGTGATATCATGTGCAAAATAAAGAAGTTTGCAGTAACTGACATACAAAGCTGATCTTGGAAACTGCTAGAAAGAAGACTGTGATTACTCAGTAGGATGGCACCCACTCAGAGCTAGTGCTGACTGGGGAACAAGATTTTCATTTTGTGAAATATTTTAAGGTTTTTGGCATTCGATTCCATATTAGAACAAAGGTGAAACCTTTTTACATTTTTCACAAAAACGCCCCAGGAAGAGGCTCTCTCAAATTAGCCAATAGCCCAGAGGTTAGGACACTCCGCTGGGATGCAAGAGATTCCCAAATCCCTCCTTGGCCTGCCTGAGACCAGGGACTTGAACATTGGTCTACACAGTAGAACAGTCCACCAGGAGAGACTGAGACAGCCAGCGGCTGGCTCTGTAGCCAGATAGGTAGGACACTCACACTGTAGGATACTCATGATCACGTCCTTTGTCTGCATCAAGCAGAGCAGTGACTCAAACCTGCCTTTCCCACATCTCATGGGAGTGCCTGGCAGTAAATTCCCAACCAGCTCTAGTCAGAAATAATCCTGCTTGGTGCAGAACATTTCACACCAGGACAAAGTAAAAAAGTACTGATGAATGCAATGGTACCCAACCCACCATTACTTAGTGCTGCTGCACAGCCACCAGGTTATGCCTTTTTTAGCCAAAGAGTGGCAGTGGAGCTGTTGCATGGACCAATAACAGGGCTGCAAGAGCAGACAACATTTTTTAACCTGAGCCCTTAAAAAAATATTAGTAGTGACTAAATAAAATGCAAAGCCAATAGTATACATTCCAAGGGTTTAAATGAAATCACATAAAACATGGCTGATTTATAAAGCAGAAAAACTACCCTTCCAACCAGGCCTGCTGATGGCTGGTGCAGAGGGCAATTGCTCAGAGGCTCAGGCAATTCAAAAGGAGCCAGGACTCCCAGCTGCTGCAATCGTTGTCAGCAGTAAAACAGGGCTAAGGCAGGCTTCTTGCCCACACTCCCTGTGCACTGATCCTGGAAGAGCTCATCAGCACAACACATACCTACAGTCCCTGGGGGGAGATCTCTGCACACTGCCTCCACCCCCAAGCATCGACTCTGTAGTTCCCATTGGCCAGAAGCTGCAGCCAATGGGAGCTGCAGGGATAGTGCCGGCTGGCAGCGACACAGAAACCCTCTTACCCCCTGCCTAGGAGACACTGCCAGAGGGGTGTGCCAGTCATTTTTGGAAGCTGCCAGAGGTAAATGCTGACCCTTTGCTCCCCTCCTTCATCCCAGTCTAGAGTCTGCACACAAATTCCTTCCCAGAGCCTACACCCTGTACCCTAACCCCCCCAGGCCCTGCCTGGTAAAAGTGAGTGATGGAGAAAGGAAGGATAGAGTGGGGGGGGAGGGCTTTGGAGAAGGTGCAGGACAGGGGAATGACCAGAGGGAAGGGGTGAGACAAGGGTCTTTGGGTTTGCATGACATCCCTACCAGATGGGCATATGAAAGCCCTGGCTAGACTGGGAAAACGTGGCCAGCTGCACAGCCACTGCAGATATACCAGTGCCCAAATGCCAGGCAGACTACATTCATTCAGAGCTTGTGCATGAGTAGGGGGCCATAGACTCTTCTGCCCCATAACCAGGAATTGCTGTCAGCAAGACCCGCATCCATCAAGTGAAGCAGCTTCTGCTGGTCATAGCGCTCAATTAGCTCCACCATCGCCTGCAATGAGAACCAAATAGCAGCTCCCTGGTGCTTTTAATATTTCTGAGACACCTCAGCTCTGTTGAGAAATAATTCCTGGTGCACAGCTTGGGAAAAGCAAGCCATTTTTCTGTTCAGCCTGGTTTGATGCTTGTCAATGGCTGCATAATTCTGAAACTAGTGACAGTGTACTTTGCATCTACTGTTGTGCAACTTTAGGTGTAACTACTTTTGACTAAGTACACAAAGTCAGTTTTCCCAGAGTTTGGATATTCTCACTGCAACAAGGCTTGAGACAAATTTATGAGGCACCTTTTCATGTCAACGCCAAGCTGTTGATATTCTTCAAAATATCACAAAGAATGTGGGTGATATGCTAAGTTTTCAGAACTCTTAAAAGAAAGACAAAAACTAGACAACTCTAATAAAAATTACTAAGTAGCACACATTGTCTTGCCAAACAAGGACTTACACTTCCAGGCCATTACAATGAGCAAGCTGAAAATACACCCTCATGTGGACAGCTTGGCTGAAATTATATTGTTTTGTCTCTAGGCAGAATATAATCCTGATACTTTAAAGTGGTTGGAAAAAAGTTCACAAATGCAGTTCTTCAGAATAAGATGGTGGAAACTGTGGGTCTTAAATCTCCCTTGAGGGAGACTTCTAAAAAATTTTCTGGAAAGTGGTGTACAACAGATATCTCCAACAAAGAGCAAATGGTTCTCTGGATGTGATAGTGGATGATGACATGAACAATGACAAAGAGTTAACTGGACTGTACAATATAACCTATACATCTACAGAGGTATGTTGTCAGTAATTAAAGATATACTACTGGGTCTAAATCAGACACTCAGCAATTATTGTGGACCATGTCCATGACATGCATCTGATGAAGTGGGTCTTTGCCCACGAAAGCTTATGCTCCAATACATCTGTTAGTCTATAAGGTACTACAGGACTCCTTGTCGCTTTTGCATGTTATAAGGGTGATGCTAATATGGCAAGCTTAGTGTCAGATGTAGCAATTAGACTGCCCAAGCTACATAACTCATTGCAATGAGCATGCTTTGAATTTGGTATGCCAGGACATTACTAAAAATACTACTAGCCTAATAGCTATTCTTGAAACAATTTACACACAAAAAAAAAAAAAAAAATCACAAAACGTAATTTAAAATCACTCAAGTGAAATATTACAGGATATTAAATATGAAATGTTAAGTATTTTGCCAAGCCCTCTGACAAATAAAATGGATGCTCTCTGCAGAAGCACTGATTTCAGTTTCTGAGACCTACCTTGACCTTTGTGCATTTCAGAAGGGTGCAAAAGATGCACAAAAAATCCTAAAATGTGCATTCCAATTGAGGTTATAACAACTCAAATGGAAGTTGAATTTACTTTTTGATCTTGAACTAACCTGAAAAGTCCTAAATGTGCTAAATGATATGTCCAAAACTCTGCATAGTCAGATATTTCAGCAACAGAAGGCCACTCTTTCATAAAAATGACACTTAAGTCTATCCAGTCAGAGGAAAGCTAGAACTTGTTTTGGGAGCAAACCCCACAAAAGTTTCAAGCTGGAGATGGTCAGCATAGAAAAGTTCTCAAGAAATTGCAAATAGGCGCAAATTAACCCAAGGCAATAAAGGAATGTGGTAAGTATTTCTACTTTGAAGTAACTAATTTTACAATTGCCACTATTCAATCAAAATTAGAACAGAAAAAAATGCAAAAATATTCAGAATCTTAAAATTCTTATAACTCCAACCATAACACATGCAAGTTCAAGGCCTGCTTCAGGTGAATGGTTCCAATTTAATCTATGATTTTTTGATTACTCAGCTTCATCTGTTGCAAGCCAACTGTCAGCTTATAGAAAGATCACTGAAGTCAGTTCATAAATATCTCCATTCACTCAGCCAAACTGAATGTCAGCTGTTTTCTGAAGTGATGATGTGGATAAAAATGATTTTGGTGATACCAGCAACCAACAGTGTGTGTGTAGTTTCAGTGCTCTCTCTGTTAAAACATGGTTTTGATCCACAATGGGACAATCACATCTCAAATGCTGCATGATTTTCTATTAACACACAGGCAAAACTTTTTATGTAGGCAAGGACAAATGCTACAGATTGCAGATGGTACAGAAGAATTAATTTCAGGAAACCCAGCGTAAAGATCATTTGGAACATTTTTTTCCAATATGCAAAATCATTATTTTTACTCATGTTCAAAAAATGAGTAGTTTTGTACCATGACTAAATCTGTCCACTTTTAATGAAGTGAGATAAACTAGCTTCTGTTCCCAACTCAATATTTCCTTTATTTATTAATACAATCTCTATATTTCTGGGAAGGTGAATACTCTCCCCGGCCCCAATTTCTCTATGCAAGGAGTAGCTGCACATCCACTGGCATCAGTGTGCAGCTATCCAGGGAGTCACACCTGAAATAATGTCTTCCTTCCCTCCCTCTCCCAATCTGTATACATTATATATAAGGTGAGACCACATAGCAGTTCCACTGCAGGCATGGAAGGTAGAACTTCATGCCTAGCATATCCCTGCAGCAACAACACTCCTGGCTCTCTCTTTCAACCACAATGACGACAAGCATTATATTCCTGAAGAGAACCATGGCTTTTTATGGTGTCCCCATCTCTAGCAGATATGTGGTACCAAAGTCATATGAAAAGCAATGTGTGTGCAGTCTCACTATATTTTGGACACTTAGCCCCAATTATATGTTGTTATGGGATTTTTATGGCTCTGTGCAAACAAGTGGTTTCCAGGTGGAGGTAAAGGCATACTGCGTCATAGCATTCTATGATGAAAGGGGTTAACATGTAGCCATTTTATTTACAGTACGTATGGCATCATTAACCCTTAGTCCTCCTTTCTCCATTGGTTATACCAGGAGGCTGAAATAAAATTAAATGGCAGTTATCTTTGGCACTGGTAGCACAATATTTGTTTATATGGATAATGGACCAGATCCCTCCTCCTGTCTGAATTGTGCTCACTGCAAGACGAGGGGATATGGAGAATAAAGGTAACCTTTACTCTCCATTGCATTCCTGCAATGTTTGTCTCAAGCCCTGCCAAGCCTGTCTCTCACACATACTGGAGCTGCTCTAGCTTATGCCCATCTTTCCATAGCCTCACAGGGACCATCCAGCAGCAAGGGATCACAGAGAACAGGGACCTCCCCGTTTCTGCTGGATTCAATACAATGTTGCTTGTGGATTCTGTGTCAGAGGGCCAGATTTGCCAGCTTCCCAGATGGTTTGGGACACTAGAGATGCTTGCTACAGGAAGAGGAAGGGAACTGAACCATAAGCAGCCATAAATCTGACCTTTCCTAACTTTCAAGTGCTTGACTTAACCTAAATAACACGCTTTTCAAAGTAATTATACATAACATACACATGTAGTAACAATGAAAACTTATCCATAGTAAATATCCGCAAAGTACCTGGCCTAAAGCTCCGTCGGTCAGATTTGCATATACCTGTTCCCCAGCCAAGCAGTGTGGCTCACAAGCATCCATTCCTAAACAACTTGTCAAGTGCATGTGCACTTGGTTACAACCAGTTAGGCTGGCCTCAGGCAGTCAGTCAAGTCTGAATGGTTCCAGCCCCAGCCCAATCAAAAAGGTTCTGTTGTACCAGCAATAATGGTTGTTTAAGCACTTCACCCCCCTGGTGGAATCCCCAGCTCTGTGTTAGGTACCCGCATTCCCTATACAGTGCAGGGAGTAAGTGAAGAAACTAAGAATGGGAGACACAAAAGCCAGCACATGGAGCAGGAAGCCACCAAAACCAGCCAACAGGAAATGCAGAGGAGGCAGGTATGGCCTAATCTCCATCAGTCAGATGAAGTTAGATGCCTAACTCTGGGCGAAATAAAGTATCTTCCTCTGCTCAGGAGTTACAGCCATGAACCCACTCCTGGAGTTAAACACCTTCGCTCTCATTGCAAGAACATGAGGAGGGATCATGGGGCGATTTTCCAGTTTTACCCAACATGTTAATGTTTAGAACATTCATCCAGAACATGGAAGGTTTAAGTCCCTGTTCTAATGGCCATACTTTTTTATACATAGTAGAGCAGCTTCAATAGGTGAGACTGAAAAATCCACTCCCAAATACCCCCTCACCCAGTTGTTGGGGCATTCACCTGAGAGGGGAAGAGCTGGGTTTAAATCCCCATTCTACATTTGCCAGAGGGAGAATTTGAACCTGGATCTCTCATATCTAGTAAGAGGATTACAGCAGCAATAGCTGCTGAGTTTTATGCGAGGCCCAGTTTACCTACTGAATCGGGCCCCAGAAGGCAAGATATATAGAAGAAATGCCTACTTTGAGGATTTCTCTGGAGTTCAGGTCTGAGCAGGACTTAAGCAGCTATGTATATGGCCAGTGGCAGAAATTTAGGTTCTAGTGAACTTTACCAGTGTAAACTTAGGCATCTAGGAACTTTAGGTATCTAGAGGGTTATGCAGGAGTTGAGTGAGGGCTTTGAGAATGTAAATTTTGACCTTACCTGCCTAAATTCTTTTGGGGATCTAGTGCTAAATGTCCCCTACATTTACTTATTTTAATTTACTTTTATAGCATGCCAGTGACCAATATTGCAGCGAGGAGGCAAGGGTAAAAATTTAAAACAACCCTTGATGAAAATCCAAAATACGCAAATGAGATCATGCATAGTCATAGCATATGAAAACTGGGAAATTTTTTCCACTTGCATAAGGCCCCAGATTTCTGAACCTGCAGATTTTAAAAGGGCATGTACCTCTGCAGTGATAATAGTAACAAGGCAAACTGTACTTATGTACCTCAGCTCTGCCCACCAGCCCACCTCACCTGCTCTAATAACAGACCAGAAAGCATTTATAAAGAGGGATTGGCTCTGAGATATTTTTAAAATATTACTTTCAACTTTTTCTTGCCTCCTGAGCTGTATTCAACTATACTTATGATAATTACATGTCTAACATTAGAAATGTAGAAGTACAAGTAACACTTCTGATATTTTTAAAACTGTCTAAACATGTCCCAAATAGATGCACAAAGCACACTACAAGGTGTAGGGGGAAAAGTAATACTTTTAGATTGTCTTATTTGAGAAATAGCATGTGACCTTTTATGTGACCGTGCATCAGAAAAATATTATGTGATAATTCAAATTGTACTGTAATGCATATGCAAAGGGGAGAAGGTATAGCATGCATTCATCCTGATTTTTGAGTGCTCAGCTGTACAACTTTAACATTGCATTAATTATTGCCACTTTCACAGGTGTTGAGGATTCATGAAAAAAGGTTTGTCTGATTAAATAAATAATGGACCATGCGTACCCACTCCTTGTTTTATTTCATAAAATAGCTAAAAGAAAAAGTCTAGCCCAAGTATTCTATCATATCCTCAGTCAAGCAAAGAGACAAGGTTTGTTACACGTCATTTCTTTTGTAGAAGTGAGGAAGTCCTTTTGACTAGAGAGACATGAATATTAAAATCAACGTAAACTGTCCGGAATAAATTCTGTAGCCCAACTGTTTTGGAACAGAATACAGAAAGATGGGGCAGTTGCAGAATCAATACATAAGACATAGCCCTTCATATGAATGGAAATAGACAGTTTTGAAATAAAACCAGTTATAATGACTGGGTAAAATAGCAAGATCTTTTACAATTGCCCAAATAAATTGTGATTATTAATTAAAATAAATTCTTAAACAGAGCATGGCATCCATTTGAATTTACAGGTCTCATCAGAGCCAATGGAAACTCTTGAATAGAAAGACAAACAGCCATACTCTACCATTTTCCGCAGAAGATAATATCACATTGCTGAAATGTTAGATGAATTTTAAAAACCCTCTCAATATTCCCATAGTTACTGGATCAGACCTTCCTATGGCATTAAAAGTGGCCAATTCATACTCACTCTATACTGGGAAAAGCTCACCTCATGCAAAGAGCTCATACAAAGCTTCTGCAACGTTCAAGACCTGCTTATTCTCAAAATAGGACCCAATTAGTCCCTGATGCGAGCCCTCTGAACAGGGGTGAATTTCACCACAATATGCAAATAACAAACAGGAGATTTGAACCTGCCCTTCATTACTCAGACTTTAATGGGAACTGAGGTTCCACAATACTTCAGAGGCATCATTTAGCACTTCACAGTATCAACTCCTTTGTTTGTTCAAACTCATAAGCCTAGGATTAACAGTACCAGCCAGCGTCACCATGTGTAACATCTTAGTACTCAAGTACCTCAGTGAAGCAATCAGTTTGTGTATAATCAGGTACTATTCAATGTGTGTAATGGCAAAGTAACTAAGATCCAAGTTTGATAACACATTATTTTTCTATATAGAAAACCATCACATAATTTCAATGTTTAAAGGAAGTCAACATAAATATACTGCAGAATATAATTATAAAAAGTTGGCTACCAGTAAGCTTGAAAATTCTGTCGTTATCCCTAGAATTATTCATTATACTCTTGAATTGTAATGAACAGGAATTACTTTACAAAAATACATAGATTTTTGACCCAATAGATTTTAACAAGGCTTTTATATGAGCACTGTGTACAGTGATTAAAGTTCACAGCAGATTAGACATCGTGTATGATTTCCAGTGACTCACATAAATCCTTCATATAGGGCTTCAGTGGAACATTTCTCTTTTCATAATGAAAAGGGATAAATTTCAGCCAATGGTCACAGCAGACATTCTGAAGGAATTTCATTGTAAAGTCGTTTTTGTGACCACATGGCAATAGGCCTTCAGCTTACAGCAATTATTTGCTCTTGTTCTAAAACATCAATAACCTAAAAGCAATTCAACCAATTATAAAAACTAAAATATTTTTGCTACTGCATGTTAAGTGACTGCCTATAAAAAAAACTTTAATGATGAGTGATAGGACTCCACAAAACAGGGAAACGCCTGAAAATAACAAACAGCCATTTAATTATAGCAACAGTGCTACTGGGCACTTCTACAATAACAAACACACTATAGTAAAGCCTGAAGGGATCAAATGTGGAATTGCTACAAAAGCTGGTAGGCGCACAGATCTGGCATCATGCTACAATAAAAGAATCTCTGTCGGGAGTGTGAACACAAGGCCAAAACTAACAATGGTTTCTGGAATTTATGGTAGGCTGTGGTTGCAACTTTAAAATTTGCAGTTAAAGGCTATATTTGTGAGAATCTGCTGTAGGGTTGCCAGATGGTTGAACCAAAAATATCGAACACTCACCCCCCTTCCCCAAAAAAAACACCAGGGAAAAAATTCTGCTGAGAAAAAAGAACACACAGGATGTTGAGCAAAAAAAGTTGTTGAGCAAAAAAAAAAGGACTCCAAGACTTATTAAGCAAAAAAAAAAAGGACTTAAAAAAAGAATTAAAACAGCATGGCCCCTTTCACAGTGAGTGCAGAATTAGAATAGGGATAGGAACAGGGGAGAGGTTGAGCACTAAGACCCAGGGAAGGCATTGCTTACCCTTGGTCTTTAGGCTTTTTGCCAGCGGCCATTTTGTGTTCTTGTTCAAGCCAGAACTTAGCTTCCCTGCGGAACCAGATAAGCATGGGGTCCAGGGGCGGAGGGCTGGGGGCATCGGGGCCTGGGGGGGCGCTAGGGTTGCCAGGTGTCCGGTATTTTCACCTCCTGGCTGGGAAAAAAAATCAGAAAATACCAGACATTTTAGGTGTCCGGTATTTTCTGAATTTTTTTTACCGGACAGGAGGCGAAAATACCGGACTGTCCGGGTCAATACCGGACACCTGGCAACCCTAATCTGCTCCTGGTTCTTTTCCCATTGGCAGTGTTCTTATGAAGTGACAAATAAACTTCTCCTTTCATGAACCAGCACTAAAAATATGTTTGGGCCAAGTCCTCAGACAATAAAGTTCCTATCAGATGAGGATCTGACTCCTTCCTTCAAGTCTATTCCACACAAGAGCAGGAATTAAAAATCGTGTTATAAGCTGAGCACTTTTGACCACACAAACGAAGAAATACAGTAGGCCACAACAAAAGACCCGGGCAAGCCAAATCAGAATAAAAATGGAAACTTTTAATGAAAAACAACTTTGATTACATTTTCTCTCCTTTCTAACTACTGGAGGTTGCCCCTTATTTAAACTTCTCTAAAAAAAACCCTAACAGGGTAAGGAATCTGACCCGAGTCCCCTGCATTCAACCCCCCCAATGCCATCCTCCTACCCTCAGAGCCCCCCAGTGCCAGCCCCCCATCCCAAGTGTCTCAGTGCCAGCCCCCCACCCCTTAGAGCTCCCTTCCAGTAGACTCCCCCCCCAGTGCCAGCCTGCTGTTTCCAGAGCCCCACTGCACCCAACCCACCCAGATACCTCCCCAATGCCAGCCCCCAGTCCAATATTAGCCCCATCCCCAGAGCCCCCTGGTGCCAGCTTCCCACCCTGGATGCTCCAGTGCCCCCCAGTGTCAGCCCCCCTGCCTCTTAGAGCCCCCCCAACCCCAGAGTCCCCCAGTACTAGCCCCACCCCTGGACCCCCAGTGCCTGCCCTGCCCCCTCACCTCCGCTGCCTCCTAGCCACCAGCAGAGCGCTGCTGCCTGGGTCGTGGTTGCTTTAAGACTACCTTGCTGGGCTCCATGCGGCCCTGCCGCCACACAGCAAATTGATCTTCTGTGGCTGGAAGGAAACCCCACCCCTGCCCAGCATAGGGTGGCTGAGAGGAGGGAAAAGGCCATGCCTATCCCAACAGCCACAGTGGGAGCGGTGAACCCCAACCTCAGTTCCCACAGCCCAGCAGCCAGGGGTTCACAGCCTGGCAGTGGCTCACAGAGCGGCAGTTGGGAACCACTGTGCTAGAGTATCCAGGGCACAGGGAATAGCTGGGAATGAAAGAACCTAGCAGGACTCTTCTATGCCCAGCTGATTCCAGGCTGCTGGAACAGTACCTTGAATTCATTGGCACCTGGTTCCTCTAATTTACACTAAGGACCAGTACCCAAAAGCCCCAGGACCAAGTGAGTATAAAAGGATCTTAAGCTACTTTTCCACCTACCCTCTGGATTTGTGTGGGCACTTCAGCCCTACCAGAGAACTCCTTTTTCACGGCTGTTCCTGCCCCTAATGTTTACTATGGTTTCTCCTTTTCATGTTTCCAATCTGGAGCAAACGAAGAAGAATTATTTCCGGCACCTATGCATTTGTAAACTCAGTAGACATCCTGTCCTAAACAGTATTTGGATTGAGTGGAATTATTACTATTATATGGATTAAAATAATACCTACAATATAGACACACACAGTAAAATGCAGTCCAAAGAGCTCACATTCTAAGAACTATTTTTTTAATCCTGTGTGATATTGTTAACTACAATCGATTGCTAAATGCAAAACTCCACAGGAGTAAATGCTGCAGAGTGGATAGAAGAAAAAAAGTAGCTCGCAGTTTCCTTTGTCTGCCCCACAATACCAGGACTTGTTAGAAGTCAAATAGATCCCCAGATTGAGTCAGAGTAGCTTTAAAACTCCTTCACCTTGTATTTGCCTGTGATGGAGACCAACAAGCCATGAAACTGGCTAAAGCACCTGAGTTCTGTCATATCGCTTTCTATCCACAACATGCTGCCATACCATGAGGGAGTGAGGTAGGACCGGTGGAACCTGAACAGAAGTCAGCTATGCTGATTTTACCACAGGCAAGAATTCCCTCAGGCTGAGGGAGTTCTCAGCTGCTCATTTAGGGCAGCTTTCAGGTACTTTTGTGCTGCCGTGGGCCAAGGCCTGACCCAGAGGGCCAAGCTTTTGGCCCTTGAAATAGCTCATGTGTAAGTTATTTCATAATAAAGAAATCCCAGCAATGAATATATAATCCATGTGGGGGCTGGCCAGGCCTGCCATCAGGGGAGGCAAAGAAGGCAATTGCCCTAGACCTCAGGTATTCAGAGGGGCCTAGGGCTCCAGCTACGATCACTGCCGGAGTAGCAGCAGCCAGAGCACCACACCCTTTAAACTGTAGCCAGGCAATGCTAAATGAAGCACACCATGCTCTGGGCAGCGCTGAGGCCAACTGCCCAGCAATGAAGCCACTCCCCACACCTTGCCAGCAGCCCCAGATGCTGCCAGCTCTGGTGGGCCTGGCCAATGAGTGGAAATACCCTGCTAAGACTCCTCAGCAGATTTTTGAAAGCAATAGAAGCTCCACACATTTAGCTACTCTTAGGGTATGTCTACACTAGCCCCCTAGTTCGAACTAGGGAGGCTAATGTAGGCATTCGAAGTTGCAAATGAAGCCCGGGATTTAAATATCCCGGGCTTTATTTGCATCTTCCCGTCCGGGCGCCATTTTTAAATCCCCCTAGTCCGAACTAACTGCCCGCGGCTACACGCGGCAGTCAAACGTTAACTCGAACTAAGTCCTTAGTTACGTTAGTTAACGTTTGACTGCCGCGTGTAGCCGCGGGCAGTTAGTTCGGACTAGGGGGATTTAAAAATGGCGCCCGGACGGGAAGATGCAAATAAAGCCCGGGATATTTAAATCCCGGGCTTCATTTGCAACTTCGAATGCCTACATTAGCCTCCCTAGTTCGAACTAGGGGGCTAGTGTAGACATACCGTTAGGAATCTTAGCATGGGCCTAATCCCAGTATTTTAACTCAGTCCTTATTCTGGCAAAACTGCTCTCGAGTTCAGAGTTTGCCTGAGAGAGGAATGAGTGTATAGTACTTACACAGTCAATGTGCTACACAAACATTGTCCATTGTCTACTTAACCCTGCCAATTGTTCCAGGAAGGAGGTAAATATTATCTCTGTTTGCTCTCCTGTAAAACTGAAGCATTGCTGACTTCCCTAAAGCCACAGAAGAAGAGTGTGGCAGAGCCAGGTGTAGAACTTAAGAGGTCCTGAGTCTTGTCCCACCCTCAAAGCACTAGGCTATTTCTCTCTCCCACATCCTGTTTTTTCTTCCTACATTACAGAGGGAAAAGTTCAACTCAGTGTTGTTCAACTTAACTATCATAATTTGTTGCACACGATGTGCCTGAAAAGTCAGAATGGCTAGATGTACAGCACTGCATTCAAAAAGTTCACACCCTTGTATCTCTTCTAATCACATTACATGCACTGCACTGACCTTTGCAAGGAATCGAAGGCCAAGCTGTTGGAACTTGTTGCTATTACGCTTGATGGGAGAAGGCAGAATAGCAGTGGATTGAGTCCTTGTGCTGCTGTGTAGAGTCTGAGGAATCATCTTTTCCCAAGATGCCTTCCTGTCGTTCCAATATTCCAAAGGGAACATTTGTGGCAACGTGTAGAATGGCCCAAGAACCATCTTTGCAAAACAAAACTGTCCGCCTTAGAACGTTTTTGCAACTGCCTATTGATTCTTCATCCACACTAGAATGACTTACTGATGGTTTTCTGAATTTGCCCCAGTCTTACTCTGAACATAACTCTCCTAGGTGTATTCTGAGAGTTGATGGAAACTTGGTCTTTTTAAAGTTGATTGTAGAAGTATGGTTTTGTCATCATTTATTGTCCTTTCTATTGCTATGTCTGTCATGTTCTTGAGATCTAGCTCTGAAAAGCATCCACAGGAAAGTACAGGTGTGCTCCTCATGTTCTTAGACTTCCTAAATCAGCACAGTTGAATTCATTTTTGCAAGCTTGTCTATACTGTGAACTGTAGGTGACCATATGAAAAAAGTTTTGGGGAAAAGAATCTAACTCTATTCAATATCCATTTTCTACCACCTCCAAGGCCCAACTGTCCATAGTGGATTATTGCCAAGTCTCCAGACATTTCATGCATGCCAGTCCACTCCTGCTGGCATTTGCAGAGTTCTTTTATGACTTGTGTAGTTCCTTTGGCACTGGTGGCTAATTATCAGATTATAATTCTTATATACTATATTTTAATAACAATATAAAACGCTTTGCAAATATGACTTAAATGAACTTCACAAAACCCTAGTGAGGTAGATAGACATTATACTCATTTTGCAGATGGACAAATCATGGAAAAGATTATTTTTTTTAATTACATGTTTATGGCCACAGAGCAAGTCAAAGATGCATCTGAATAAAGAATTAAGGAACCCTAATCCCCCGCCCTCTGCTTTAATAATTAGGGCAATATGCCTATGCCCTGGGTTCTGCCTGAATTAGTCATCCCCAGAACAGCCCATATTCTCAGTACAGCCTTCTCAGGAGAGGATTCTCTTCTATTATCTTTTCTTTGAATGGGTAAAAGGAATAATTTCCTCTGTTACACGGTGCTGAAGTGTTAATTCTCTTTTAAGATTCCGAAAGAGAAGGCACATGATGCTGTTCTTTTTGGCAGATTCCACTATCACATTTTAGAGAGTTCCAACTGATGATTCCTCTAGTGAGGAATGGATTTTGATTCAGAAGAAAAATCCCTTCTTTTCCTATCTTAGCCTCATTCCCAGCATTCTGACTGCACTCTTTATCATCAATTCAGAAGGCGATAATTTTTCCTGATTCTCATTGTCAGATTCCTTCCTCTATCTTCTCTAAAACAGCCAAGTCTCTCTCTCCAGAGAAGTTGTTGCTCCCAGATGAGAAAGGAGAGTCAGCACTTGTAATTTTTTGCTCTTATACAGGTTGAACCTCTCTAGTCCAGAACTCTCCGGTCCAGAAACATGTAGTCTGGCACGATTTAGTTAGCTGATGTCCACTTTTCATGGGTGTGGCCAAGTTTCCCGTTATCCCATAAAGTTAGTTTACAGCCTGCAGTCCTGGCTCTCGGTGTTCTGTGCTGTTATTTAGCTCTAATTTGCCCCCAAATGTCTTCTAAGAGCCCAGTAAGCAGTGGAAGGGTTGGCATTGCTGCTAGACTATATTGACTTCCCGTGGTCTGGAAAATTCTCTGGTTTGGAACCAGTCAGGTCCCGAGGGTGCCAGACTAGAGAGGTTCAACCTATATATCCTATATGGGTCCGCTTCTTTTACTTTCAAAAGTACAAATAGACTTCCCTATTTGCTCATTCTGACTAGATATAATAGATCAATATCCAAACTAGCAATATCCTAATCAACTAACCGATAGATGAACAGCTTGGCAAAAAATGTCTGATTAGGCCATAGGGATACTGAGCTGCCCACCCATCACTCCCAAGTAATTATTTTACTACAAGGAATTAATATACTAAAGTCACCCTCACTTGTTATCACTTTTGAGGTGTTTGATACCATTTCACTTACCAGTGCTCTTATGCCAGCCACATTCTTTTCAAATGGTGATCTTTGGACATCTGGTTTTTTTGTTTTGTTTTGGGTTGGGTTTTTTGGTGGCGGGGGGATTTGGAGCTCAATCCAAAAGTGTGCTGAGCCCCTATTGTTATTCTTTTTAATAACCAATTTGGATTAAGATCTCTACCCTGATAGAGTCTTTCGTGACAGATGGACAGTTTTGCTAATTTACGTCTTGTCTGAAAGACATAACAAACAGACTCTAGTTGTGCCAACAGCCGCAATCAAACCTGAGTCCTTCCACACTTAAGGCATGAGCCTCTACTCTGAAATTGAAGGAGTAAGCCCACTAACTGAAAGCAGCAGCAGCAGCAGACAAAAAAAACTTCTTATAAAAACCAGCCATTAGAAGGAAACAAAAATCTCTCTCGCATACGTACACATACAGTTAAAATAGCACCTCCAGGACCATGGCTATAGCACTGACTGGGGAGTGTCATCCATTCACGTCACCAACATTAATTCCTACAGCATCTATGTGTTCTTTGAATGTCTCCCATCCAAGATGGGACCTTTTAGCAGGGCTCCAAACCTGTGCCTCAGTCTCCCTGTGCTTTTCTAGAAAGATCTTTGATGAAGTTGGAGTTGCAGATACTCACCATGTCTCAAAGGCTACATTTTCTAGGAACTCACGTGGAAACTGAGGAATTGGGAGTCACATGTTATAGTATTTGCAGGGAAGCACTCCAAGGAGCACTAATACTGGGCTGTAGAAAATTATGCTGATGATTCATGTACAAGGTTCTCTCTCTCTTTTAAGTCCATCAGAGACCAGTAGAGATAGGGACCCCTGTATCCCTGGAGGTACTGTCTGTGGGATGAGCTACTGAAAGGTCATATCACTTGTTAGTAAGTGTCCTGTGGCACTTTTTATAAGAGTAAGGATGTTAATAATGGGGTCCTGGCCAAATTCCATCTCTGATTATTGCATTCTGCCCACCTATTTTACAGAACATTTTTCTAACAACTTCATTTAGGAAAGTATTCTTTTCTTCCGGGCTTAGACTGGTACACTGCTGCTGTGTGCTGTTTTCGGTTGATGCAAACTGCTTCAAAAGTGGCTGCATTTCAGTGGTGAGTAAAGCAATTCTCAGATTCTTCCTCTGTTTCAGGGGGATGTTATGAGGTAATTATTTAAGGTGCCTTGAGTTCATGCAAAAGATAATTACCATGTAGCGTTGCCAGATGGTTTCAACAGAAATACTAGAAATATTTGACATTACATCACAATCTACATTACATCTTATTTAGAAAATACCGGACATTTATATTTTCTCAATACCGAACAGAAAGCTCAAATACTGGAGAGTCCAGTTCAAAACCAGGCATCTGGCAACCCTATTACCATTGTCACTATCTCTGTCGAAGGCCAGTAACCTAAGGCTATCTACACACTATTACTTACGTCAGTATAAGTTACGTCGCTCAGTGGTCTGTATCAGTCACCTCTCTGAGCTATGTAAATTACACTGACCCAAGCACTGATGTGGACCGAGCTATGTTAGTGGGAGACCTTCTTCTCCTGCTGATATAACTGGCTACCTCTTGCAGGGGCTGTAATAGTTAAGTTGATGGAAGAGCTCTCTCCCTTCAGCTTACAGCATCTACCTTAAAAGCACTACAGTGGCACCCCAGCAAACTCTGTAGTGCAGCCATAGCTGAGAAAATAAACTGATCCTGGTGAAATGTCATGTGATATTCTTGCTCATCTACCACCACCGGTATCCACATTTCAGTCAATCAGAAGCAAAGTACTACTCATTGTGAATAAAGGTATCATAATCTGGCCCTCACTAAGAGACCTAATGAAATTTAATCAGAGAGTAGTATTAATAGAAATGGATAGAATTAGAAAGCCTGAAAACTGTTCTGGTTTATGCTAAATGCCAATGACATCAAAGATCATTTTCATAGTGACAGTCAGTCATGCGATGGATCTCCAAATATAGCTCTTCTTTATGCAATTAAACATTTATTGTTGGGCTGTTATTTATTTGTATTGGAGTGTGATAGTCTCTTATTTTATAACAACGTGTTCCAAATAAAAGAAAAATCAACCCACTGATTCATGTATAACTTTTGGATTTTTCTGTTCTATCAAATATTTTACCGCATTTGGGCTCGAAGGCTTCTTCTCTGCACAGCTGTGAAAGAAATGGGGTCAAGTCAAGTTTGGCCTAATGCATTAAAAGAAAAAGAATCTCTGTAAGAAAAAAACCCACAGGCCTTCATTATGGACCTTGTCTGCTCCCATTGAAGACAATGACAAAACTGTCATTGATTACAGTGGCGCACCATCAGCGCCTATTTTGTCAAGGAAAAATGAGTATGGGAATATTCAAACTACCTACACCTCTGACTATGGAAGAAGAACTATTAACAAGAAGAGGAAGGTGCAGAGCTTTAAAAAGGCACAGTGTTTCTGAGCCATGCAGAACTGCCTTGGAGCTTTGTGTAAATGTACATTGGACATGTTCAACCATGGGGAAAAAAGGTTATAAAAAGAGTAATAGAATGGTGACCCAGGAACTGGGAGACAGAGCTGCTTTGCTGTTTTCTCACTGATCTGATCTAGAAAATTTTAGTTCTGCCAGCCTAATTATAAAAGCACCTCTATGATTTCTTTAGTATCTTTTCTCATTCATGAAAACTTCAGTGTTAAAGAAAAAATAACTTCACAGAAGTGACAATGAAATAGTCTGTGACCATCACATTCATTGCACAAGGTTACAACCTACAGAAGTTCTTCTTTCACACTCATTTTACATGGCTTTATCCCCGATGAGATGGGATTGAGGCCTAGGTTCAAACCTCTCCTCTATCACAAGAGTCCTGTGTAACACCTGGGGAAGCTATTTAGGGCTAGATCCACAAAGAGACATGGGCGCTGCAGTGTCAAACTTTTAGGTGCCTGCTGCCCAGTGAAATCTTCACCTAGGAACCCAGGTTCACCACATAGTACATGGGTGGCTGGATGCCTAAGTAAGGGATTCAGAACAGCCAGCAAGCTGAGCAAGATTGATAAGACAGCAGAGGGAATGCCAAAGAGAGTGGTGAGTAGGCCCTTAAATCCAGGCCTGAGGGAGGTACCTCCCTCTGTTCAGTTGCAGCCTGTGAACCTGCTCCTGGATCTAGGAGCCTAAGCCAGGCTAAGCTCTCTCACACAAAACACAAAATCAGAGATACTCACCCATGTTACAACCAAGAGCCAGGCAGATGGTGACACTCACCTGGGATGTCAGAGAGGTGTTTTTCCTGCTCTGCCTGATTTGAACCAGGGACTAGGGTTGCCAGATGATTTCAACAAAAATACCAGACACACTTGACATTACATCAGAATCTACATTACATCTTATTTAGAAAATACCGGACATTTATATTTTCTCATTTCTATTTTCTCAATTTGTTTCCCGAACACACAGCTCAAATACTGGACTGTCCGGTTCAAAACCGGACACCTGGCAACCCTACCAGGGACTTAAAATGGGGCCTCCAATATCCCAGGAGAGTGTCCCAATCAGCAGACTAGAGTCTCTCTCCCTTTCTCTCTATGGCTCAATGAATATTTAAATTTCAAAAGGAGAGACTGAGACAGCCCTTTCTCCCCCAAAATACTGAATCGCCTGGAACTTAGGTGTTGCGCCATCAATGTGTCATTTGTGAATCTAGCTCTGTGCTCAGCCCCCTACCTGTAAAATGGAATCACACCCATTTTCCTGCCTTTTTGGGGTCTTGTGGAGAAGGTTGTGAGGCACTCAGGTACTGCGGTAATAGGAACTATACAAATATCTAAAATAGATTAATTTAGTAGAATAATTCCTGATTTGTACTACTACAAGGGAACTGGGGCTCTCATCTCCACAGAGGTAGTGGCATTTTCTGATGATCAAGCGATCCAACTAGCGGAATATATGCTGGTGTTTCATGGTAACAGACCCAAACAAAAACAATGCTGCTGATTTTTTATGCTGACTGGATCACTACAAGTTAACTAGCAAAACCTTAGTCTAATCTCATATTCTTCAAAGACAAAAAAAACCTCCCATTGAAATCAATGAAAGTTTGGGATAAGCCAGGAATATGGGATCCGGGCCACCATTCCCACAGTTAGACACATTTCTTGCTGCCCTCGCTGATGTTGGTACACCACAAAGTCGTCAATAAAATCAGTCATATTCATTTTATACCTAATCAACATGGAAAAGAATGACAGTTGTAGCAGGGAAACAGTATCTGCCAGATGGAAAAGGACAAAAATCAGTTGGAAAAGAGTTTTATTTCCAAGCATCTACGAAATTTTACAAACATTGGAGGAGTTTAAAAAAACCCACCACAACCACCCTATAAAAATCTTGACATTATCTTTTAAACTATGGCATCGAATGATGTTACAGAAAAAAATATGTACAGTAAAGAGCTATTCTCCATTCTAATAGTGATTAGGTAGTCAGAAATGGAATGAACGTGGCCCATTAATAAATCTGCACACCTTAATAAAAAACAATCCAAGAATCTGAGCCTCAAATATGCCCATACTATACACAGATCTCAGCTAAAATACTTATCTGTACAATTGAAAAATAACTACATGAAAGAACAGTAGTAAAGACACATTCAATGCAGTCTATAATGAAGGGACTCTTGTACCACAGAACATAAAGGAGCTTGCATATTTACTACTTAATCTTAAACTTCAGCTGCTAATACATTTCTAGTTCCTTTATGTTTTATTTCAATGTACAATAGATTTGCTCAGTGGTTATATTCTTCACCTTGAGTGAAACAGGCAAGAGTTACTGACATTTTCTGTTGGACTCTGGATGAGCCCCAGTTTATACACCAAATCTTGATATCATTCTGGTCATCATCCTTCCAGTCACTAATGGAGTGTCTGAGCCTTCTCCATGCTGCTCCTTCACTAGCTACTGGAGTTGCTCAATTAGAAAAAGCAAAATTATCCTCCACACCCACAGGTCTTCATCCTCTATCCCACACCTCCTTCAGTCCCTTGATACATAGCTCTCTGACACACAGATGTCTACGCCCCTGTACCACAACCCCAAATCCTGCCTCCCTCACTGGTTCTGTTGTCAAGGGATGCCTCACACCTGTACTTGCCCCAGTCTTCATGGTTTTAGTGGTTTCTTTCAGTGGCAATTTGACCAAGAAAGAAAGTTTTGCCTGAGGAAGGACAACAAGATTTACAAAAGTTCACAAATAGGGATGAACTTGAAAAACTGCTGCTATACTTCTTTACTGCTATGGACTGTACTGTTTTCTCCATCTCATTTACTTCGACTAAAAATCGGGAATTTTAAAACATCAGCACAATTTAATGACCAGCAATTGCAAAACCATGCAAAACATTGGCCCAATAAATATTTTCCAAACAAGTAACCCATGATTCAATTCACCTTGGTCCTGGTGGTATCTCAGTTGGATCCTATTCACACTGTGTAGAACAGGAATTATTTAATTACAAAATATGGATTTCTCTATAGTATGTGTAAAGAAGGCATGAATAGAGTCCCATTAGTCATTTCTAAAAGAACTGATCTTGTTATAAGTCACAGTGAATGGTTATGATTATTTTTAACAAAAACAAAACTGTTATTTTTATCAATCAAAAAAGCATATAAGCAGAGTTCTTTAAGAAGGGCAAGGAAAAGAAGCACAACTGTTTATTCAGTACTAAAATAAGTTCAAGTGGGGCCAGCATTTCTCAGGTCATTCTTTATTTTCTAGATGACAGTCCATTCTGCATATAGCCTTTTTCAACATTTGCCTACTGTCAGAACAGCTGAGAGTTTCCCTCCCACATGGTGTCTAGCCTAATACATTTCAAATCAATCAGCCAATCAAGGAGTACACTGGAAAAGGGGGAAGGAGTGATACCAGTCCTTTACAGTTCTGAAGTCATGCAGAGCCAACACCATCCTCTAGTAACCAGAGACTAAAAACAGGCTTCACTACAAGCGCATGAAGAGCTGCAAGACAGGAAAAAGCAAATAGCCCAACAAGCTTATTAAATTCTTATGAATTTGAAAATCTGTTCTTCCCAATGAGTAATGTAACTCCCACATGCTCATTTAAAATTATACACTTAAATTACCTTATTTAACAATTGTTTCACTACATGAGCGTTTTGCCTGAATTCCTAGTTTTATGCATCACTTCCTAATTTTTATATTCTCTCTCTCAGGTTTTCTCTGTCTCACCAACATGAACACAGCTTTACCTTGTTCCAGTTTAGCAACTAGAATAAAAACACCACAAAAAGTCTTCTCAAAAATTAGTAAAAGGAAATATTTTCTTCACATAATGCATAAATAGTGTATGGAACTCACTGTCACAAGATATCATGGAGGCCAAAAACTTAATAGGATTCAAAAAGGGATTCGACATTTATATGAACAACAAGAATCATAATAGTAGGCAGAGCCATAACAGTAAATATTTAAAAATAAACAAAAATGTAGGAAAGTATGTAAACCCTCATGCTTCAGGTCTTAGGTCAGCCTTTAACTGTTGGTTGTTAGAGGGTTGACTCTTCCATAACTGGCAACTGCAGGGTTTTTTGCGCCTTCTCCGAAGCATCTGCCACTCTGAGTGACATTTTACAGGACAAGATGGACCACTACCATAGCATAGTAGCTTTAATGTTCTCCAGTCAGCAGTGCTGCCATTCTAGCTTCACCATGCAAACAGGGTGCTCACATACTACAGAAATAAGCACTACAGCAATAAGCACAACACAAATATTTGTCAAAATAAATACGTGTTTGTTAAAAATGACTATGCTACAATATCATCCATCCTCTTCCGGTTCCCTTCATTCAACTCAAGATACACCAACAACCAGACACCCTCATTTGTACTAAATTAATTACCAGAGGCAAATTCAACCCTCCAGTGTGCCTGGGACATTTCTACTAAAGTCAGCGTGAGTCACTGTGTATCTAAGGACAGAATCTGGTCCATTAAAAGATATTGCTTGATGGTCTATATACATTTCAGTGTTTTCCTGTTCCAGACATAGTTCTTAAGGGAGAGGCTGCCATCTACTGAACCTTTCAACATACCCATAAAACAGCACAAATTCCATTATCCCAAAAAGAAATAGGCTGCAATTCACAACTATTCTTACATCCTTAAATCACTTAAATTAATGGTGTTAAATAAGGTACTTAAGTCTTTGTTAGCATCAGCTCAGTATTAGGTATTTACCTTTAGTCCACCACAGATTGGACAAGCTGAAAAGAGAGCTCTTGTCATCCCAGGGTGGGGGCTATATATTTCACAGGGGTCAGCTGGGATTCCACTAGGTGGTGCCAACTCACTACTTTTGGAGTCTAACACCTGTCCTTGTGGTTTTACATCTGACCACCTCGAAACAAAATCCACATATGTCTCATCACTTGAGTCTTTGGTGCTTTCTGGGAGTAAGGATGCATGCCTTCCCCTGTCTTGGCTCTGCTCAGGGGCCATCCATGTTTCCGAGTGTGGTACCAGCACCGTAGGGTCACTAACGCCTTGAGGTGCTGGGTCCTGGTCCTTTGGTTGGGTTGAATCCGCACTCTTGGGATGCACGTCTATAGCAGCTGCTTGTAATAAACTCCTGGGTATATCATAAATATGCCTGACAGGGCTAGGAACCTGATATTCTGAGCCCAAGCCCCTCTGGGACTCACTGTGCAAGCAAGTACATAAATTCTGATCTGAAGGAAGGGTCAATGGCAGGCTAAGCAACGATCCAAACTCATCACCATGGCCAATATCCAGACTCTCAGCATAGGAAGAGAAACTTCCAGAGTAAGAAGAGTGACTACCAGTAGCTATCCCACTGTCAGAAGAACTCTGACGACCTATTTCCTGTAGCTGTCTAGACCGAAGAGGCTTAGGAGGTGGCTTGGTGGTGCCACGTGCCCCTTCTCCAAGTGGTTTTTCTTCCCCAAAATGAATGCCCTTTGCAGCTGCCAATCCATGACTCTCTTGAGACGTACTGGCTGAAGACTGTTCAGGCCAAATTGTTAACCTACTCCCAACACTAGCGTCCGAGTGGCTGGTATCTGAAGATGAACTGGATAGGCTTCTATCATCTCCTGGAATAAAAGAAACTAGATCAACCCATGTTCAAAATATAATTAAATTAGAAAGCAAGCAAGGAAAGGACAGATAGACAAATAGAATCCCATGGTCCTTTCTGCTTGAGGGGAGAGCTGTTTCTGACATAATAACACAGTGCATGTTACAACTTATACACTGAGAAAAAATTAAAAATTGGTGCCCTTAGTTTAAATTTACTGTATCTCTGAAAATCTCACGTTCTAACCTAAATTTGAAGATGATGTGCTACAACTTCCTCTCTGGTGTCGATCAGGAATAGATTAACTGAAGCCAATGAAATTACACTGGGGTAAAATATGTGTCAGCTTGGCTTCAGTTCAATTATTTCTGATATATACCAGAGAGGACAAATGACCTTAAAATACCTAAGGATGTTCCAAAATGCAAGCTTTTAATGCTAAATTGCCACAAGCTGTATTGTAAATTTCAATGTTTGTGTTTGATTTGAACCTGTTGAATTAGTTTTCATTTCATAGAAATCACTGAAATATAGAGCTTGACGGTACCTCAAGACATGCCCTTCCTACCCTCCCCTCCCCCACATCAAGGCTGGTTTGATGCTTTCTCTCTCTCTCACACCAAGGAATTTCAATTAAACAATTGCAAAGTCAACATTTAAAAAGGTATCAGACATAAAAAAATCACTTGTTCAGCTGAAGATTATCTTTGAACTGATGGACCCTGAACTAAATTCTACAATGTTCCAAAGAAAACATAACTGTAAACAACATAAGCTGGTGACAGTTATGGTTATGATGATAGCTTTGTATCCATAATATATATACACACACACACACACACACACACACACACACCATGATACATTTATGCATAAATTCAAACATGATTTCCCCACTATTAGCTGTAGCAGGAGTATCTGCACAGTATATACAGTATATTCCAGTTCAGCTGGAATTCATTTGCAAGTTCGACACTATCCATTTAGGACAGGATCTCAACTGGTTAACACAGTACAATGGCAATTTCCCCTCTCTGGATATCCACATCAAATGCTGTGAATGACCTACTTCCACCCTGACTTGATTGACTTCATTAAACCAAGCAACTTCTTCCTTATATATACCCCGTGCTTCTGTAACGTCCACTCCAATTCATCTGATGAAGTGGGTTTTATTGACAAAAGCTTATGCCTTAATAAATCTGTTAGTTTCTAAGGTGCCACGAGACTCCTCATTGTTTTTGCAGATCCAGACTGACGACTACTCCTGGGAGACTTTTCCTGACTTGAGGCTCTGGAGCAGGATCCAAAACCCGCTAAAGAAATAGTCCCACTGGCTTCAGTGAACTTTGGGTCATGTCCTTAAAGCAGCGGGAGTGAAGACAGCTCGTTATTTTAAAATGGAAGGCAGAAGAAAAACAGCATTTTAAAAATAATATTTTGGAAGCCTCAGGAAAGAGACTCTAAAGATAAAATCCAGGCTTGTATCATAGCTCGATCTTGGGCATTTCTTACCTCCACTGCCTGGGTGACTTGACTGGGATAGTAGGCTCAGGCGCTTTTCTAATTGCAAAGCTTCATGGGTCACTCTCTCCTCCATGTAGGCTGGATTTGTGCTTGGGTCTTTAAGGAAGGAACAAATGGGGATGTAAATTTTTGAAAAAGGCAGTAAAAGTATTCACAGAAAAACAACAACAAACTGTTATCCTGCATTTTCTCCTGTAGGATCTCAAACCTTGCCATGCCATTTCTATTTTGTTAGTTTCCCTCTCCCAAAGGTGATAGAAGGATTTATAAACTAATTCAGTACTTTTTTTGCAGCCATACAAGTTAGAATAATAGAAATAACCTCAAGAGGTCACCTGGCTCACCTATTTTAAAGGATCTCTCACATCAAGTGTGTGGCTTTTTTTTTTTTTTTAAATCTTGTATAAACTGGAGATGGAAAAAGTCAATTAGATCATGCAGACCACCACTCTGTCTATATGGGACTATTGCTTAGAGTACATTTCTACTGTTTAGCTCAATGAAATGTCACAATGAAAGAGGATCCCACCATCTCCTTGGGATAGATATTGAAAACTTCACAAACTTGAGAGTGCATCTTCCTCAGAAAACATGCCACTCTTCTCTGCATCTCTTCATTTTCCAGCTATGCACGATAAAAGCCAGATGTGGGCCGCAATCATTATTATATTCTTGAGAATAATTTGACAAGAATATTATAAACTTCTTAAAAATGCACAGAATATTTCACAGCTGCAGTGGGCATGGTCTGCTAACTCATTCTCACTGAAGTTTCAGTGGGTCTCATAATTACACAGAAAAGAAGCAAATGTGAGATAGAATACAGATTAGCTTTGGCACAGCTGCAATTACCACATTCCTGATCATATTTATAGCCGCAGCATCTGTAACAAACGTATATGGGTTGGCTGAGATGGAGGACCATTTCAAATGCTGGAAACCAGGGTGTTCATGATTTTACATTGTTTCTCCATTCTCAAAGACTTGGACTTGGTTCACGCCTTTGGTATAGATGCATCAAAGGAGAGATTCACCCCCATGGCTATGTCTATACTGCAGCCTTCTTCCGCAAAAGTTTATGCAAATGAAGCGCAGAGTAGAATATCGTCGTGCTTCATTTACATAATTAATTAGCAGCCTTTTTGCACAAGAGGCTTGTGCGCAAAAAGGAGCTATGTAGACAGCTCCTTTTTGCACAAAACCCTCCACTTGCACAAGAGCCATTCTTCCTGAAAAAATGTCTATTCAGCTCCACTGGACAGAAATGTTAGATGGGATGGATCTGGGCTGTGGGCCATATTTTGCCTAACCCTGACAAGTGTTGGTTTAACCTGCTCTTAAAAATCTTTTCCTGCCAGGAGTGCCAGGACTAAACCAGATAACCTCTTGAGGTTCCTTCCAGTCCTAGAAGTCTAGGATGCTAGTTCAGCAGAGATGAGCTTTACAAAGCACTTCAAGTGCAAGGCTGGTACACTGGGAGAGTGAAGAAAAGCAGACTGATGATGAGTTGATTTAGGTAGGCTAGGAGGAAACGTGGGCTAAAGTTTATCAGCTTCTGATCTCCAGAGAATTGTTTTGTTTTGTTTTTAAATACTGGTTTAGGTCACAAGTAAAAATGGGTTGGTGGTGTCATCCTAAACCTCATGTGTGCACAATACAAAACCACTAAACAATTTGTAATAACTTGCTCTAGCGACTCCCAGGACAGTGATAGCATGACCAGCATGGACATAACTGCCTGAGGAAGTTTTTACAGCAGCTTCCCACACACCACCTAATCAGAATTCCAGACAGAGAATCATTTCATGAACTCTCTCTTGAGCGCACGGTTTTCCATACATGTGAGCCCTCCATATCTGAGCACTTTCATTCATGGAAACTTTGTGATAAAGAAAAGGCTTCATCATTTCCAAACAGAAATGGATCCCCTACTGTGAAGAAAGCTGAAATCTTGCCCTGACCCTGCTTTCCTGGTCAATTAGCAAAGGGTCGTGTGAAGGTTGAATTGACTGAGATACCTATGATGGAGGGATTTTATTTTTATCATGAGCATTGGTGGGCATTCATTAGAACCAACTGAGCAGTCCACTGTGGTGTATTTCAAATACTTTCACACTATGAAATTTTATTCATGTATTTAAAAGCTTCGAGAGCATGGGATGAGCACTATGTAGACTCACAGAAATGTAGGATGGCTAGAGACCCTGAGAGGACATCTAGTCCAGTGTTTCTCACCCAGTAGTACGAGTACCCTTAGGGGTACTTGAGAGAAGTCTGGGGGGAGAGAGGGTACATCAACACAACTGAAACTTGGAGAAAACCAAATTTTTTATTTTAAGTTTTATAGTGCTTTATTATTTTTGTACTTTTTACACCCAAAAATTTCATTGCCCGCCCAGCTATGATTAAGTTGTGTAAACAAATGTGTTGAAATAGTAGAAAAAAATTGTGTGTGTCTGAAAACTGTAGGTACTGGGGGTACTTACAATTTTTTTAAAGGGGGGGTACCTTTTTTTTTTTTTTTAGGGATACTTTATTAAAAAAGGTTGAGAAACACTGATCTAGTCCATCCCCCTGCACTGAGGCAAGGTCATGCAAACCTAGGCCATCTTTGAAAGATGTTTGTCCAACTGGTCTTAAAAACCTCCAATGATGGGGATTCTACAAACTCCTTTGGAGGCATATTCCAGGACTTAAGCTCTGTTATACTTAGAAAGATTTTTCTAACATCTCACCTAAATTTTCCTTGCGGCAGGTTAAGTCCATTAAGACAAACTGATCACCTTAACATGTTTGATGACTGTTTTCAGATCCCCCTTTCTCCCCACTCTTCTTTTCTGAAAGTTAAATGTGACCAGTTTTCTTAAATCTTTTCTTATTTATCAGGCTTTTTATCATTTTTGTTGCTCTCCTCTGGACTTTCTCCAATTTATCATGGTCTCTGACACCTAACCATCTCCATCAAAGTGCTTGCAATGCCTCTCAGCTTGGCATCACCTGCAAATGTTACAAGCAATAATCTCCACTACATTATCCAAGTCAGTAATGAAAATATTGAGGAATACTGGACCCAGGACTCACTCTTGCTGGACTCCAACAGACATGGGAACCACTGATAACTACTCTTTTTGAGTATGGCCTTTCAACCAGATATGCACTCCCTTATTAGTAATTTCATTTATATTACATTTCCCTACATCACTTAGGAGAATGTTACGTGGAACCGTGTTATAAGCTTTACTAAAATCTATTGTTTTAAAATTAGTGATTTCTTTGGATTCATAAAAACATGAATCGGTAATTTTGAGATGACCTTGCATTACAGGTGCCATAAAAATGTATTACTATGTTATGTGACTTTGTTTTACAGAAATCGATCAGGAATGGAGCAGTGGCCTTACTCTCTGCAGTTCCTTCTTTTGCCCGGGTAAGTCAGATCTTTGCTGTTACAAGCCTAGTGTGACCCTCATACCTGCTCCAGCTCCTTTACACCAGGTAAAGAGGGAGAGCAGTGTAAATGGGCCCTTAAAAATCCATAAATATTAAGGAAGATTCCCTCAGCACAAGCACTGTGGAAAACAGTCATAGAACTAACAGCCATAAGCCCATGCACACCCTCACTCGTGAGTCTTGACACAGTGGGTGTACCAAGAGCATGCAGACAGGGGACCACAGCACTGCAGACATTCTAGTCATAATGGAGCCTGGATCAAGCAGGATCAAGCTCTTTGACTGTAATGTCTTCTGGACTGGGACTGAGTCTTTAAAATGCTGGCATGTTGCTGCATCAGCAAATAGTGTATGGCATCATAAATGTGAACTCTCTGATCTTTTCCTTCCAAACTTTATTTTGGATTTACAGATCATGCGTTAATAGAGACATTTATATTTGTTTGGATGATCAATTCCAAAGTACTGCAGTGGTCATTCAAATGTAGAACAGGTTTCATGTACATCATATATCTTGAAGTATGCACATCAGTACAAAAAGTATGGATCGGGAAAATGGTGTTGTATCAAAATGTCATTACATTTTCAATACAACTGAATTATACTTCTCAAAACTGAATACAGGTTGAACCTCTCTAGTTTGGCACCCTAGGGACCTGACTGGTGCCAAACCAGAGAATTTTCCAAATTACAGGAGGTCAATATTTTCTAGCAGCATTAGCAACACTTCCACTGCTTACTGGGCTCTCAGAAGGTATTATGGGGTAAATGAGAGCTAAATCACACACAGAACACTGAGAGTAGGGACTGGTGGCTATAAATAAACTTATTGGGACCACAAGAAACTTAGTCACACCCATGATAAATGGACATCCAGCTAACTAACCATGCCAGACCACAAATGTTGCTGGACCAGAGAATGCCGGACTAGAGAGGTTCAACCTGTGTCTAAGCTGCACTTGAAAATACTGCATTTGAGCAAGCAGGTATGCACGCATACATATAATGGCCACATTTGTGTAGCTATGTATGCCCAGCTATGCAGGCAGTTAAGGCTGCCACCTTTGGAAATTGGATTTTTTTTAAATTAGACAAATTATTATTATTATTGTGAATAAACACAAGAGAATATGCGAATTTTCCAATTTGTACTTTTTCCATGTGCCATTTATTCCATTTTCTTTGGTTTAATACTGAATAATTATAAAGCACCATTTAGCAAAAATGTTCTGTGAATTTCTGTACATGAAAGGCTGCCATAGATGCATATCACCATGACTTCCTATCTATGCGCATACTGAAAGGAAGCTTAGGGAAGTCTATACCTAGTCTGTAGATAATGGAAGATTCAATTTCTGCCGACAATCTGACTCCCTTCACTGCACTAAATTCTCTTTCTTTTTGCAAAAAGGGTCTTTGTTATATTAAAGAAACATTAAAGGACCTTTTTTCCTTCTTGAAGCTGACAAAAAGTCATGTTTCTAAGTTCCAAGAAGTCTGAGAGGTGTAGTCAAAGGCAAAAATCCAAAACCCATCAACAAAATTGTGGAGAGAAATCTGGTTCATACTTAAATTGCTAAACCAACCAAATTATGTAATTCAGAACATTTCATAAACAAAGCCCTGAAGAAGAAAGCATTAATGTCCAACATGGCTTTGCATTAATTAATTTAAATAGAAATATTAATAACTTCAGTATTTCTGGGTATAATCCACTACAACGAAATTTAGACCTAGTTAGCTGAAGAGCAGGGATGATTAATCTATTTAACATAGTCCTTTCAATAGACTGGGTGGATTCTGATACACTTGCCAGATACAGTATGCAGCTGCTGACAACATGACCTTTTCAAGTAATACAGTACATTCTGTGTAACAGAATACTTGATAAGGAAAACCAGTCTGCAAATGAATCTCCAGCACTATACACAAGTCAGGGTAGGTTGTGCCATTTTACCATACATGTCTTAAAAATTCTGAACTGCACCTGATAAATGTAAGTCTGAAATACAGTTGCATGCAAATGCATGCATCTTTCAGTATTATGAGCTAAAATACCCATAGACCATTTTTTAAATTTGTTTTCCATATCTCCACAGTCTTCTATATATTGTTCTGCCATTCAGTGCTGATGACAGTCATCTACATTTTCCAATCAACTATGACAATATTACACGGGGATCTTTAACTCAAAAAAGTTTTGTTTTTCTTCATTTAAATCACTGAAAAAGCAAACATGATAGCAGGATGCATAAATAGTACTGTTGTGAGCAAGACACAAGAAGTCATTCTTCCGCTCTACTCTGCACTGATTAGGCCCCAATTGGAGTAGTGTGTCCAGTTCTGGGCACCACATTTCAAGAAAGATGTGGAGAAATTGGAGAACGTCCAGAGAAGAACCATAAAAATTATTAAAGGTCTAGAAAACATTACCCATGAGGGAAGACTGAAAGAACTGGGCTTGTTTAGTTTAGAAAAGAGAAGACTGAGAGGGGACATGACAGCAGTTTTCAAAAAAGGGTGTTATAAGGAGGAGGAAGAAAAGTTTTTCTCCTTGACCTCTGAGGATAGGACAAAAAGCAATGGGCTTAAATTGCAGCAAGAGAGGCTTAGGTTGGACATCAGGAAAAATTTCCCACCTGTCAGGGTGGTTAAACACTGGAATAAATTGCCTAGGTGGCTTGTGGAATCTCCATCACTGGAGACTTGTAAGAGCGGGTTAAACAGACACCATCAAGGATGATCTAGACTGTGCTTGATCCTGCCATGAGGGCAGGGGAATGGACTCGATGACCTCCCAAGGTCCCTTCCAGTTCTAGGATTCTAAGATTCTGTGATTGTTCTGGGGTGAGGCTGTGGATGAGGGATTCAGTATGCAGGGTGCCCTGGGGAGAGAGGATATCCCCAGCCCTCTCTCACTACAGCAGCTGGGGCCAGGTGAGAAGCACCTGTCCATGACTGCTGCAGCTTCAGCGGGCAAAGCCAGGAGAGGGGTGCTTGTCTCACAGCTGGGGGGGATGGACACATAGACATATATACAAACTCTCTGAAATATACACTAGATAGTGGAGATGTTAATGGAAAGACAGCTTTTGCTCCCTGGCCCCCACCACCATGCTCCTGCCTCAGATACAGAAGCAGCAGCATGGGAAAGGGGGGATAGGTGGGAGCCCCCCGCCCTTCCTCCCACCCCTGCAATAAAGAGGCAACAATACAGGGGGTGGGGGAAGGCAGGTGGAAGCTGGTGGCCCCCTGCACATACCGGCTCCCACGGAGCCACCTGCCCCCCATATGTAAACATGTAATCGTTGAAAAATTCAGTGTTACACGTTTACAAAAATAAACATATTTTAACGTCCCGACTAGATAGCCATCCCTTTCTCTACCCCAGCACCTGCTAGCCCAATGGGGTTATAGCTGTCATGGTCCCCATCTGTGGCTCTCCTTGATGTCCCCTCTGTGGTCACTCTGCAGAATAAGTGCCTCCTGCTATACCCTTCCCTTTCCATGAAAAAAAAAAAAAAATCAAATTCGGCACAAAATCCCATTATCTTAGCACAACCAAACCCTACCTTGCTATTAAGTTAGGATAAGAGGAAGCTGTGTACCAAAATAGGACTAGCTCTTACCATTTAGGAGGAGTTCTTGAACAAATGGACTCATAAATAGACGACAGACAGACAGACATTTCTAAAATATACAGAAAGATATCTGTGAAGCATTCAAACTTCTTAGGTGGGAGAATATACTGGCTTCTGTTGAAGATAAGGCCTTATGAAAAACATCTATCAATGCATTTTTTGAAAAGCTGAATGGATATATTAGCTGAAATGTTAATGTGGGAGATGTAAGAATGGTAGATCACAATTTGATTTCTGAACAGGAACGATAACAGTGGAAAGCTAGGAAAAATCAGGGAAAAGACAGAAGACCCACAGATGTTCAGGAGGTTTCAAGTTTGGGTTGCGAACCCACCAACTAAAGCCCCTGACGAGCCCACACTGCTTTGTTTACTCTAACGCTCTGCAGCCACAGAGCCTTATGGCTCCCATTGGCTGCAGTCTGCCGTTTCCAGCCAAGGGGAGCTGCGGGAAGTGAAGTGGAGGATGGGTTGCAGGGGCGGTGTCTGAATCAATTATTCAATAAAGTGACAATTTTCATTCTTGGAAACAACTGAACCATTTTACCTGAAACATTACAAAATAATCCAAGCAAATTATTGACAAATAATAAATTATTTCCAAATTGTGGCAAACCTTTTTTATAGAAAATTCCAGCCTGAATGGTTTAAGTTTGGCGAAGACTGCCCATGTTAAAAAAAACCTTGCAACCACTTTATTGAGATGCTAAAGCTATATTTTACCAATTATCAGCCTCTGAAAATATTGCAGTTCACATGTACTCAGTAGAGACTAGAGTTCAACAGCTAAATTCTCTCAACTGCCTCTGTAGAGCCCTGAATGGATACAAAACTGGTATCCACATCTGCAAAAAATGGTCCACAAATATCTGCATCCACATCCATGGATGTGAATACCCATAGATATAAAGCAGCTATCTGCAAATTTGTAGGGTTCTAGAAACAAAATTTGTAACCGCATCCATATCCACAAAAATGAGCCATAGATATCTGCATCCATATCCACAGATTTGCAGGGATCTACCCATCTGTAGTGAGCAGATGGCAGGAGTTGACCTGGATTTTTCCTGCAGTTGCTATTCCAGGCAGCAGGGGCCTGGTCTAACACCAGGTATTGGAACAGAGAACAGGAATATCATCTTCCTGCTGCTCTCAGTGTCTCCTCTCAGGCAGCATGGTGGAGGAGGAAGCAGCCTGACTGGAATGCAGAGGGGTAGGAGAAGCAACATGGCATGGGGCATAGGGAGAGGTTCAGTGTAAGGTAGCTGGAGCTAGATCTCAAGGAGTAGAAGGGTTAGGAATTGGAGACAGAAAAGACGGCCAGAGCAGAGGGGGCCAGAAAATTCAGGGGAAGGGGAAGGAGCTGCGAAATGAGGAGTATATGAGCTGAGTGAAAGGGAGAAGTAGAGGCTAGTAATAAGAGCATATAAGATATAGGCGGGGAGCACAGAAACAGGTGAGGGAACCTGGCAGGAACTGAGCCTGGAGCACCAAAGGGACAGGGATGGAGCAGGAAAAAGAGGAAAGACAGAAGCAAGGTGGGGGACAAAGATGTATATGGGGAGAGAAGAAGATGGGGAGAGGAGAACCAGTAGTATAGTCTGTAACCCCTAGAGAACACTCCCCTCTAGAATTTGGAATTGAACCTATTATTCCCATTTAGCAAGTAGCTCCGAAACCCACTGGCAAAGCGGGTCTCATCCTGCTCTTTTGGCTGCCCCACATAGACGATAACAAGCTTCTACTGAAAACAGTTACCTACCCAGCCCAAACGTTACAGGACTGTGCTGTGCTTCTGTGAGGCTCAATAGTTCTACAGGATAGAATTTTTGTTTTTAAACTTAAAAAAAATTAGGAAATTGTATAAAAATATACTTAAAATCATTAAATTTGCAAAAGTCAGAATCAAGATTGTCTTCTTTAGTAGCCCATTGCCACAATTCTCTACCTGAAGCTCTTCTGGATATCTTGTAAGCGTATATGTAAATAAATAATTTGTTTTTGCATACCCATAAAAAAATCTTTATGTAAATTAGAATTTTCTGTGCACACTGACAAAATTGTAAGTCTAAACATCCCAACCCACTTGTGCATGTCAAAAAGATTAATCAATTAAAAATTGCCAAACAATTCATAATAATGTTCATATTATAAATGCAAAAAACAGCATATAAAATTAGTGAGCTGTTATGAGGCTGATTTGCCTTCCTCTGGATGGTTTACTTACTGTGGTATTCAGGCACTGATTGCAAGGAAGAGAGAGATGAATCAAGTGCTGTATAAAATATGCATCTCTAATTTTAGACGGGCAGGACTACAGGGGGGTTTTCTATCGTTCCTCATAATTTCACATCCAAACTACAGTGGTACCGCAGAGTTATGAACACCTCAGGAATGGAGGTTGTTTGTAGCTCTGAAATGTTCACAGCACTGAGTGGTTGTACAACACAAAAGTTTACAACTGAAAAGTTTACAACAAAAGTTTACAACTGAAAATTGCCTTAACACAGCTTTGAAACATTTTTCTTCTGCATAATACTTTAAATCACTTAATTTAAATGAAACAAGCGCAGAAAGTTTCCTTTCCTTGTCAAACCTTTTTTTAAAAAAAATTCCCTTTATTTAAAGTAGTTTATATTTAAAATGGTTCTGTACTATAGTTGTTGTTTTTTTGGTTTTTGTCTCCACAGCAGCCTGAATATGCACTTCTGGTTCCAAATGTGGCATGTGGTTGGTCAGTCAGTCATTCATGTTTGTAACTCTGAGGATCTACTATAAATCTTTCATATCACATCTCAACATAAGAAAGAGACTGGTTTGTTTGCATGTTTACAGCAGTGACAAAAACCCCATAAAACTATCCTTAAATTGAAAGCCATTAAAAATACACCTAACTATAGAAGTGCAAACATTTTCTATAAATATGAAATCCTCCTTTCTCCACCATTTTAAAAGTTTCTTCCTTCAATAATTTACAGTTATTGCACAACAAGTTCAACTTCCACCTTCTTACCCTTCTTGACATACTCCTAACTTGTGTTACATTTCCTCACCTATTAAAACCAAAAGGCCTTAGAACTCCTGCAAGATCACATCTGATTTCTTCTCTGAACACTACAATGCATGCAGCATGTACCACAGAACAGAAAAAGGAATTTAATCCTTACTCACCAAAGAAGAGCCTGAACTGCAAACTTCAGACCAAAATATAGGAGCCTGAACCAAAACACTGGAAGTTCACTGGGAATTTTGCCAATGACTTCAGTGGGCTTTGGAGTGTGCTTAAGACGTCATTTGGACCCAAAATTTGCTCAGCAAATTTTCAATATTACAAACAGCAGCCAGATACAGATCTAAGTTCAAACTGGGACTATTCAAGCCCCTGATTTTTTTTGGGCCCATCTCTATTAAGAATACTGTATTTTAGTACAGTTAGATAAGACCACACAAAGGCCAGCAGCAGCAGAAATATGAATGAGCTAGAGCAGCAAGGGAAATGGAGACATTCAACTGATAAATCTGTACTGTGACATTTCAGAATGAAAACCACTTTGCACTTGCCATGCCCAGCAAGTGTCTGCAAGCTGTAATTCCAATCTGAGCAATAAGTGCTAGACATGGCAAGTTCCTACTTTGCACGGTTACTCTATACTTCCTATATTAACCTGGTAGGACTGGACGCAACCCAAAAGGGCCTTTCGTCGGGGAAATGCCACGAACGATACAGTCGAACAGAAAGCTGATCTGCTCTCCTTCGGCACAAGAAAGGAAAAAAACACCAGCCCCTGAAAGAGAGCACAACATTAATATAGACTTTTCATCTGCATGCATAACAGAAGCATAAAGATTAAACATTTATATGTGGTGATCAAAAGAATGCTGTGTGCTAGTCAAAGAAAGAAATCAGTGCGATATATTCTGAGAAAAAATATAAAAGGAACAAATTTAATAGTAACACATTTTGATCCAAGAAACTTGTAAGCAGCAGTCTCAATCACTTCAGCCAGCTTGCTGAGAGCCATGCAACCAAAAACAAATTAAACTAAGTCAAAATATAAACACTGGAAAACAACAGCTGCCTGTTTCTTATATTCTCTCAGGTCAGAGCTGTGTCAGTCTTCTGCTTTAGAACACAGGAGATTTGTTTACATACAAAGTATTTACTGTAGAAATCTAAGCCGTAGTTAGAGATGGGGCTGAGCAGTGAATTTCAGACCTGAACCTCCCTGAAGTTTGATAGGGTTTGGACTTGGAACATAGGAATTGCCATGCTAGATCAGAACGAAGATCCATCTAGTCCAGTATCATGTTGCCAAGAGTGACCAGTACCAGATACTTCAGAAGAAAGTGAAAAAAACCCACAGTAGGTAAATATGGGATAAACTGCTCCCTCACATTATGTTTCAACCTGACCTCCAATAGAGATGGCTTAAGTATTCAAGCATGGAGATTAAATCCCCCTTTTTACATTTTTGCTAACATTAGACTTTGATCAAGACCATGAACTCAAACAGGCCTTGAAGTTCAGATATGAATTTTCCCATAATTTTGGGGGTGTTTTTAAAGTTAGACTATACTACAACACTTAAATATACTGATGACTGAGGAGCTATGAATATTGAGACAAACAGATCTGTCCACCTTTCTTCAGGCCCATAAACTGACCACAATCAAAGTGCAACTAAAATGCATGGAGCTGCTCAAAGGTATGCTCCACTGGTGATTCAAGAGCAGAGACTAGAAGAGAAAAAGCATGTGTTGAGTCAACCACAATGGAGCAGGCTGCAGTGTGATCTGTCCAGATTTTTGGGCTGGAGCCTGCCCCTGCACTTGCTGCTGTTTAGAATTCCACTGTCTGGGATCTATAAATACACAGAAGACTTGTGACCTTAATTAAACAGTTATTTTCATTTTAAAATGTTTGAAAGATAGGTGCAGGACATTTTTTTTATTGATTATGGCTAAGTCCTGGTTCCAGTGAAGTCTGTGATAAAACTCCCATTGGATCAAACCCTGTTTTCAGTGATGCTAGTGACTATCGAAAGTAACTCCACTGAAATTAATTATGTTACTCCACATTTAACATAACTAATGAGCAGAACCTGGCCTATTATTTTCAAGCCAATCAGGACTTAATCCTCAAAGGAGTTATTTTTCTGTGCAGTACTGTAAGCTAAGAAATATTTTACTCATTTTCCTGCATACCCAAATATCTAGTATCAGCATTGTGTGCCTATTATTAACAGAATGTAAGGTGATCCCATGAGTTGTCATCAGATCTTTACCCTTCATTCTGTTCTAGTACTTTGCTTTCCATTCATTAAGAAGAGCAGTCAGCAGACTTAGGAGAATCATAAATAAGTAAATAAATAAGCAAGCCTTGAGCTGCATGTTGTGTAGCAGGCTGGATAGCTCAGGGATTGCTGATACTATACAGAATCCTTTACTTCCATGCAGGCCTGCGAACAAGGAGAGAGGGTAAAGAGGGAGTTGCCCTGGGGCCCGCTGATTCAAAAGGACCCAGGGCTCCTGGTTACCATTGCCACTACCACAGCAGCGGCCAGAGCCCTGGCCCCCTTAAATTGCTACTGTAGTGCCACGCTCCGGGCAGCTCTGAGGGCTGGCTGGGGAGGGCGGGGGGGTCACATGGCATGCTCCAAACACCACTAAAGGTAGGTTGCCCCAGCCCCACCCCTTCCAGGAGTACAGAGCTGGATCAACCTCCCACCTTGCTCAGGGGCCTGGCAATTCTGTCCTGCCCCATCCCACTTGGACAGCTTTTGTCTACACTTCTGAGTTTAAAGCAAAAGCAAGAGTGTGGTCACAGCAGGAGCACAGTTCCTAACAGTCTCCCAGTTCTCTATGTAAACCATCTTCACGAGGGGAGTACCTAACAGCTGTAGCACTATCTAGACTGGTGTTTTACAGCACTGTAACTTGCTGCTCTCAGGGAGGGGCGTGTTTTTTCACATCCTGGAGTTACAGCGCAGTAACTTGGCAGTGTTGATAGGTTGCCAGTATAAATCCAACTCAGTCCGACATGACCAAAATTTATCATCTGTTATCATGTGTTGGGGGTGCATTTGCCCCTTTTCATGCCTCTGTACAAACTTTGGGGGTATTCAGAAGACGAAAATACTCCTTGCTTCTACCCCTCCACGAGCCCCCACAAGCACATCCTGCACCCATATAAAGGGCCAAGCACAACTTTAACTTAGCATCTCCAGTCTAATTAATTTCTGAGCAAAAGGTGCAAATGAGAATAAATCTCACAACTCTTGCACATTATAGTCATTTACCACTAAACCCACATTCAATAAAAGGAGAGTTGGCAGAATTCAGTTCTTTAAAATAATGTCAATAGCTAATATCAAGATGATTATTTTTAAGCATATCTTTTCAAATAATTTAGATTTTCAAAGTTCCAGGAAATTATGAGGGAACAGAAAAGGAAGGTGTTCAACAATTCAGATAGATTCAAAAAGTTAAAGCTTTATAACACACAAGTTGTCGTATCACACATCAAAATATATTAAGTAAATGTCCTTAAATCATACTCTATGAATTTCTCTAGCAGCACTTTTCTTAATTTGCCAATATGTAAATTTCTATTATTATTGATGGAAATATTTTGTGGGTTTGTATGTGTACAGCAAAAACAATGTTACCAACATTTCCCAAGCTAAATCTAATCCTTTACCTAATTATATGTAAATATCCCTTCACCATCAGGCATAAATTTCTCAAGACATGAAAAAGGTCCAAATGTATTAATGCATTGCCAGCAAATGAAATTAAATAATAATAATGTGGTCACTTTGTCAAAAACAACTGAAAATGTCCAAAAAGTTTAACTTACACAGTACCCTAAATTCTGAGTGACTAAGTGAACATTTTACTGCTATTCATCAATCTGTTGCATGCTTTATTAATGACCTGGAAGAGGAGATGTATTGTACCCTCAGCAAGTTTGTGGATGACACTAAGCTAGGGGGAGAGATAGATACGTTGGAGGGCAGGGATAGGGTCCAGAGTGACCTGGACAGATTAGAGGATTGGGCCAAAAGAAATCTGATGAGGTTCAAAAATGACAAGTGTAGAGTCCTGCACTTGGGACGAAAGAATCCCAAGCATTGTTACAAGCTGGGGACCGAATGGCTAAGTAGCAGTCTGGCAGAAAAGGACCTGGGGATTACAGTGCATGAGAAGCTGGATACGAGTCAACAGTGTGCCCTTGTAGCCAAGAAGGCAAATGGAATATTAGATTGCATTAGGAGGAGCATTGCCAGCAGGTCTAGAGAAGCGATTATTCCCCTTTACTCGGCTCTGGTGAGGCCACATCTGGAGCATTGCATCCAGTTCTGTCCCCACCTTCCCCCCTACTATAGAAAGGATGTGGACACATTGGAGAGTGAGCAGCGGAGGGCAACTAAAACGATTAGGGGGCTGGAGCACATGATGTATGAGGAAAGGCTGAGGAATTTGGGCTTATTTAGTCTGCAGAAGAGAAGAGTGAGAGGGGATTTGATAGCAGCCTTCAACTTCCTGAAGGGAGGTTCCAAAGAGGATGGAGAGAGGCTGTTCTCAGTAGTGACAGATGACAGAACAAAGACCAGTGGTCTCAAGTTACAGTGGGGGAGGTCTAGATTGGACATTAGGAAAAACTATTTCACTAGGAGGGTGGTGAAGTACTGGAATGGGTTACCTAGGGAGATTGTGGAATCTCCATTCCTGGAGGTTTTTAAGTCTCGGCTTGACAAAGCCCTGGCTGGGTTGATTTAATTGGAATTGGTCCTGCTTTGGGAAGGTGGCTGGACTCGATGACCTCCTGAAATCTCTTCCAGCCCTATGATTCTAGGATTCAGACCCCTTACTTGTGCCTCAGGTTAGATAAATATTAACACAATAAAATATGCTTAAATAACATGAAGGTTGATATGCAGACTGAAGATGTGAAGGCAGGCCAAAGTCAAAGCTGTTTTTACTCCATGCTATTCAGTGGCACAACATCATTGCCTGAGGTGGACATAGTCTGGGTTGTAATACACTGTTTATCTGAAGTGCCTTGCCAGAAACTGATTCAGATGGCGCTCGATTTGAAAAGATGTCTCATCTTTGAGCTTTGCCACAGTGACGATCCTGATAAAAGTATTAGTTGTTTAGTGAGCCTACTGCATGTCTGTCTGCATCTATGCAGATCCAGAATCACACATTAACATCAGTCAAAAGACACTGAAACACCCTGCAGTCACATCTGCTGAAAGGTGCTAACGCCTGCCCTCAAGAGTCTTGGATGCTAGGTTATCACCAGACTAAAATAAATCGGCAAGCCTAGCAGTAGATACAGCTGAGACTCTTTTCTAGTACAAAAACCAGGCACAAAGTAAGGCTTGATGCAGAAAGCCAGAGAACAAGCCTACCTGTGGGAGAGCATGAGGCTAATCCTGGTGCTAGTACTGAAGACAGGGGCTTGGTGTTGGTTCTAAACTGTGTGAACGAGCTGAATCATTATGATCCTAAAAGAAAGCTGGAGAGAGAGGTATGTGGGGGGACATGACGTCCCTTCCAGTCCTACACTTCTATAATTTCTTGGGCACAGAGCTGGAGTGTTTGTCTTGTGACTTCTACCCTCGAAGTTCTGTAAGTTCCTACCGCAGTTCAGGGAAACATGTTTCTCGTGCAAATTTCTGTAACCAAACAGACTAGACCAGGGAGTATCCTAACTGTGCCACCATCCTAATGCAAGCACTATGCAGTCATCCAGACTACTGGCTTTCCACTTGGTGAAAAGGTCAAATACAAAACAAGAACTATAGACGGTACAATTCACCACTCTGCTTACAAAACCTCAGTAAAAAGACTACAGGTGGGTAACATCTCAGGGATAGGAGACTAAACTAAGCTCACAATCTGAAGACATAATTTGAGTTAATGGGGCAGAAGTGTATCCACTGTCACTCCACACTCATTCTGCCAGGCTTCTGTGCATGGATCTTTGTACATGTGCATACAATGCTCCCCCTCCCTCCTCACAAGGTTACTAAAAGCTTTGGTGGAGGTTCCTACTGCCTACTCAACTGCCCCACGCACTGCCATGTTCAACAGGGTTTCTGTGACATGGAGGGCTAATGAAAGGGGAAGAACTTGCACCAAGCTGCATAAAATTGGGACTCAGCAACCTAAAACTTAATTTAAAAATAAATCAATTCCTACTAGAGCTCCTCATTACAACAGCTACTGAACAGCCTTATGACTTTACTGGAAGTGAAAGCAATGAATTCAGAGTCCCAGTGAGAGAACAACAACAAAAAACACATTGGCTTCTGCAGCAAAATAAATGTGAAATATCGAACTGTCTAATTCAGCGTTTCTTAAATTGTGTTCCGCGGCACACTGGTGTGCTGCAGAGAACAAGGGGCAGGTGACTTTTTTTTTCCCCCTGAATAACTTTCCCTCCGACCTTTTTTTTTTTTCCCCCCTCTCAAAAAAAAAAAAAATCCTTGGTGTTCCTTTAAAAAAAAGATTGTTTGGTGTTCCTCGGTCTTAACGTTTAAGAAACACTGGTCTAGTTTCTCTGAGTTGCCCTTTCACACCACCATTTGATCCCCTCTCTTGAGAAACAGGGACAACAGCGATCTGTCTTTCTTGCTTTACCAATTAAAGCTAGATTGACAATAAGGAAATAGTAATTTATGAGTCCTAATAAGATGTTACAGTGTGCATGGATGAACTTCTGGTACATAATATTTGCCATTAGAAATGCATCTGCAGGTGACTTCTACTGACTTAATTCTGGTGTGTTAAATTTCTAACCGAGAAGTTCTCTGCTCCTAGAAATTATACATGAGTCGTGTGTTGGAACAAAGTTCACTGCACAAGCAGTTGGAAGCAAAGAAATATGTGGTATGCATCACTGTAATACCATGCAGCTGTTTACTAGATTGAAGAGCTCTCTCTTCAGGGGTAAGGGAGTTTGTGAAAAGCAGCCTGCAACCAATCATGCAAGACTGAAACTCTAAGCCAGTCCTTAGTAACAGTTGGCAACATGGTACTGTACAATCAGTCTTCAAATGTTAAAGAGAAATTAGGATAGGGAATCTGGTTGTGAAACTGAGTAACATCTTACTGAACTTTGCTTAATGGGTTTTTTTAAAAAAATTCTACATACAAAAACCCACCAAAGTTGTTCTGTAATCATACTGTGGAATTGTATGTGCCTGCAAACTATTTACATGGAAACCCCAGAACAAGCACGACTGTATATCTGTCTGTCTGTGTAAGGAGAAAGGTTCCTAGCTTTTCAGTGAATTTACTTCACGTGAAAGGTGTCATGTCAACAGAGCCAATAACAGTGGTAGAGGGGGACAAAGAGGCAGCTGCCCTAGGACCCAGCAATTTAAAAGGGTATGGGGCTCCCAGCTGCAGAGCCCCTGGGCCTTTTAGGTGACTGCTGGAGCCCTGGATGGCACAGACCAGGCAGCACTGGAGGGCTGGCTAGGGGAGGCTAATGTCCCAGTCCAGCCCTTTGTGGGGGTGGAGTTGCCTCCCCACTTTGCCCAGAGGCCCAGCAATTCTGTTGGCAGCCCTGCATGGAGACAATCCTGGAGACTGAAGTCCACAGAATAATACCATACCACAGAGATGCATGTTTCTTCACACTTTCCCGTCAATGTGCCTTAATCCTGATCTTGAAGGACCCCTGGAGAGCTGAGATAGCTCATTTGGGCTCTGACCTCTTTTTTTTTTTTTTTTTTTTTTAAACTGCTAACTGGGACTCCCATAAGTGCCGACTGTGATGTGGACCATCTGTCCATTACGAGTAGGATAATCAACCAGTTCACATATCCTAGACTTGCAAGAAGTAATTTGCAAGGGCTAGTTGTAGAAAAATGCCTGCAAGTTGGCAGAGACTTTACACAAACCAGAACTTCCCAGAAGAGTCTTCAGCCATCACATACAACCTATGCCCAAATGATCCCCCCCTTATCTTTTTTCTTCAGGAAGAGGCCCACTGACCTCCCCATGTGGGGGTCCTCTGATTAAATAGCCCCCTCTGCTCTCCCTCAGGTTTCATGGGGGTGCCAGCAGGCTTTTCAAGGGGCATCCACTGTGGCCCATTTCCTAAAGGACCTTCTGGGGGAGAAAATAGGAAGTACCCATTTTCCCATAATGTCAGCAAGATGATGGAAAACCCTCCTGCTCCCACTGCCAGTCAGCTACATAACCCCTAGCCCAGTAGCTGGTGTCCCCGAGGGGGTTCTCCTCCTAGTAGAAGGGAAGCACTTGCAGAGAAGGTAGGGCAGGTTTAGAACAAACTTAGGAACATTATCTCAGTCCTGGACTGAAGTACACAAATGCATCAGAACCTGACCCCCTGCTGAATCTTAATGGCTTTTTGTGCATCCTGCATGGATTTTTTCACAGCACCCTCTAAATAAAAAAAAAAAAATCTCTCAGTAAATGGTAACAGGTTGTGGTCACTATGAATCTACGCTATAGTCAGCGAGGCATGAATATTGTGCATCCAGTACTCAATGCCAGGATATACACTTGATTGCAACTACTGGAAACAGAACAAGAAAGGGCTTTCCAATCTCTGGAAGTGTAGTACAAAAGTTGTGCTCTTAAGAATAATCAGAAATGAAGAAAAGAAAATTGGGATTGGACAGATGTTTTGTTCTGCAACTAAAGAATAATCAGTTACTCCCATGAAAATACTGTTTGATTTCAAAGAGACTGGCAGCATATTCTTGAATATTCTTCCACCTGCCTGAACTGGACTGACAAACCTTCATCATGCTGGCATGTTAGCTGTACTAAAATGGGCTGTGTACATCCCTTTAACCATCTTTTAAATAGTTCAGTTTTGCTAATACAGGACAGAAAAGAAAAACAAGGGATAAGGAGATGGAGGGTTAAATATATGCATGAGGATGGTCCTTTCTGCACATCATTCTACAACAATCGATTAGAGTAACATTCTCCTTAGGTCCTGATTCAGAAAAGGGACAGCACATTTTTAACATAGACTTAAAATTAAGCATATACTTAAATGCTCTTGTATATAGGGATGTACTTAAATGCTGTCCTGAATCAGGGTCTCACTGGGCATGTCTAGGGGTGTAAAATGACTTAACCGGTTAAATGTTACATTTAATCGGTTAACCGCTAAAATGTGATCTCGCAGGTGGGGGGCTGCTCCAGCCCATGGCGCAGCATGCCCAGCCAAGTTGGAGAAGATGCTCCAGCTTAAGGACGTTAATGGATAACCGGTTAACCGGTAACCCGGAAAGCATCACCCATTAATGATTAACCAGTATTCATGGAGCAGCTCTCCCCGCTCGCTGCAGACAGAGGGCTCCTCCAGCACTACTGGGTGCCTGCATGGGGTTGCCAGCTCCCAGCCCATGAAGGCTGGGGAGCCGGCAGCCCCACAAGGGGTTGGAACAAACATCCCACTTTCAGCTCCACGAAGGGTTGCTGGTTCTACCAGTCCCCTGTGAGCTGGGAGCCAGCAGCCCCACAGGGTGCTAGAAGCAACCAGACTGGAGCAACCCCTGTCCATGGCGGGGGTTGCTCCAGCCCAAACAGGCTTTAGTGCCCCCCACCTGCCCCCGTTTAATTAGTTAACAGGTTAAACAACATTTAACTGGTCAACTAATTAAATGGGATATTACATCCCTACACCAGCCCAACCCGGCCACCAGTTAATCGGTTAACCACCGACATCCCTAGTCTATGCTGTAGGTCCATGCTAGCTGACTTGGGTTCCCGGGAAAGGACTGTTTAATTGCAGTGTAGATGTTCTGGCTCTAGCTGCATTCAGAGCTCTGGGGCTCTCCCCCTTCACAGAGTCCCAGAACCTGGGCTCCAGCACACGCCAGAATATCTGCACCGCAATTTAATAGCCCCTTAGTCCAAGCCCCACACCGCCAAGGTTTTTCACTGCAGTGTAGACATACTAAATGAGGGTCATTTGTACTTTGTTGTGAAAAATTTTTCTGGACAGTGGCCCCATTTTTACCTGCTTGCTTTAGGCATTCTTTCCCTTTATAATGTTTTGAATGTTGCTAATTGCTACTTATAGAAATAGGAGATATTTTTACAAAGGGAGGTGCGGGGTGTTTTTTTGTTTTTTTTTTTTTTTACGACTGATAACAAATGACTCCACAAGTTCTTGCTCTTTTACAGCACATGTATGACTTGCAGACCACGGCACATCTTTCAATGGAAATTGTGGGCACTTAGGATCGGAGTATATCAGCTGCACTCTCGTGACCATAAATCAGTGCTGCCCTACTCCCCTGCCGAGCAGCAATATCACCAAAACAGAAATATGTGCAAATATTATTTTTAAAAATAAAAAATGAAAAGTCTACGGGATGATTCTTTTTCGCCTGGTCTCGAGAGTATTCCCACTGATTGTTTTCCAACACACTCAGTGAACATGGATACTGCTTGGAATACTTGCTGAATCAGATGACATACTGCACATTCAGTTACATCTATAAAACTCATACTACTTTATGGATAATATATACTTTGTGTTTTTATAACATGGATTAGAGAGCCATAGCAACACCAGCGTTCACAACAACACCACACATTGATAAATAGTTGACAACCGTCCAGAAGTTAGACAGTTCACCTGCACAGACAAAACCATGTGTTTAAAGACCATTTTAATCAACATCATATCAAGACAGACAACACATTTTCCTGGATCCATGAAAATACCCCTTTCAAGAAGAGGCAGGAAGCCTATTTCTCTTCTCACAACAGCAGTTTTTACACTAACTTCAGCAGTGCTCCTGATTTACCCTGTGTAAGTAAGAGGAAAATAAGGTCCTTTGTGTGTCCTAGGACACACACGTTGCTAAACATATCAATGTCAATCATTAAACTAAAAATGTATTTACTATATATAAGCTCCTTCTTTTTCATCTTAACCCAATTTCTAGCAAAACAATTCCTAGGTTTTACAAAAAGTATTATTCAATTTTTTCCAATTTTCACCCTACTTTTGTATGATGCAAATAACTTGTTTTAATAAGAATATACAATATATTGCATTAGATACATGTGTTACAATAGTGCATTAGTCTATGTGTGTATGCAAAGTTGCCTGTTGAAGCAAGGGTATGTATTGTATTAGTCTAGAAGAAACACACAATAAACCAAAAGCCACACACCAAGCTCTGACCTGTGTACAAATTTGAAACTAATGATGAATCTCATTCTCCCAGATACCTGCTAACAGCTTGAAATGGGCAACAGTGTAAAGATTTGACCCATTAAAATGGGAAGAAAATGAAAATCAGAACACGTTTCAGAATGCAAGGAATTATTTCAAGTTTAAAAAAAAAAACAGGAGAAAAGGAAGAAGTTGAGTGTATGCACTGCAAATAGGGTAGTCCAATTATTAAATGTAAATATTTAAAGGCTAATAGTTCTAAGACTACAACAGATGGCATGGTGTAGAGGATGCAGGAGGCAGGGCAGGGGGAGTGGGTGCAGGAGTGAGAGCAAGAGGCTGGAAGGTGTGGGAGAGCTCAGGACGGGGTGAGGCCGGCCGCCAGCACTGCTCCCCAGAGGGCTGCACTGGCCAGCTGTCAGCTGCTCTGGGGCTGTCAGGGGTGTGCTTGCTTGCTGCCTCCTTGTGGTCAATCTGGAGTCCAGCTGTCCCCTGTGCTTGCAGCTCCCCTCTGGTCATTCTGGAGTATAAACGTCCCTGCTACCAGACTCTTTCCTTTCCATTTTAGGAAAGAACAATCACATTCCACACACATCCCATTGTCCTGGCACAATCAAACCATTACCTTGCTCTAAGTTACGATAAAAGGAAGCTGCATACCAAATTTGATGATTCTAGCTCTTATCGTTTTAGGAGGAGTTCTTGAACAAACGGACTCATGGATGGATGGACACAGACTCACAAATTCTCTCAAAAATATAGTAGACAAAGCAATAGTGCATAAAATATATATAGCATGGCTTCTTGATTAGTAACATCTCCCCATTAAAAAAAATATTGGAACTCAATATAATTCTTAGTAATACACTATCATACAGATTGAACCTGTTTGGTCCGGCATCCTGAGGACCTGACCGGTTCCAAACCAGAGAATTTTCTGGACTGCTGGAGGTCAATATTGTCTAGCAGCATTACCAACACTTCCACTGTTTACTGAGCTGGTACAGGACATTTAGGGGTAAAATTAGAGCTAAAGAACAGCACAGAGCACTAAGAACTAGGACTGTAGGTTGTATACAAACTTTATGAGGCTCTGGGAAACTTGGCCACACCCACGAAAAGTGGACATCCAGCTAACTAAAACATTCCAGATGATGGATGTTTCCAGACCAGAGAGTTCTGAACTAGAGAGGTTCAACCTATATTAATACACATTTCATTACTCACTATTCTTGCTAGTTTCTACACAGTATAAAGTGAAAAATACAAAGATTTACATACACCCCATAAGCATACATTTCAACATCAATAACATCACACAGATCAATCACTCTAACTCTATCCTTCTCCACCAGCACATCACACTAAAAAAATGCATAGAACTCTGAAGTCACATACCCTGGGACCATATTCCTTTTCACATTGTAGCTATCAGTTATTCATGCACTTTAGATAATAAGAAATATATATCCATTTCCACTGCAGAATAAAACAACGGTGAAAATTAAGGCTGCGTGAATACTACATATCAGGTTACTGACACATACTGGGAACTGGCTGGTCCAATTAACTGTTCATTTCTGTCTTTCTAGTGTTTAGGCATTTCCTTAAGGTATAGTTTTTTGGGGAAGAGAAGGTAATTGGAGTAGCAAGAGGTGTGTAGCTGCAATCTGCTGAAGCAGGCTTTCATCCTTTATTCACCAAGGGTTATAAAGGAGTAGTCAGTTTCAGTTCACTTTATAAGAGTAAGTATATGGGCCAAATCCCATCCTGAGGTGCTTAGATGCCAAGATTCCCAGACAGCAGAACCAAAACAGTTCCACTGCCAGAGGTGGGGGGGGAGGGGGAGAGAAGATCTGGGGAACCGCAAAAAAGGTGCATGCCCTCTACATGGCATAAATCTCAGCTCCCATGGGGTCTCTCCGTAGGGAAGTGTGCAGCGAGCATTTGGGGGGCAGACACAGATGAACCAGAGAATCCACAACTACCCTACTGTCCTTTCCCTTCACTCCGCATATGGGGCAGCAGGGCCTACTATATCAGGATGGAAAAGCCTCTGTAGGATGTCAGTGCTACCACTCTATGGCCTTTGGGAGTGAATTCTTCTCTGCCTTCCTGGGGAGTTCATCAGTATCCAGTCAAATCCTTGTGCTGAGCATCAACAACCAGACTGTCTCCTAACTGAAGGGATATTCACTGTTCCTTACAGAGTTGCTCTCTGGGAACACTCCATGTCCTTGTATGTCCCCCTGTAGCCACATTACACAATCAGGTGGTTAGACTGCAGTAGTAAGCTGCACCATGGCATAAATTTACTGGCCAGCTGTGATACAACCAGGAAAAAATGCCTTTCCCAAAGTAACCACCCCTGCAATGAACCATGCATTTGCCAAAAGTCTTGGCTCAGTCAGGCAGCCAAAGAAGAAACGTCCTTCCAGAGCAGGATAGCTTCTAAGTCTGCATGTTTCATTTTGGTCTTCAATTGCCCGTAACCTTTCTACTGTCAAGAAGGAAAATGGAATTGCATCCACTCGTTCTCTCCTCATGTACACTAAGTAGCAGTAAATCTCTCTGCTTTACACCTGTGGTAATAACATTCTCCTCTTCTCCACTAAGCTAAGCACCAAACAAATGGGCTTTTGAAACAATGCAGATTTCAGATACACTCTCAAAGTTTACTAAACAATCTCTCTGAGAAAGAGAGGATGAAGCACCAGAGAGAGGTTTTTAAGAGCACTCAAGGCCTAGGCTTCATGTTAGTTTTCTATTGACCAGTAAGACAGGAAACTGCTATTTTCACTTCTGAGTAATTTCAGGAAAATGTTGTTTTTTCCCAGTGAAATTCGCATAAAACAAATCACTCTGAAGCCAACATGTTCCAATTGCAAACTTCCACAGGGCACAGAACTGCTCATCAAGGCAACCTTTAAAGCCCACATTGCTAAGAAAGGGAAGGAGAATGCCTTCTCAGGCATCTGCTTAAAGAATCAGAGGAAAGACTGAAACCAAAGCATCACAGAACTACTTCTGTACTATTTACCGGAGCACAAATCCAGTACTTCTTATCTCCAAGACAGCCTCAGTTCTAAGTGAATACAGTATTCAGTTCAAAGAGTGAAATGATACGCTCTCTCCTTTCAGGAACACATGCCAATACAGATTAATACCTGATTTAATCTACCAATCTGTTACTAAATTTATTTAAAGGCTGCTTGGTATTTCCATTATAATTCCTTACAGTGTGGTGATGAGGAGCTAAATATTGCAGCTGTTTCAGATTTCATTAGCTCAAAACTTGGTACTGTGCACAAATTGTCAGGAACGAGCCACTGCTTCTAATGGTCTTTTCACTCAGTTTTAGATGCTTGGGCAGAAAACCCTACACAGCAAACAGTGCCATTCAAATCTAAATACATTTAGCATTTTCAACTAACAACTAAAGGCCACATTTTCTAACACAGACTGAAATTACTACTGCAGTGCACCATACACTTCTGCTTACACACACAAGCCTCATTTGTGTGGTTTTTTTCACATGCAAATCAAGTACAGGTTGAACCTCTCTAGTCCGGCACTCTCTGGCCTGGCAACATCCATGGTCCGGCATGATTTTAGTCCGCTTATCATGGGTGTGGCCAAGATTCCTGTGATCCTCCCAAAAAGTTTGTTTACAGCCACCAGGCCTGGCCCTCAGTGTTCTGTGCTGTTCTTTAGCTCTAATTTACCCTTAAATGTCTTCTAAGAGCCGAGTAAGCAGTAATAGCGTTGGTAATGCTGCTAGACAATATTGACCTCCCATGATCTACCAAATTCTCTGGTTCAGCACCGGTCAGATTCCAAGGTTGCTGACTAGAAAGGTTCGACCTGGATCCCCTGCATCCCTGACTTCATGATCTGAAAGTGAAAATGGATTTGCACATATTTTGACAAGCATAGTGCCACAGTTTGCTTTTGAAAATCTGATGCTAAAGGACTATTTGGCATCAAAGTGACTTATGTAATTTTGATTAACTGCTAGATTTGACTAATAGATTGACAGGAAAGTTTGATATTTTAGTTTAGTAAAATAAGTGATATTTTGAGACTTGGTTCCATTGGCAGAATAACACACAGGCCTCTGCCATCAATGCTCCACACCTGTCCAAAGCTACTATGCCCATATTAAAGAGTGGTAGGGATGGCCTCCCTAGTCTCTCTCCTCCCCCTGGTTCTGATGCCCCTGGGCCCCCAGGACGTGCGGGGGGGGGGGGGGGGGAGGAGAGAGGAAGCAGAATGTTCTGTGTGCCCAAATAATCTTAATCTACCTCTTCTTGGTTCTAAAGAAATTTCTCTGAAATACCCAGAATGACTAAGGCTACGTCTATACTGCAGCCGTCTTCCGCAAAAGCTTATGCAAATGAAGCGCAGAGTAGAATATCTCTGTTCTTCATTTTCATAATTAATTAGCAGCCATTTTTGCGCAAGAGGCTTTAGCGCAAAAAGGAGCTGTGTAGACAGCTCCTTTTCGCACAAAAACCACCTCTTGCGCAAGAGCCATCCTCATTTTTTCAGGAAGAATGGCTCTTGTGCAAGAGGGGGGTTTTTGCACATAAAGGAGCCATCTACACAGCTCCTTTTTGCGCAAAAGCCTCTTGCGCAAAAACGGCTGCTAATTAATTATGCAAATGAAGTACGGCAATATTCTACTCTGTGCTTCATTTGCATAAGCTTTTGCAGAAGAAGGCTGCAGTATAGACGTAGCCTCCACTGCGTAATAACTAATCTATATAAACATGGAATTGTATTTTGATTATTCTCCCTTCCCCTTTCCTTTTTTGTTTCCTACATGCTTTTGATTTTTGTTATCTCAAATTAGACTATAAACTCTTCAAGGGAAGAACTGTCTCTTATTTATTGTCTGCAAAAACCTGGATTCTGATTATACTGAGACCTAGAGGAAAAAACTGTCCTCTACCACAATACAAATGAAAACATAATCTTAGTTTAATATATGTAAAGCCAGAAGGACTCATTAGCTCATCTAATCTGACCTCCTGTGTAAGATAGGCCAGAGAATTTCCTTTAGTTATTCTTATAATGAGAGCAGAAAGTTATGTTTGATTGAAGTATTCCAGCAATATTCATGCAGCATCCATCTCACCACTACTATTTTTGTCTGAATAACACTGCTCAGTCCTGCAGCTACTTGCTCACATGAGCAGTTCCACAGAAGTTAATGAGACTACTCACACAAGCAAGAGCTTCAGGATGAGGTTCCTACCCTTACACTAACCAGATTTAACCAAAAAACAACCCTAGAACTTTTAAGTGAAGACCATTTCCATTTGTACTTACAGAAGCCGCACCTAGTACCCCCTTCAAAAATGAATCCATTCGGGACCGCTCCATATCGACGCAGATCCGAGAGCTTCCATTGCCCCATAACGGTGGGTGGGAGGTCTTTTACAAGGACTAGAATGTCATTGCAGAAGTGAAGAGTAGCCGGCCCACTCTCCAGCTTTGTGCCAGGTGCTACAGCAACATGAAACCGGTGAACTATTAAGGAGCAAAAAAAAACAATTAATGATGGTAGCAAACAGGAAAAAAGAAAGCAAGGATGTTTGTAACAGAAACCAACCAGTTTATTTAATAGTGCTCTGTCAACTGAGCCCTGGCTACTATGCCATTTGGCTCTACCATTGTCAGATACAGTTCTCAGAGCATTTTTCACCTCTAATAGTTCTAGGTAGCACCCAAATAGTATGGCAATGGCAGCCACAGACCAGCTGCACAGATATTAGGCCAATTCAGCTTTTGGAGCAATGCATTCAGGCCGTGAGCCATAGCTCAGCAACATGACAGAGCCAAGAGAGATGCTCTTAAAGGGCGATGTGTTCCTCAGTGGTTTTGTTTCCTCCCCCTGCTGCCTTCCCCCAAATGATTTCCTACATGTTTAACCATCAGTACCTGAGAACAAATATATTCAACCTTAAGTAACTGCCCTCCAATAAGGAGTAGAAACGTCCAATTTGGCCACACTCTCCCTCAATTACATTGATTGCTTAACTTGTTGCTGCATCTCCCCCCACCTTCCTTTCCCTCCTTCAAGGATTCCTTCCCCACCTAGACAGCCCCTCCACAGGCATTTGTGTGGCTGCTGAAAGAGGAGGGTGTGGGGGAGTACCTCACTTCGGTGCTTCCTGCTCTCAGCCTCCAGCCTGCTCTTCAGAAGGAACCACTGAGCCTTTACAGTGTAAAGATTCATATGTCCTTTCACGTCAACCATCATTCCAGAGAATCCATGCTGATGACGGGTTCCGCTTGATAACAATCCTTGATAACAGACCAATGCGTGTTCATTTTCATCATCTGAGTCAGATGCCACCTACAGAAGGTTGCTTTTCTTTTTTTTGGTGGCTCAGGTTCTGTAGTTTTCGCATCGGAGTGTTGCTCTTGTTATACACCTTGTCCTCCTCAGATTTTGGAAGGTACTTCAGATTCTTAAACCTTGAGTCCTGTAGTTGTCTGCAGAAACCTCACATTGGTACCTTCTTTGTGTTTTATCAAATCTGCAGTGACTGTGTCTTAAAATGAATAGTATGTTCTGGGTCATCATGCAATTGTCCCCCACAAGGAGTTCAGTGGCAAATTTAATTAACAGATTATTTCTTTAACGAGTATCATCAGCACAGAAGCATGTGCTCTGGAATGGTGGCCAAAGCATGACCAGGCATACGAATATTTAGCATATCTGGCATGTAAATACTTTGGAATGCTGACAACAAAAGTGCCATGTGAAAGCCTGTTCTCACTTTCAGGTGACATTGCAAATAGGAAGCAGACAGCAGTATCTCCCGTAAATGTACACCAACTGGTTTGTTTTAGCGTTTGGCTGAAGTAGGAGAACTGAGTGGACTTGTAGGCTCTGAAGTTTTATATTGATTTGTTTCTGAGTGTAATTATGCAACAGAATATCTATTTGAGTAAACTGCATTTTCACAATAGACAGATGCACTACAGTTCTTGTAAGAGATGAACTGAAAAACACTTCCTTTTGTTTATTTTTTACAGTGCAAATATCTATAAAAAAGATTATATAAAGTGAACACTATACTTTGTGCTCTGTGTTTTAATTTAAATCAACATATTTGAAAATGTAGAAAAACATCCAAAAATATTTAATAAATTTCAATTGGTTGAAATTGAAATTGGTTGAAATTGTATTGTTTAATAGTGTGATTAAAATGGTGATTAATCTTGATTAATTTAAGTTAATCGTGTGAGTTAATGGCAATTATTTGACAGCCCTAAAGTACTTAAGACACATATTTATTTGTATTTCTTTCACACTAAGCCCAAAAGCTGCCTATTCATCACTAAAATCTACAGAGAAACCCCTAAAGAACCAATTCTTATAACTGTTCTTCCCTTCCCCGACTATTCAAATATCAGGAGATTTAACTTGGATCTGATTTTTTGCTTTTCATACAAATATTCTGCTGTATTCTTCAGTAAAGTACCATCTAGCTGAAAGTCAACTCTTCATCTTCCCTAAAGTCTTAGCAGAATTATCTAGGGATGTTAGATATCGGGTAATTGAATAAACGTGTAGCCGCATGAAATCTTAGCAGTTTCACAACTATTCAATAGTCCCCGGGGGCACAGCAGCCTCCCCTGCCACCTCCCCCTACTGCTGTCTCTGATAGAGGCAGCAGCACAGAGGGGGGGTAGATGGCACCATGGAGTTGGTGCTGAGGGGGAACCAGCTTTTAAGTTGGCTCCTCCCAGCACCAGCTCCTGCCTGCTCCCCTCGCTGCCTCTGTAGAAGGCAGCAAGGGCTAGGGGCAGGCAGGTCTGCAGAGCTGGCACATGCAGAGATCCTGCTTGAAAGCCAGTTTTATCTGCTCCAGCTTGCCTCCCTCACCCTCTGCACTACCACTTCTCTATCAGAGATAGCAGAGTGAAGGTGGGAGGAGGCAGGCAGAGCCTGATTAAAGCCAGCTCTTCACAAGCACCGGCTCCCACTCTTCCCCCTTGCTGCCTCTAATACAGAGGCAGCAAGGGAGGAGAGTGCATGTAGCCAACAAGATTAACTGGTAAGCCAAGGCTTATTGGTTAATCATATAGCGGACTAAACGTTAACATTCCTAGAATTAACCACAAAGTTACTCAAGAGAAATGTAAGAGAGAGCCAAAGAAGAGACCTCACTATAACTTTACTCATAGCCTTGCCCCAAGACACCATGGGGGAACAAATCTATGTTCAGTTCACACCATTTTTCTGGTGTATAATTATGGAACACCAATTTATTTTGAAAAAACTCAATGCACTACCAAAGCGATACCAAATTATTACCACTTATAGAATATTCCATATTCAGTCTAGCATCAACTTGGACAACCCTTGGAGTTTACCTCTGTTTCTAGGAGATGGAGCTTTGTAAACAGCCCTAGTTTATAGGCTGCCAGACTGTGAGCTTAGTGGTTCTGTTCCACCCCCCATTTAAGTGATGAACAGCATAACAAAGGATTGCCAGCTCCAAAGGCAGCATGAATCAAAGATCTGCAGCTAGAATTCCAGAATCACCGCTAAAACGTGCCATTTCATCGATCTAAATACCCCCAAAAGTGAGGAACGTTCAGATCTGGCACAAAACTGCCATATAGGCCCAAATCTGAAGTAACCACAGAAAGCAGCAGTTTTCCTATCTGAAATGTAACCTTTCCAGTGGAGTCCGCAGTCCTTCCCTCTCACTTTACATAGGAGCACAGAACCTGCTCCATAATACTTAGGATCTTATATTTGGATGTGTCTGTGGGGTCCTTATTTCCTTTAACATCACTAACATTTCATCTGCTCCTTGTCCTTCCAAGACCTCCAGTCCATCAACATCCCTGCACCTGGGGGCTCACACACTCTGCTCTCACCTCCAACAGCTCTACAGTTGGGTCCCTTAATTCCACTGGCTCCTCTAACCCAGACTCTTTTGTGTCTCCCTGCCCACCATCCATCTCACAAGCCATATTATACCTGCTCCCTCTGCAGAACACTTCTGGAAGAAACCCATATGCTTCCACTCCAAGTTCACCGGCTCCCGATTCTGTTCTGCCATCTTCCTTGAAAAATAGTTCGAGTTCTCCTCACTAACGGCATCCCGTACCTACAACCCTCACTTCTCATTTTCCACCTTTACTGCCCCCTCAAACCCTTAACCTCCTTCCTTAGATTCCAAGACCAGAAGGGTCCCCTGGGATCATGTAGTCTGATTTGCTGCTTAACATGGGTTATAGAACTTCTTCCTCAGGCCAGGATCTCATTGACTTCAAAGAGAGGATTGTCAGGAATGAATTTCTTCCATCCCCTCCCAATATCCTTTTCTCCTTTATCTTAGGCAGACTCAGGTCTCTTGCTCACTGTCTATTTCCAGCCCTTCTTCCTCCTAGTTTAGACCCATGGCGTATAAGCACATTCTATTATCCCCATCCTCAACGAACCAACCCTCAGACAGTTAGTTTCCCTTCTTTCTTTCACATCTAAACAGAACTCCCTCCTGGATTCTCTCCTGTCTTACTTCTGCACTGTGTGCTCCATTGAAACTGGGCTCCAAAGAGTTCACCTGACCAAGTTAAACACACTCCATTCTGTCCTCATCATCCTCGACCATCTTCAGCTTTCAATAAGCTCTGCTCTTCATTCTACCAACCTTCATGCGTCTTCAGTTCTTTTCCCATACTCCTATCTCCATGTCTTCCACACTGCCCTTATGCCTGGCACAACTCATGATCTACCAGGTTCCCCTGACGACTCATTCAAGTGCTTCTTAACCGCTCACTTCTACCACACTCTCACACACAAATATATACCACATGCTTTCTCTTTCCCAACACTGCATTAGAGGGAGCCTAGAAAAACCAAAAAATGCTGCCATGTTTGCACTCTCCTCCACATTTCTGTGCACCCGTCTTTTAGACCATAAGCTTCTCAGGCCAGTATTGTCTTTGTATAGTGTCAAGCCCATTGTCAAGACTTAACAGGTGATAAATTATACATAAATAATCATGATAATCAGTAATAATAAATGTATGTTCCCCATGCTTTACCAAATCCTAAAGGCCAATTATCCTCTATCAGAAATCTTTGGCCACTACAGTGAATTTCAGAGCTGCAGAACTGAAAAGTAACACCATACCAGAATAAAGCGAAACCTACAGCGAATGGAATCTTTACTGTGAGGTTCTCCCACCAAGTGTATTTGAGGAGGGGTGTTCACCAGCACTGGACACGATCTAGTCTAGAGGGCAGAACTGGGGAGTGGGAGTCGGCCATTCCTGGATTCTAATCATGGCTCTCCCACTCAGGTTTTTTCCTCCCTGAGCACGAGGATTTGTCATGAATCCATGTGTTAGAGACACAAGTAAAAGATAAAGCTGACAAACACCTGACCTGGAGCACTGGGTCTAGAGCCTGGCCCCTCTGTTCCAAGAAAACCACAAGGCTCTAATACCTGAGCCAAAGGTGACAGAAGAAGCAAGTTCACAATTGTTACATTATACTCTCTGTGGCACAGCACTATTTGGCAGCATCATGCACACCTTACACACACTTCACGCAATAGCTGATCTGGTGCGCACAAAGAAGTGAAAGCTGTTTGTCTTCAGGGACAATCTTGTCCATGTGGGTACAACTTCTGACATTTCAGCTATAGTTTCGTTTGCTTTCTTTCCAAAGGAGAAAGGAAAGAGACAAGACAAAGGTTACCTTCCCCTAAACTGTAGCGAATCCGTACATCCCATGCATACATCGTTTCCTTGTTGTCAAATCCCAGCATCACGACTTGAGATAGACAGATGATAGCGAGTGTGTGATTTAAGCCCTCATAGGAGAGCCCAGGATCCAGACCACAGATATCTTCTAAGGTCACACTGCTCCTCTCCTTATGTCCTTTGGCTCGCTCCGATTTATCCTTGTATACCAACATGACTAAACAATCTGAAAGAAGCAGAGCTGTCAGAGAACCTGCCACATAATGAACACAATTCTCAGTACTTGACTTAAGAAGAAAAAAAACTTTTGGCCTTAGTGTGGTATTTGATGCAAGGCCAGAATCCTGCAATTCCCTGCATGTGAATGAACTTCTGAGCCTGGGCAGAGCCTCACTGATTTCAAAGGGCACGATGCTGACATTTCAGTTCATCCTTGAACAAGAAGTTGCAAGGTTTGAACTTAAATGCTATAGGTTAACATTTGATACTTTGTTTCAATTTATTTTTATTCATGGTTTCTGAGAGGGCCCCTGCAGGATGTATCCAGGACTTGTATTAGTAGCTTAAGATTTGACCATTTTTTTTATGATGATGCTATTATACTCTAGACCAGTGTTTCTCAAAGTGGGCCATGGGCCTGATTTGGGAAAGTTGCAAACAGACCACTCTGCTTTGTTTATCTAAAGGCTCCATAACCATGAAGCCTCACAGCTCCCATTGGCTCTGATTTGCCATTTCCTGTGATTGCAGAAAGCTCTACAGTTGCTGCCTTTAGAGCCTAGCTCTGAAGACAGCACATAAATGAAGGTAGCAATCCATGACCCCCCTAAAACAGGTTTGTAATTTAGGTCAGGGTCCCATGCTTACAAAACAATGAAATTTTAGGTTTAGAAAGCTGACAACACGAACTCTACCAATTTTCAAATCCGTGAAATTGGCCATAATGGACCATGAATTTGGTAGGGCCCTAATTATGAGCACCAACATGGAAGTAATGAGTCAGGTTGGGGTACAAGGCTGTGAGGGCTCTGGCTGGGGACACAGGCTGTGGGGTGGTGTAAAGGATGAGCTGCATAAGACTAGGACAGGTCCCTGCCCTGCACAGCTTCCTGGAGTACCTACCCAGTGCACAAAGCTTACAGGAAACTTAGGGTCTAGGGCCTAAGTCAACTGAAACTTGTGACCCAAGGATTCTCTTCTGAGTGACCAGCATTCACGTACCCATTATGGGCATGCACATGGTTTTCCACGTGCTTCATATCATAAACAGCGATTTTCTTAAATTAAGATATTATAATATTAAAAGAGCTAGTTTTGATATCAGGAGTACAAGTACTGCAGTCTCATGTTAAAACATCTTTGTGACTCTGTAAATTTAATGAAAAAAATATATTTTTAACTTGAACGGGTAAAAAAGTTCACAACATTCCTTATCTCTGTTATATGTAACACCAATACTGCCAACCCCATGCAACTGAAATTCATGAATCAGGCCCCCAGTCCTGAAATTTTAAATATATTAAATTTGGGGTTCTTTGTGTTTGCTTTTGATTTCTTGAAATTGTATACACTTGAATAAATACTTCTACATTTTTTTTTCCTTCACAACCATGAAATACACTTAAGACAAGAATAAAAGAATGAGTTGTACTCATATGCTTCCAGGAATGTTCAAGAAAAACACTCAATATTATAAATCTCCTAATAAAAACAAAAAGTGGGCAACACTGTAATACTATAGATTATTAAAATGAAAAGGATTTTTATTAAAAATAGTCATATTTACTTTTCACTACTTATGAGGTTCAATTTCTCACTCTTCCTTTCTCAAACAAAATTTCCATTCCCTTCATTAGAAATTAACTGAAAATTTTGGATCATTCTTTCTTTCCATTTATTTCAGTTTGGACAGTGAAAACAGAGGAGCCAGTTTATAGTCAGCTTCACTCTTTTTGAGCTCTAACAGAACCTTAGAACAGGAAACACTTCAGGGAAACATTGTTTTGTTTAATAAAAATCTAGTGAATATTTTTAATATCAAAGGAATGTTTGTTTTGATTTCAAATTCTGTAAGAGCCTTAGGTTTACAAACTGTGACACTGACAATCATTTGTCCCAACAGAGTGTGGGTAGTAATGGAAACAAATCTCAGTCCTGCAATCTGATTCTCATGGGCAGATTCCTGCGCCTGCATGCAGTCTTGTTGACTCCAGTGAGATATTGGTTCCAATTAAATTAAAAGATTCCGGCGTTTGACTATGCAGTCAGATTGTAAGATGGGGGCCACTGTCAAAAAATATTATAGTTGCCATGCTGTCAACGTTCACAGTTTTATCACAAGTCTTGTGGTATTTGGAGAGATAAATCATGAAGACAAGTCACAAAGTCTCGGGGTTTGTTTATTTTTTCCTGTAGGTGGGAAACAGTTGTCTAATAGTCTGTGAAAATGTTTGAGAGTTGAAGAAGGTTTTTATTGTGCAAAGAGACAAACGTGAGACCTTTTTGAAATTTTTGTGAAGCATGAGGGAGTGCGTGTATCTTCAGTGCATTTGCGCAAGAGCCTCTCCCATCTGGTTCCACAGATTTGTGCTTGGTCTCATGGTACCATGCCAAAAAGAGCTGGATGTTGTTGCATTTTGGACTGCAGCTCAGACTAGAAGCTAACAGGGCCCCCAAAGTCTGAGCTGAAAATGCCACTGTGACCAAACAGAACGAAAGAGGCAGTGAGACAAAGACGTCTTTTAAACATTGGACATCATAGAATACTAGAACTGGAAGGGACCTCAAGAGATCAAGTCCAGTCCTCTGCCCTCATGGCAGGACCAACCACAAGCTATATCATCCCTGATAGATGTCTGTCCAACCTACTCTTAAAAATATCTCCTGTGATAGAGATGCCACAAAATCCCTGTGCAATTTATTCCAGTGTTTAACCACCCTGACAGTTAGGAAGTTTTTCCTAATGTCCAATCTAAACCTCCCTTGCTGCAGTTTAAGCCCATTACATCTTGTCCTGTCATCAGAAGCCAAGGAGAACATTTCCCCCCTCCTCCCTGTGACACCCTTTAAGATACCTGAAAACCCCTCTCGGTCTTCTCTTTTCCAAACTAAACAAGCCCAATTCCTTCGGCCTGGCCTCATAGCTCATGTTTTCTAGACCTTTAATCATTTTTGTTGCTCATCTCTGGACTTTCTTCAGTTTCCCCACATTTTTCTTGAAATGTGGTGCCTACTCCAACTGAGGCCTAATCAGCGCAGAGTAGAGCTGAAGAATGACTTCTTGAGTCTTGCTCACAACGCTCCTGTTAATGCATCCCAGAATGATGTTTGCTTTTTTTGCAACCATGTCACACTGTTGACTCATATTTAGCTTGGGGTCCACTATGACCCCCAGATCCCTTTCTGCAGTACTCCTTCCTAGAGAGTTGCTTCCCATTCTGTATGTGTGAAACGGATTGTTCCTTCCTAAGTGGAGTACTTTGCATTTGTCCTGATTAAACTTCATCTTATTTACCTCAGACCATTTTCTCCAGTTTGTCCAGATTATTTTGAATTATGACCTTATCTTCCAAAACAGTTTGCAACCCCTCCCCACTTGGTATGATATGTAAACTTAATAAGCGTACTCTCTATGACATCATCTACTGGGGAAAATGGAAAGGAGACTTAAGTTCTGTCAAGTGAAGAAGGATACCTGAGCAAGCCAAAAAGAAACGTGAAGAACAATTAGCAAAAGACACAAAAAATTAATGCCAAAAAATGTCTAAGTACATCAAAAGCAGGAAGCCTGCCAAGCCTTCAGCGGGGCTACTGAACGCTCAAGGTGCTAAAGCATCACTAACGACAGACAGGGCTGTTGCAGAGAAGATAAATTAATTCTTTGCATCGGTCTTCACTGCAGAGGACACAAATGAGAATCCCACTCCTCCCCAAGCCATTGTTTTTAGGTGACAAATCTGAGGAACTGTCCTAGATTGACATGTCAATAGAGAACATTTGGGATCAAATTGATAAACTGACCAGCAATAAATCATCGGACTACATGGTAGTCGACCTAAACAGCTGAATGACTAACTGTGGTATGTAACATACCATTTATATCAACCTCTGTACCAGATGATTAGGGGGTAGCTAATGTAATGCCAAGTTTTTAAAAAGCCTTCACAGGCCATCCTAGCAATTTCAGGCCAGTAACCCTTAACTTCAGTCCCAGGCCAATCGGTTGAAACGATAGTAAAGAACAGCATGATTAGAGACACAGATGTACACAGTATGTTGGGGAAGAGTCAACACTGATTTTGTAAAGTAAATCATGCCTCATCAGACTATTAGAACTCTTTGAGGGTATCATAAGTATGTGGACGAGAGTGATTGGCAAGGTCCCTCACTAAAGGGTCTTAATGTAAGCAATTATGGGACTAGAAGGAAGATTCTCTCATGGATCTGTATCTGATTAAAAGATAGGAAATGGGATAGGAATAAATGGCCAATTTTCACAGTGCAGAAAAATAAATAGTAGGGTAACCCAAGGATCTGTACTAGGACCAGTGCTGATCAGTATAGTCATAAATGATCTGGAAAAAAGGCTCAACAGTGAGGTGCCAAGATTTGCAGACAATACTAGTTCAAAGTAAACTGTGAAGAGTTACAAAAGGATTTCACAAAACTGGGTGACTGGGCAACAAAACAGCAGATGAAATTTAATGTTGAATAATGCAAAGTAATGCACATTGGAAAACATAATCCCAACTATGGATACAAAATGATAGGGTCTAAATTAGCTGTTAACACTAAAGAAAGATCTTGGAGTCGTCATGGGTAATTCCCTAAAAACATCCACTCAGTAAGCAGTGGCGGTCCAAAAAAAACTAACAATTTTGGGAATCATTTGGAAAGAGATTAATAAAACAGAAATGTGGTTTACAGGCCTGGCCATTCCATCTCAACAAAGATATACAGGTTTAAATTCCATAATCCTAGTCCAGCAACACCCCTGGACTCATGGGGATAAGCAGTCAGGCTGGGTCCAGGAGGGTTGCTAAACTAGGGGGCCAAGAGAGAGCCCCGGGGTAGCAGAGCCACCGGTAGGAATGCAGAGTCTCCAGTCCCTGGGAGGAGTTGTGTGTGGGGGGAAGGGTATAGCTCCCACTCATGGTGAAGGACAGCAACACAGATGGGCCATAGCAGCATGCTGGAGGCACTGAAACACTGAGAAGGGCATGGAGCCCCTATAGTGGCAGCAGAGCTGCTTGGTGGAGCTCAGAGCCACTAGACAGCAGCAGGACTGCTGGGGCAAGTGTGGAACTGCCGGGCAGTAGCGGAGCCCCCAGGAGGTGGCAGAGCCGCTGGGGACAAAGAGGAGCCCCCCCGCCACTAGCAGGAGCACAGAGTCCCGGATGGCAGCAAAGCCACTGGGGAGAGAGTGGAGCTCCGGACGGCAGTGGAGTCCCCAGCTACTGTGGTGAGAGCAGAGCCCCGAGAGGCAGCTATGCCGCGGGGGGAAGGTAGAGGCCCCTTTCCATGGTGGGGAAAGCAGAGTCCTGGGTAAAAGTGGAGCTGCCCGGGGAAAAGCAGAACCCCTGGGCAGGGGGCAAGGGAAAGCAAACCCCCCCACACTGCTCTGATCTCATGTCCTTCACCATGAGTGGGAGCTATACCCCTCCCCCCCCCCCCCCCCCACACACACAAACTCCTCCCAGGGACTGGAGACTCTGCATTCCTCCCGGTGGCTCTGATCTCCCCTGGTTCAGCAAATTCATTGGTTCAGGACCTGTCAGGTCCCAAGGGTACCAGACCAGGGAGGTACAACTTGTATTAGAATAGGAAAAGTACAGCGAAGGCAACAAAAATTATTAGGGATATGGAATAGCTTCCATATGAAGAGAGTTTAAAAAAGACTGGAATCATTCAGCTTGAAAAAAGGTACAACTGCAGGGAGGTATGATACAGATCTATAAAATCATGAACGGTACAGAGAAAGTGTTATTTACTCCTTCACATAACCCACAAACAAGGGGTCACCTGATTAAATTAATAGGCAAGAGGTTTAAAACAAATATAAGGAAGTACTTCTTCAAATAATGCACAATCAGCTATGGAACTAATTGCTAAAGGATATTGTGAAGGCCAAATGCATAAATGGGTTCAAAAAAGATTAGATAATGGAAGATGGCCATTAATAGCTAGTTTGGTTCAGAGGTGTCCCTAAACCTCTGTCTTCTAGAAGCTGGGACTGGACCACAGAAATAGGTAGATCATTCTATAGATTGTCCTGTTCAGCATCTCTCTGAAGCACCTGGCACTGGCTGTTGTCAGAAGACTGGATGCGGGGCTAGATGAACCAATGGTCTGATCCAATATGGCTGTTCTTATGTTCATTAGACAGTGTTTCTCAACCAGTAGTATGAGTACCCTTAGGGGTACTCGAGAGAAGTCTGGGGGGTACATCAGACTTTGGAGAAAACTGAATTTTTATTTTAAGTTTTACAGAGTTTTATTATTTTTGTACTTTTTACTGAAAATTTGGAGAAAACTGAATTTTTGGAGAACACTGAATTTTTATTTTAAGTTTTACAGTTTTATTATTTTTGTACTTTTTACCCAAAAATTTCATCGCCCGCCCAGCTATGATTAAGTTGTTTAAACAAATGTGTTGCAACGGTAGAAAAAAAAATGTGTGTGTCTGAAAACTGTAGGTACTGGGGATACTTATAATTTTTTTTTAAAGGGTACTTTATTAAAAAAAAAAAAAAGTTGAGAAACACTGCATTCGAACATATTGAACCATAAATGAAATTCTTATAGTAGACGACAGTTTAGTCAGATACTAAATAGTGAGGTCTACACTGCCAAATTATCAGTTCAGCTCAGGTTTCCTAGTTGAATGCCTCCCAGTAGCTACTGTTGCAGAATTATTCTGTGTCACACCTTTACTTTCTAATATTTGGTTTTGTCCCCTTTTATCTTTAACCTCTTTCTAAAGATGTTTTAATAAAACAACATCTGAACAACAGAATGAAACAGCACAACCTGACGGTCTCACTAGAGGAGTATGGTACATAAACATATTGGGATCAACAAGGAAGATTAGTACAGCTTACCACCTGCTTTGTCCTTGAAACCGAAAAGCACCCCAGCCCCATGCACAGGGTGCAGATTCCTTTCCCAGCATGCCATGCAGTCTCTCAAGTGAAATAAATGGATAATCTTAGGCAGGGATCTTTAGCTTTAATTTCCATAGCTCACACTTACTTCTAAGCAAACCAACAGGAGCTACATGCACTCGTTTTTTATGAATGCTAGGTGTGGCACTAACTCCTGGCAAGTCGCCATTATAAGGCTCAGTTGGGCAAAATCTGGGCATCTTTCCAAAGAGGTGAAAAACAGCTGAAAAAACTGCATTGTACATTAACAGCAAACTTCACAGACATTTTGGATTGCATTCTTGCACCTGTTTGCAGAAACAGCTGCAAATACAAAGTATAAGGGCTTTACCATACAACTGTCTAAATAAATAAAAACTGAAAACACATCAGAGAAAAAGCATTCTGGTTTATGGACATTCAACAATCATGGTTTGTAATCATGTAGAATAAGAACACATGTTTTTTTTCCATCTTCCAGTTTCTGAAGAATCTAGTTTCCTAATTTGAGTACCTAAATTCAGGATCCTAAGTTCATATACAGAAACCTGAATATTAGTTTTATGAACAATGGGACTCCTGATACTAACAGATTTAGGCAATTAAATCAACATATAATTGTTAATTAAAACAATAATTTAGAGTACTAAAGCAATGATGAGTGTACCTAACTTTATAAATGCACATATGAAAAATGAATGGTAAAAAAGATAATATAAACTTAAATCCAAAGCCAATAAATAATTTATGGACCGGTGATTACAAAATCAGCTTTCAGGCAGTGCCCACTCACATTCATATGTAAAAGACAAAGTATGACTTTACATTTTATGTGACACTGAAAAATATCTGCACCCTTGAAGATATATTAGCACAATACTGCCACAGCCTTTCAACTGAGATTCTCAAACTTCCCTAATCCATTCACTAACAATTCAGGAACCATCCTTTCCACCAGCCTAAGGTGGCCACCTTTGAACTGGTCAGAAAGGACAAGAGTAGATGGACCAACAAAACCCAGCTGGTGTTGACCAGGGCACAGCCAGGCTCTTCCAGAGTTCTGGGCTAAGAGGAAACAGCCCCAAATAGAGAAGCTATGTGAACTTGAAAGACTACTGCTCCCCAAGAGGTTAAAGGTGCCAAGCAGACTGAGGCAGGGTGGGCGAGAGAAAAATCACAAAGTTCTCCAGCTCCTGAGCTTAGCCTGTTGCTTTTTCCCATTCTCTCTTAATTATATTTTGGGGCACCTTCAATATCCTCTTGCTATTTCTAGCTGCTTGGGCCCCTGCCAAGTGAGTGGCTGACAGAACAGGAGAAACTTAAAAAACAACAAACTGTCTGGTAGCACTTTAAAAACTAACAAAACATGTAGCTGGTATCATGAGCTTTCCTGGGCACAGCCCACTTCTTCAGAGAAGAGAGAGAAATCAGCCGAGGCCAGGGTCTGGGGAGCTGCTGCTGAGCGGGATCTGGGGAGAGTTTAATCTCCACTCCTCTGCCCGCGGCCCGGCTCCCCGCTCCGTCTCTTCTGCCAGGCACCGGGGGAGGGTGATTTGCTGCCCGCTCCGCCGCCCGTGGGAAGCGCACAGCCCGGGGCTGCACTTACCTGCTACTGGGGAGGGTTTGCGCAGCACCAGCCACCTATTCTTCCACTGCAGAGAAACAAAGAGACACCCACATTAGCCGGGGCCAGCTCCCCACCCCCGCCCGCCGAGCAGCGGCCCTGCAGGGGCGAGGAGGGGGGGAATCCTTAGGGGCCCCGCTCCCCTGTAAGAGCAAAGCCGCGGGGAGCCGGGCAGGGGCAAATCGGGGACCTTTTTTCCATCTCTCAATTTGACATGACCCTCCACCACCACGGAATCCGTCATCTTCAGTCATGGTTCCGGACAGCTGCTACCGCGCGGCGCGGCGCGGCGCTCGCTCCCGGCCGGGGCCGCGGGGTCACTTTCAAAATAGCTTGATTAGCTCGCCGCTGCCGGCGGCCAGAGGGGGCGTGCGCCAGCCGGGCCCGGCAACCTGCGGCCCAGCCACTGGCCCGAGCGGGGCCGGCTGACAGGGCTGGGGTCAGAGTCCCTTCTACCCTCGCCGGGGGGGGGACATGCCCAGCTCGCCGCGAGCCCGGCACTTTGGGCCAGCGTGGCTATCATGGCCCCGCACAACGCTAGGGTCCCACCAGCCCCAGCTCCTTCAGCTGCAGCGCCAAACTGCGCCGCGGATCCTCGTGTCTACACGGGGTGGAAGCGGGGCCCGGGGCAAGCGCTCTGGACCTGGCTTTGGAGCCTGGCGCCACAGAGCGCGCCAATAGCCCCGCTGGAGCCCAGCGAGCGCACGCGTGTGTGCGCCGCCTGCCCTCTCACCATGCCACAAGGTTGGCCTGTCTAGCGGGCAAGATTGGGACAGATACACCGACTGCGGTAGCCCCCGCCTGAGCAACGCGCTCTCCTTCCGCTCCAGCCCTCACTCCTGCCCCTCCGATTAGCGCTTGGGTAGCTCCATTCCTCTGGGCTTCGTCTCTCCACCCAGCGGTGAATCCTCCCCCGGCGCGTCTGAGCAAACTGCGCCGTGCCCTCGAGGCACACGGCCGCCCTCAGTTGTTGTGCCTGCTCATTATTTACACAGGAAGCGATTTCCCAAGGCACTAAGGGCAGGTGGGCATCAGCGCCCATTGCAGGGCCCAAAAGCCAAGGGGTGGAGTGCTTTCAGTCGGGGTGGGGAACCTCAGGGGCGGGGGCAGGATGCGGCGCCTGGCTTGCCTGGATCCTCCCCTGAATCCAGGGGTTCCTCCCCGCCCAGCATTGGGGAGCCCACGCTGGCGCTCCAGTTCCTCTGCCAGAAACACACCCCATCTGCTAGCCTGAGCCCCTGGCTCTGGTGTGCAAGGGGAATGGGGGAGTGTCTTTCCCTAAGGTCAACTCAGTGAGGGGCTTTTTTGTTTCTCACTTGTATACAGCGCCCCCCCCCCAAAGATTTTTCTGTGGGTCAGTGACCCCCCCAACTATAAAAAGATTCCCCACTCTGCTTTAAATTCAAAGACTATGGCTCCATGTAGGAAAAAGCTTACAGAGCCAAGCCTCTACAATCCAGGGCATACAGCCATTATAATCACTAGGCACTGCACAGGTGCAGGGACCCACAGCTCATCTAGATCCCTCTGCAGGATGGAGGGCTATATGAAGTCAGAATAGGTAAATTATAGCAAAGTGTTCTCCTCTCCCTTGGAACACAATACAGCACTCACTGTGTGCTGCAGCTTGACTCCTTACAAAAAGAATTTAGCTGCCACCAGAATAATGGAAAACTGCAACAATAACTGTATAAACACCCCTCCATTATAAGGTAACTCAAAATGTCTCTCTTTTTTAATGTAATTACCAATATAAAGGCTCTATCACAAAATACTTTCTAGAAATGCCACTAAGGACTGCCTCAAAGATGGTATGAAACAAGATGCTGATGACTTGCGATTAATAAATATTCCTTTTTTCTATTCAAAGAGGTTGCTACATGATAATGAAATGGAACAGCCTCACTTAATTTTAACCTCTAACTGATAGGCTAAATAAAATGGGTTATGTAATTGATTGCCTTAGATTCACTTCATTAAACAATGGACTAATTAGAGTTTTTCATTCTAAAAATATTTCCTACCACAGTCTGAATTTGGTGGTAATTAATTCCATCTTTTACATGTCTTTGAGCTTCTGTAGCCACATCACAATAGACTTTTGTTACAATGGCATAATAGAATATTCTGGTTTTAGCTGGTATCATTAGACGCGGAAATGTATTTATTTCCTTTGAATCAGTCACTTTGGATGAGATGTCTCCCAATGCATAATAAAGGAGATTTTATTAAATTGTGCATGAAGGTGTACTTTGTATTTTATTAGGGAATTGTTACTGTCAACTTGCTTTTCACTTACACTCACTTTTGAGGTAAAATCATCTTTAATTTGAGTATAAATATAAGATGGGATTTCTCCAGTGAGATAATCCTTCATCTGTAAATATATGGGAATGATGAAATAATAATATGATGTTTAATTAAAAGTTACATCTAAATACAGTTATAAATTTAGGGTCAGAGCCTCAAAGGTGGGTAGACACCTAATTTCTTGATCAAGGGTATGAACATAACAAAAATCTACAAAGCCATGATATCCCCTTGGGCTGTGCTATAAAAATTCTTAGTAGAATGAGAGTCTAGAGGCAAACCAGCCTCTCTTTTGTCTCTGGCTTTTGCTTCCCCTGCTAATATGAAAACATTTTAGCTTGTTGACCTCCAAGCCAAAGTGCAGGGATTATCTATTCACCTTGAGGGCAGAACCACCAGTTGTCAGAGTTCCAGTAAAGTGAATGGCACTATGGCAATTTTCACCGAGAGGAGCTGCTCCTTGGGCCTTTGTTTGAAAGAGGTAGGTTGAGTGGGATACGTTTCATTTCCTTTCAAGTTAACATTTTAATCCATGGCATTACTGTTACTGTACTCTGATAAAAGTAAATCCAGATGCCGCTGAGTATTTTTAAAAGGCAATTATCAGATCAATAAATATATTTAAAAAAGCAAAAGCTATCATCAGCACCCAACTTCCACAGCCAGGAACCATCACCGACAGTTCCTTTGCCCTCCCCAAAACTGAATGAACATTGAATGGCTGTGTACATGTCACCAGATGGCCAAATGAAAATATGGAACATTTAGATGAATATTAATTTTAAAGTGAAATTGAGTCTATAGAACAGGCAGTACAGTTCAGGTTATGTGCTATAATCTCCCACATTGTGTCCCACTAATGGATTTCAACAAACCCTATTCCAGAGGCACCATCTCTGGAGAGGAAGGCTTTAAACTATGTTTGATGTGGGCAGGTGACCAAAGTCCACAGGTAAATGGAAAACTGGGAGAGACCAGGGAGATAGGTCAGAAATGGGAGGGAGCATGGGCTATAATAGCAGAGATAAAGGAGGACAAGGCAGAACTGTGGGGCGAAATCAAATCAGTATCTTAGCTGTCTATATACAAATGCAAGAAGAATGGTATAATAATATACATGATTGGAATATTTTTATAGAAAGGCACAGCTTGCTCAGGAAGGATAGGCAGGGAAAAAAGAGAGGAGATGCAGCCTTATGTATTAAAAATGTTTACACTTGGACAGGTTGAGATGGACATAGGAGACAGACTTGTTGAGAGTCTCTGGGTTAGGTTAAGAAGAGTAAAAAACAAGGGTGATATCTTAGTAGAAGTCTACTACTACAGACCACCTACCCAGGCAGAAGAGGTGGGTGAGGCTTTTTTAAAACAACTAACAAAATCATCCAAAAGAACAGGATTTGGTGCTGATGGGGGACTTCAGCTATCTAGACATCTTGGGAAAATAACACAGCAGGGTATCGATTATCCAACAAGTTATTAGAATGCAATGAAGACAATTTTTTATTTCAGAAGGTTGAGAAATCTACTGTGGGGAAGCTGTTCTAGATTTGATTTTAACAAATAGGGAGGAACTGGTTGAGAATTTGAAAGTGGGAGGCAGCTTGGGTGAAAGTGATCATGAATTCATAGAGTGCATGATTCTAAGGAGAGGTAGAAGGGAGAACAGCAAAATAAAGACAATGGATTTCAGAAAGGCAGACTTTAGTAACTCACAGCTGGTAGGTAAGGGTCCCATGGGACGCAAGACTAAGAGGAAAAACAATTGAAGATAGTTGGCAATTTTTTTAAAGGGACATTTTAAGGGCTCAAGAGCAAACCATTCCACCGCATAGGAAGTATGACAAGAGAACACTTTGGCTTAACCAGGAGATCTTACATGATCTAAAAATCAAAAAGGAGTTGTATAAAAAGTAGAAACTAGGTCAAAGTACAAAAGATGAATATAAGCAAACAACACAAGTATGTAGGGGCAAAATTAGAAAGGCAAAGTCATAAAACAATCTCAATCTAGCTAGAGACATAAAGGATAACAAGAAAACATTCTACAAATACATCAGAAGCAAGAGGAAAACCAAGGACAGGATAGGCCCACTGCTCAATGAAGAGGGAGAAACAAAGGCAGAAAACTTGGAAATGGCAGAAGTGCTTAACAACTTCTTTGTGTCAGTTTTCACCAAGAAGGTTGGTGGTGACAAGATGCCTAACATAGTGAATGCTAATGGAAATGGGGTAGGTTTAGAATTTAAAATAGGAAAAGAACAAGTTAAAAATTTCTTAGAAAAAAAGTTAGATGTTTTCAAGTCACCAAGGCCTGATGAAATGCATCCTAGAGTACTCAAGGAGCTGATAGAGGAGGTATCTGAGCCACTAGCTATCATCTTTGAAAAGTCATGGAAATTGAGAGGGATACCAAAAGACTGAAAAAGGGCAAATATAGTGCCCATCTATAAAAAGGGAAAAAAGAACAATCCAGGAAACTATGGACCAGTCAACTTAACTTCTGTGCCAGGAAAGATAATGGAACAAGTAATTAAGGAATTCATCTGCAAACATCTGGACGGTAGTAAGATGATAGGTAACAGCCAGCATGGATTTGTAAAGAACAAATCATGTCAAACCAATCTGATACCTTTCCTTGATAGAATAACAAGTCTTCTGAATAAGAGGGAAGTGGTAAATGTGGTATACCTAGACTTCAGTAAATCATTTGATACGTTCTTATATGACCTTCTTATCAATAAACTAGGAAATACAACCTAGATGGGGTTACTATCAGGTGACTGCATAACTGGCTGGATAACCATTCTCAGAGAATAGTTATTAATGGTTCACAGTCATGCTGGAAGGGCATAACAATTTAGATAATGGCATAGGGAGTACACTTATTAAGTTTACAGATGATACCAAGTTGGGAGGGGTTGCAAACTGTTTTGGGAGATACGGTCATAATTCAAAATGATCTGGACAAACTGGAGAAATGGTCTGAGGTAAATAAGATGAAGTTTAATAAGGACAAATGCAAAGAACTCCACTTAGGAAGGAACAATCCATTTCACACATACAGAATGGGAAGCAACTCTCTAGGAAGGAATACTGCAGAAAGGGATCTGGGGGTCATAGTGGACCACAAGCTAAATATGAGTCAACAGTGTGACACGGTTGCAAACAAAGCAAATATGATTCTGGGAGTGTTGAGAGAAAAAACACTACAAGTAATTCTTCCACTCTACTCTGATTATGCCTCAATTGGTGTATTGTGTCCAGTTCTGGGCACCACTTTTCAAGAAAGATTTGGAGGCATTAGAGAGGGTCCAGAGAAGAGTAACAAAAATTATTAAAGATCTAGAAATCAGACCTATGAGGGAAGACTGAAAGAATTCAGTTTGTTTAGTTTGGAAAAGAGAAGACAGAGGGGACATGATAGCAGTTTTCAAGTTCCTAAAAGGGTGTTACAAGGAAGAGGAAGAAAAATTGTTCTCCTTGAGCTCTGATGATAGGACAAGAAGCAATAGTCTTAAATTGCAGCAAAGGAGGTTTAGATTGGACATTGAGAAAAACTTCCTAACTCAGGGTGGTTAAGCTCTGGAATAAATTGCCTAGGGAGGTTGTGGAATCTCCATCATTGGAGATATTTAAGAGCAGGTTAAATAGACATCTATCGGGGTGATCTTGATGGTTCTTGGCCCTGCTGTGAAGGCAGGGAACTGGACTTGATGACCTCTTGAGGTCTCTTCCAGTTCTAATAGTCTATGATTCAATGAGTAATTTGCCTTTGTGCTAATTTAGTCCTTGTGGTCCACCAGAATGGTAGTAATGGGTCTCATTACATGGACACACATTCTTTTCACACAGGTTACCAGGCCACCATCATACTGGAAATAATCAGGGATTTGACCTGTCCAAACCTCCAAATGAAAACAATTCTCGACTTCAGGCATGTTTGTAATCCAAACCCACATCAGGATTTGAATTTCCAAGCCTCCTTAGTGGGTCAGGCCAAACATGGGTCTGAACATGCATGACTTTACAGACTTGAGATCCTGATATAAATTTGGTGGTTTGGACTCATTAGTAGTAAAATATTTTGACTGCTAGAAACGTTTATATAAGAGCTGCTGAGTAAAATTCACCCTTTTGCAGAAATCAAGCACATCATTATGCATTGCTGGAACTTAAGCATGGGCTTTGTATTGACCGACTGCACAGAGGTGAATTTCATCTTATATCTTTCACAATTCACAGCATTAGCAGCAACTGATGTGGTCTCAGAAAGGTTCCAGTGAGTCAGTCATTCTGAAATCACAATGATTAAAGTGTTTTTTTTTAAATAGCAAATGTTGTATTCTTGGGAATGTTGGACTGAGCATACTGGAAAATTAAGGTCCTGATTCTGCAACGCACTAAAGTATATATATTTTTTATTTTCGACACATCCTTCAATCCACCCCTATGCAGCAAACAAAGCATGTACTTAACTTTTAAGTGCTCAACACCAGTTCTCTATTTTTCCATACACCTGGTTTGGTATAAGCAGCTGCAGTGCACATTTTCCCATACTGCTCTGCTAGTGTGCCTCAACAGTGACCTGCAGGGAACACTTATAAGGGTGAGGGAGCAGTCTCCGTGCTCATACAGTGCTTGAACTCTGTGCTGCGATTAGCAACAAAGATGCCAGTTTTGAGGGTGGGTTTTGTGATTTGGCCATCCCTGTGACTGGAGATCACCAACTAATTCATTTCACCAGAGATGCTGACTTTGGAATTTCCCTGATGGTGCTGGACCCCCGCACTCTGCACCAGGCCCTGCCCCCACCTCGCCTTGCCTCTTTCTGCCTTTTCTCCTCCCGCTCCCCACAACATCTCATACATGCTGCAGAACAGCTGATTGCAGTGGGCAGGAAGCATTAAAAGGGAAGGGGCAGAGTTGATCAGCATGGCTGCCGGTGGTAGGGAGGCACTGGAAGGAAGAGGAAGGAGTTGATGGCAGGGCTGCTGGTAGGTGCTAAGCACCCACTTTTTTTTTTTTTTCGTGGATGACTCAGCCCCAGAGCACCCAGAGAGCCAGCACCTTGCATTTCGTATAGTTCATCAAGGAGGCCCCAGAGAGCAATGAGTTTTGGTAAATACCAAGTTGGGATATATATTTGAGCTAATGACATGAAAGGCACTGCGTCTCATTATTTGGGCCATCCAGTGCCCTCAAATATGAGATCAAAGAGATACAGTTTACTACATCAGATCAATTGTAGTGTTACAGCTCAGAACTGCTAAGAATTATTAACAGTACATAGGTTACTCTACGAAATAATGTTCATACTGTGTGTGGCAACAGTAACACATGAAAGCTCTGCTATTTGTTTTTTGGTATGTTTAGCCTATTATTTATCCAGTCCACATATTTGGTCACTCGGGTATAAACTCCTGGTTTGTTAACTCTGCCGCATCCATCTCCCCAGCTGATAATTCCATAGAGGTAAGATATTTGATTTTTTTCACAGGAGAGAGGTCCACCGGAATCACCCTGTATTAAAATTAAAGAAAGTTAATCTTAACTTGCTAATCTTGTTACAATTTTTTATGTAATCAGTCAGGGGAAGCCCCAAAAGGTGACCCATTTGAGTGAATGAAAGATTTGGTTTCCCCTACTGTATACAAATAATTTAGCATGGAAAACGTTTTCATCATACTAAGCTGTGCAACAAGCACCAAGATGGCATGGTGGGGTGTGCTAAATAAATGCTAATTTTAAAAAGTAATAAACTGTATAACGTCCATTTAGTAAATATCTGTGCTTCTCCGAAAGACAGACCCACCTTTAAAATATAAACCTCAGTTGTAAAAGTTGTGAAGGGTGATACGGATCTTTTCTTGTAACAACTGGAAGAGTACTGTGGGACTGTCAAAAATATACAGCAATGTATTATGTATTTTGAAATCCCAGCCTTAAGTCTCCAGTGGCTGATGCCCTTCCCATTGAAAACAATGGAAAATTGTGCTATGAGTGTCAACGGCAGCAGGTTCAGGTAAACAATTTTCAAATGGCCTCTTTTTCAAACACATTCACGTGCACAAATCACATAGACTATGTCTATACTACCCAGAAGATCAACACTGCCACGGTTAATTTTCTGGGGTTCGATTTAGGAAGACCTGCTAATTTGAACTGAGAAGGAACCCCTGTTAGCGTTGGTATTCTTACTCTCCACGAAGAGTAAGGGAAGCCAATGGGAGAGTTTGCTCCATCAACCTCCCACTGTGTGGACAGTGATTCAAGATACATCAACTCCTGCTACATAAGGGCAGGGGACTGGACATGATGATCTCTCAAGGTCCCTTCCAGTTCTAGTGTTCTATGATTCTGTAATTACAGCATTGGGGGAGGAATGGAGCAGAGAGGGTGTAATTAAAGTAGCTGGAGTTGCATATCTTAAGTTGACCTTCCCCTTTAGTGTGGACGTGCCCATGGTTATGTATGTATACAATTTACACACCCAGATGTGTGATTTTGAAATTCTACATGGCAATGCCTGCAAATTTTATATGCACTATAATTTTGGTTATTTAAAAATTTGATCCTGAATGAAAATATTTTCATTATAATTGTAACTCCTAAGGATCTTTGGACCTGAAAACTTTCAATGTGTCAAATACACAAGGACAATTCATTCCTACTCTGACACTATAGCAGCATGAATTTGGTACATCATGATATATGCAAGCTTTGCCATCATCTAGTAACAGCGTTTTTTTTTTTTTTAAGGAAAAGATAAAACTATACACATTTCGATTCTTAAGGCTGAAAAGAAAATCTTGAATCTTGTTAGTCAGTAGCACTGGTAAAAAAAACTTCTCATATAAAAATTGAGTGTTAACTAGTTGTTGCAATAATAAGAAGCTTTTACTGTTTCTACTTAGGCCATACCCACATCTGGTCTGTAAAACAAACAAGGAAAAATGAGAGATTGATTTATTGATAAGGATTTAAATCCATGAATGCAGCATAGCAGCAATATTTGTTGCTCTGAGTGTTCCCAGCCTCTGGTAAACAAGTTATCAACTGCTCTCTAAGGATATGTCTACACTACAGCGTTATTTCGAAATAACGCATCTAGACACAAAATGCATTTTGAAATAGCATTTTGCTATTTTGAAATAGCGTGTCCACACTGATAGGATGCTGAATCACATTTAAGGCTGGCCGGAACCAGTTCTGGCAGGGCATCAGGTCAGGAGTTACCTTGTGTGGCTGCTGGCTGAGGTTATCTGAGACTTGTGTTTAAAGGGACCCCTGCCCCGGACAGCTGGTTCTAAGGTTTCCCTGCTTGCTTGCCTACCCTGCTGAGGGACAGCAAAGCATTTTTTTCTCTGCATGCTCTGGTTGCCCTCACTCAGGATACCACAGCACTCTGTAGCATGGAGCTGAAGCCACCCCTGGGCACTCTGGTGCTTCTCCTGGACGTGTTGCTGCGAGCCTGGCAGCACACTCTGCGGGCAGTAACAGTCTCCCTCGTGTGCCCCACTGGGGGCTTGTGCCTCATTCTTTCCTCACGTCCTTCCACTTATCCCTCCCTAACACCCCTTCCTGCTGTACAATAAAAGACACGAGTTCATTACAACAAAGCCTCTTTATTGAACAAAACTGGGGTAGGGGGAAATGAAACTGAGGTGAGACTGGGGAAAGAAGGTGAGAGAGGGGAGGAGGGAGAGTGGGAGAGGGGAGGGGGAAATCTGGAAGGAGGGAGCTGGCAGGGGGAGGCAAGGGGAGGAAGGGGGAGGAGAAGCTCAGGGTTGGGGGTCTCGCTGGACCAACTGTCTCCCAGCACCGTTGGTGCGGGGGCCTCGGCATCCCTGGGGGTGTGGGGAGGGTGGAGAGGAAGAAGCGGGAGAGGAAGGAGGAGTGGGAGGAGGAGCGGTAGCTGGGGAGGCAGCAGGAGCTGGAGCAGCAGGAGGCAGCAAGCTCTGCCCCAGGGTCGATGACCACCTGGGGGGAATGAACTGTCCTGTCCCCCAGGATGCGGTCCATGGCATCAAAATAGGGGCAGGGGTCTTGGTCTGCCCCTGGTTGGGAGTTTCCCCCTGTGGCCCTGGCATACGCCTGCCGCAGCTCCTTAATTTTCATGTGAACCTGCTCCTGGGTTCGCATGTGGCCTTTGGTGGCCAGGCTGGCAGCCATCTGCCTGTAGACTGTTGCGTTCCTCCGTTTAGTGCGGAGATCATGGACGTTGGAGGCATCCCCCGAAACCTGAATTACGTCCCTGATCTCCGCACTGGACCAGGCAGGCTCCCGGGAGATGGCAGACTGGTCCTGGGGAGCGGTGGAGGGCTGGCTGGCACTGGCTGCCTGGCTCATGCTGGGGTCACTGGGTCAGGTGCAGCGACTGCTGGCTCTGGGCTGGCAGGCTTGGAACTGGCACAGGCACTGTGGCCAGAGTCTACCCCTTTAAGGGCTCAGGGGAGCGGGAGAGGGAAAGGAGTTTTCTTGGTTTTGTGCCCAGAGTGGCCACCAGGGCACCCTGGAAGAGCTGGAGGCCCCCTATTTCAAAATAAGCATCTACACAGCGCTTATTTCAAAATAGCAATTTCAAAATTGGCGCTATTCCTCATGAAATGAGGTTTACCAATTTCAAAATAAGCCCTCCGCTATTTCGATTTAATTTTGAAATAGCGGTTTGGCTGTGTAGACACTGGTAAAGTTATTTCAAAATAACAGCTGTTATTTTGAAATAACTTTGCTGTGTAGACATACCCTAAAATAGTGTCCCAAAGGACACTGCTCTATCAAAATGAACCAGTTAAAACAAACTTTGATGATCTATGTAAAAGTAAACCTTTTAATATTAAAGGTATGTAATCTATTTCAGTAACAAATCTGTAACCTCGTCCAGAGCCAAAACGTGAAATGCAAACTAGAAGAAAAAATTATAAATATGATTTTTTAGTACTGTAATTTCTCTCACGCACATTCCTATAGCATTACCTGGCAGGCATCTGATTTGCTATCAAAGTAACCAGCACAGAACATGTATTCATCAACTTCATGTCCATAAACTTCAGGGCTTCTGCACTTATTATCTGGAACAATTGGAACCAATGCTTCTTGCAAAATGTTAGAATAGTTGGAGGCATCTTTTAAAAAAAAAAAGTCAAAAAATTAATTCCTGTTAGCTGTGGAGTAGATTACCAGGGAAGCACACTGCACCATACATCACTCAATAGTTCTCAAACTCGGTCATATTGTGGACCTCTTCTGAAGGTAATGTTTACTACAGTGGACCATGTGGTCTTCTAACTTCTCAAACAGGATTCCATATCTTCCCTCTGGCATTCAGAGTACTTAGCTATGTGACAAATTAATAGCCACATATTTCAAAAGCAGCCTTTGACTTTGGGTGCCTTCATGTTTACATGCACAGCTTGAGAAAGGAGGTGTCTTTTGAAATATTAGGATAGTCTGAGAGAGATGCAATGACAATCAATCACTTTGGTACAATGGCTGTAGCTGCATAGTTATGGTCCGTCACAGTTTGTATCTGTGCTGATCTGCAATCCAACATTGGGTATATGATTTTACATTTATTAGCATTGATTCTCCCATCCTGTCCTGCAGCCCCAAATTACTCCTGGCCCATTTACAGTGTAGTTCTATCCTCCTATGCTATGTTTCCCAATGACCATTTTGTGTTCCAAGGCCAATCCCTGAGTTCTCACTGACAGTTTAGAAAGGCAGAAAGTCAGTCCCTGGTATCAAAAAGGCTAAGAAATGCTACTACAGTATGTTGGCTGAGCTTCCACATTTAATGTCCTCTGCAAATACAAACATAGATTGAGTTTATCCATCAAAGAAAGCCATGAAGCTGCTGCACCTAGTGCAGAGATGGACTTGAATTTTTTTCAGCTTAATTAGACAAAAATACTGCTGGAAATCTATGAATTGTATTGGGACACAACTAGCCAGAAATATTACAGCTTGAAGACTGACATGCATTTCACAATCACCTCCAGGAAGCAGTTACACAAGCTCAGCACACCACCCATGCGCCAGTGTTTGAGAACCACTGAAACGTCAGGCTTGGGTTATGATCAAATTCTTTTTCCTCACATCACATTTCCCATTCAACTCACTCTCGAGTCTGTGTCCCCATCCAGCAATCTGACATTTGTGTTGATCAGCAAAGGACATGTTGCTCTCTGGCAAGCAGATTGGATGAACAAACTGGGTCTTGACAGCACAACGCTGGTTCTTCTTTTTGAGCTTAATCAAAACTGTAGGACAAAAAATAAAGCAGTAGTGAAATTATGGTTGTTTCTTTTTAATTGGATTGGTAACATTAGATTTCAGGCATAGGTGCCAACTCCATGGGTGCTCTGGGGCTGGAGCACCCCCCGGGGAAAAATTGGTGGGTGCTCTGCACTCCCTGGCAACCAATCTCTACCATCTACTCCCTTCCCCCAGCACCTTCTGCCTGCTAGTGGCCTCACTGACCAATTCCTCCCCTTTTCTCCCAGTGCCTCCTGCCCACCATGAAACAGCTGTTTCACACTGTTCAGAATGCTTCAGGAGGGAGGGGGAGAAGAGAAGAGGCAGAAAAGGGGACAGAAGAGGCAGAGCAGGTATTTGGGATGAAGGGGGGTGTTGACACCCCCCAGTTAGAAGAGAAGTCAATGCCTATGATCTCAGATACAGTTCTAATCTTATCCCAACAACTGCTGATTTCACAGCTAATTGAAGGCTGACAAGTTTGACTATTCTCCTGCAGAAGAGTTGACTTTTATGTTACAGAGATTTTCCTGAACCTCCTTATGGGGTGGGGAATGGAGGAGTGCTGGAACAATTTTTATATTAGGGGGCGTGGATGATAAAAACCATATATTTCGTGTTTCTAATTACTACTTCAAGTCAGCCCCCGCAGTACCACTAAATATAGCACTACTGGGGCGGGGGGGGAGTGGACGGATATTAAAGAGAAAATATGGACCATTTTTCCTCACAAAGAAAGGGCCAGGTTTCCAGAGATGCTGAGATGCCCACAACTTCAGCTGAAGTCAGTGCTTAGCACTTCTGCAAATCAGGACATGGGCATAATTCCACTCATATCACTTTTGATTTACACCAATGTGAGCAGAATGAGGTCTCGGATCCACATTAATCTCTCCAGATTCTTATACCACACCAGGCAGCTCGGTACCTGAGCACTGCTGTTAATACCATATCAAGTATAAAATGGTCACCAGCTTTGAGAGGAAGAACCTATTCCATTCTTGCACTAAGGTTTCCCACATGCCAGCTTTTTAAATAATGTCAAAGACAAAGGGCTTTTGTAACTGGATTGTTAATGGAGAATCTCCAGGCTCCACACTACTAAATATGAAAATAGGACCTTCCTGTTCTATTGTCAATCTGACTTATACATTTGAATGACTTGCAGTTTAGCTTTTAATTGAATTGCTAGGTCTGAAAATAAGCTATTATGCAATTATCTATTTAGTGTAAAAAGATGCACAGATTAATAGATTTTAAGTCCAGAAGAGACCATTATCATCCTCTCACTGGCCAGAGAAGTTCACCAACTAATTTGTGCCTCAAGCCCATAACTGCTGGTTGAGCACAGTAAATTTTTTAGAAAAATATTGGATCTTGATTTAAAGAGTTTAAGCAATGCAGAATTCACCAACACCTAGGATAATTGTTCCTATGGTTATCTACCCTCCCAGTTAATAATTTGCACCTTATTTCTAGCCTGACATTCTCTAACTTCAGCTTCCAGACGCCAGATCTCATTATTCCTTTGTCTTCTAGAATTAAGAGCTCTTTAACTATCAGAAATCTTCTCCCAGTGCAGGTGCTTACAGACCATAAACAAGTCACATCTTGACCTTCTCAGGATAAACTAAATAGATTGAACTTCTTAATTTTCTCACAGTAACGCACTGTGATGCAAAATACTTTTGCCAAGCTGACTGAACTCTACCTGCATGAAATAAAATGGTAAAAAAAATTAAAATACTCACCAATATCATATTCAGTTGGGTTGAAAACTGAATAGTCTGGGTACAAAATGTATTTCTCTATTTCAAATGTTTGTGTTACATCTGTTGTTATATTAAATAAATGCTGACCCAGAACAATTCTAATACTGGACTTCAGTGGACTAAATAAAAGGAAAACACAATTAGTAGGGCCCAGAAGCTGTCCTTCTGAAGAAGAAAAAGATGTGTTAGTGTGATTCTACACTGAATAGTAAATGTGAAAAACAATAATACAAGAGCCTTGTATATAAGGGACCTCTCCAGCTGTCACTAAAGTCCATAGAAGAAAGCCAATGGGAGTTGGATCGGGCTCTTATTCTACATTCAAACTTTGAAGAGCATGGGATAGTAATTCAAGAGGGATCAGTAAGGCCATACTAAATTCACAGTCCATTTTGATCAATTTCATAGTTTCATGTGTTTACATGGGGGTCCAGACCCAAAAGGGAATCATGGGCAGTGAGGTCACAAGGCTGTTGTGGGGAGGGATTGCCACTGTTTTTTCTGTGCTCCTGCTGGCAAGGGCACTGCCTTCAGAGCTGGGCAGCTGAAGAGCAGCGGCTGCTACCTGGTTACCCACCTCCAAAGCCAAGGCCACCACTAGCAGCAACACAGAAGTGAGGGTCATGGGTTACCATATGTCCGGGTTTACCCAGCAGCCTCCCGCCGGGTCAAAGACTCTCAGTCAGCCCTGCCTAGATAGGTGGCTAATAGCAACCCTCACTTCCTCACTGCCTTCAGAACTGGGATCCCAGCCAGCAGCTGTGGGATGTAGAGGTGGATCTGACACAGCTCTGACAGTATGCATATTATATGCTTGGGTTGCATAATGAAGTGTTTTGAGAAGCACAGATTCTCTGACGTTGTAAACAATGCTGGCTAAATGTACTGTTGACTTTTGCATGTGCAACTCCAATGGATTTTACACAGTGCAGTGTATTTTAACCTGCAAAGTAAAGGAAATTCCATCCCTGTCCACCCTGGGAATAGCAACTGGACTCTTGTGCATAGTGGGACCCCTGGTCAGGTTGCTTCCAGTGCTACCCCTTCCCTACAATGATGTCAGGGTGGGTGGGGCTTGAGCTCCACAACCGGAGGGTACACAGGCCAATGCCTTAACCACTAGGCCACTTGAGAACCCACCCCACCTCCCTGCCTTCAGGGTGTCCCTTATCCAGCCTTCCTAATGGGGCAACTGATGCTGAGTGTGGGGATGATGGGGGAGATCAGATTTCACAGGCCATGACACATTTTTCATGGCTGTGAATTTAGTAGGGCCCTAATTATTAGGAAGTGATTGGAAGCATACTAGCTATTCTGATGTTGAAAGCAATGAAGTTAAAAATCACTATTGCTGTAAACTCCATTGGAGTTGCACATGCAAAAGTCAGCAGTAAATTTAGCCAATACTGTATTACTCAAAACACTTCATTATACAACTGAAGCATACAGTATGCCTACTGTCATGCAATGTGCACAAGTAGTCATCCAGTATTGTCACATCTACCCTATCCTCGTGTTTGTAGCCTTTGCCTCCCAGAAACAGATGTATGATGCTTTCTCCTCCAGTGCTGAATACTGAACTGGGAGAGATTCCAGGGTCAGATTGGTAAACTCAAGTATACGGTGAAAACTGCTTTAGTTTAACAGTTACAGTATGTGTGGTGTAAGAAGGAAGATCAGGAAGCATTTTTTAAGAGTAAGAAAGATACAACAAGGTAACAGGGGATAGTCCAAAGAATAGGGAAGGCAGGGAAAATTATTTTCTTGTTACTCTTTCCCAAAAGGAACCTAATCGGTATGCCCTACTGGAAAGAATTTTGTGATCCTCAAAGCAAATTGGAGGCTCACCACTTCCTGGACAAATATCTAAAATATATCTTATTGCTTCTAAACTGGCATGCTATGGCTTATATGTATCCAGCTATTTTATACATCCAGAAGAAACAAAAGAGAGGGTTGTCCTACAAAAATGGAGCTGTACAGGTATCTATTGTCACCTAGCGGAGAACAGCTGAACAAACTGGCCAGTAATCTCAGATGTGCTAACCATCCATAAAGGGTGCAGAATATGATGGAGAAACTATTGAAAATCTGCATGTACTAAGCCACCAGCTGGAAGTGGGAGGAAATGTCTTGAATAGCTGCCAAAGTTAGTAGCTATTTCACAACATTTGGAAAACAAATGCATTGTGGCTGAAGACCCACATGCTTCACCACAACATTCAGGATGATATTTTTAGCTGCAGAGGCTATCTGCATATTTATTCTGGTGCAGGGTTTTTTGTTACTCCTGGCTTCCTCACTAAGCAAAGGAACACTTTTCTCAATTGATGTGATGAGCTTTACCTTCAAAAACAGTACCCTGCTTGGATGGCAAATGGATGATTCAGAATGAAGGAGGTGCATCTGATATTTAACGTTTTCCTTACTTAATACAACCAGAAATTTCAAAAGGAAATTAGCTGCTCAAATTCCAGTCAAATTCAATAGCAGTTGGCCATTAATTCCTTTAGGATCTTTTCCAAACTCCTCGCTAATCTATTTAATGGCATTCAGAGTTGATTTATTATATACAATAATTGATTACTCAGCTGTTTTAACCATTTTCAGCTAAACATTAAACATTACAATAGGCATCTAATTTCATCTACAATGTGTTTATTAACATCTAGCCAAAGAACTGAAGAAGGGAAAAATTCATGTGCCCATGCAAAGCCAGTTATTTGCCCACCCAAGTAAATACTTGTGTGTGCAAGTGCTCATGTTACACATTCTTATACTTCAAATACACCGATCAATTTCAGTAAGACTAAGCAATAAGTAAGGGGTAAGAGTAAGAGAATAGGCACACAAATTATTGGTTAGCTCCAGCACATGCATTGCAAGAGCCTACTTCTAAAAATCTAGCCTTTTCTATCCATCAGGAATAATAAAAGCATCTTTTGTACTTTTATAGTATGTTCCCTCTGAAGGCTTCAGAGCCTCTTACAAATACCAGTATATATTATCATTTTTTATGGACAGGAGGATTAAGGTACAGAGAAGATGAATGACTAATCAATGATCATAAAGGTAGTCTGTGATTTAGCTGCAATATAGCTTGGGCCTTCTGGCATAAGGATCTTGCACAAAAAGGGTTTTTGTGCAAAAAGGAAATGTCCACACTGCTTATTTTTGTGCAAAAACCCCTTACGCAAAAACAGATTGGAAGAGAATATGCAAATGAAGTGCGAGAAAATGCTAATCTGCGCTTCATTTGCATTGCCTCTTCCAGCAACCGGTAGTATAGACCAGTGGTCCCCAACCATTTGAAGCTGCCGGGCGCCAGGGGGTGTGGCCGTTCGCCTGCTGGGCGCCAGAGGGCGGGGACACTTGCGCACCCGGGGGCGGGGCCGCGCATACGCCACACCCCCATGAGCCACGTGCCTGGGGCCAGCCACCCTATGCGCTGCATGGCCACGGGCGGGGCCGCCCATTTGCAGCAAGCCTGGGGCCAGCATCCTCCAGAGCCATGCGCCCAGGGCTGGCACCCCCTCATAGCCGCGCGCCCAAAGCCGGCACCCTCCCCCCATAGCTGCGTGCCTGGGAGCGGGGAGGCCAATTTGCCGCACTCCCGAGGCCGGTGCCCCCCATAGCTGCGCACCTGGGGCACGGGCGAGCAATTCGCCGCGCTCCCGGGGCCGGCGCGCTCCACATGCGCCATGCGCCCGGGGCCGGCTCCGGCACCACGCATGCGCCACGTGCCCGGGGCGGGGTCAGCCCCGAGCACTTGGCGGGCGCACACAAATGCCCCCGCAGGCACCATGGCACCCGCGGGCACCGTGTTGGGGACCACTGGTATAGACAAAGCCCAGGGGTGAGCAATAGGCGGGAGGCAGTTCACCATGGTTAGCCCCAGGCAGGCCACCAAAGCTTTATTTACCTGCACCTTCGCAGGTATGGGAGCTACCAGTGCCCATTGGCCACGGATTGCCGTTCCTGGCCAATGGGAGCTACGGAAAACAGCACAAACCAGAACACTGCTTCCCACAGCTCCCATTGGCAGAGAACAGTGATCCATAGCCAATGGGAGTTGCAAGTGCCTGTACCTACAGAACTGCAGATAAATACAGCAGCAGCAGCCCACCAAAAGCTTATCCTGTCAAACTGCATCTGACCTGCAGGTCAGTTATTGCCCACTGTTGTATTAGACCAACACTGCCTCCCTACAACAGCTCCTAACAATACATTCTAAATATCCTAAACTGTGATTGTGGATATTCAGTTATTACAGACTGTTCAATTATAGATTGGAATTCTAAAATAAAATGTATTGACTAAAATTCCAGACAAGTGCAATTTTACCTGGAGATTTATTCACAAAAATTGTTCCTTTATATAACTTTTCTCCTAGTTTTTACTTTCTGATTTGTTGTCCTGTTTTTCCTTGTATCCGATATATTTCATCATCATCCTACTGATGTCAAAGAATAAACATTTGCCTGTCTGAACATAGTTATGTAGAAGTGTGTGAACAAAAAATAATCCTAGGCCTTTTACCTCTAGAACGGGTTGATAGCAACTTTACTATCTCAGTCCTATAAACTTTCTAATTTTGCTATCAGATAAAGATCTAAAAACTCAATTTTTTCAGTCTTTTGAACAAATGTGGATCTACTGCTCTTTGTATCAGGAACCATCTTTTATTGTACATTAAGTAGCACAAATGGTGCCAAATATGGTTGCTCTCTAGGCATGAGCATAATATAAATGTTAAATAATAATAATCCTCGCTGTAACTGTAGTGGAATATGAAACTGTATTATACTGTTCAGACACAAGGTGGCTTATCTGAGCATATAACAGATAAGTCTTGGTGTACATTAAAGACTTATAAATGAACACATCTGGTGTGTATCTTTCTGACATCAAGTCTCTGTAGCCAGTCCACATCTGATTCAGAGCCTGACCTGCAACCTTCAGTGTAAAAGGTGTTTGTTACGTGGTGTCAAAAGGAAACTAGTGTCAGTGGAAAACAAAGCAGAAGAAAAACAGCAACAAAGATTGCAAATGGAAGAACAGGATCTCCTCCACATGCCACTCCTCAGTGTCCCAGAGAACTTCAATTTCAACACATCTTCAAAACAGATAGACTGAATGCAGGATTTTGCATTGCCGCCAACTCCAAAAGGAAACGAGATATTCAGGTGTACTCTTTAATTTATGCTATGAAGAAGCAGACACAGCATATCTTTATGTCCTTTGACTTTACTCAAGACAGTCACAGAGATGTGTATGAAAGAGTTCTGACTATGTTTGATGCATACTTTATACCTCAGAGAAATGTGATTTATGAGCGAGCAATGATTGCACCCAAAAAAATTGACTTAAATTCTAACCAAGTGCAATTTTATTTGGAGATTTAAAGACTAGGAGAAAATGTTGAATGTTTTATAACAATTCTCTGCATTGGCCGAAAACTGTGATTTTGGAATTGCAAAACACGAAAATATCACAGACAGGCTGGTTATTGGTTAGCAGATTAAAAACTTTCAGAGCAACTACAATTAAAAACAAATGTGACCCTGAGTATGGCTGATCAGATAGCAAAACAAACAGAACTAGTAAAGCAACAAAACAAAAAAATTCTGGAAACCTGAAACTAGCTTAGAAGTACTAAAGAAATTCAGCATGTCAACTAAAAGTCATTATTATAAGACCACTCAGGCTAAAAAAAAGAACAAATTCCAGGCAAACACCAAAGCCTCAGTGCACAAGATGTGAAAAGTCGTACCTCAAGAGATGATGTATGTCCAGCCAAAAGTGCAAGATGTACCTAATGTATAAAGTATGGCCATTTTGTAGTTGTTTGCCATCCCAAGACACTCCAGGAGTTGACTAACGATACAGACAATCGAGAGCCACTGTTTCTGTTATCTATCATGTGTGATGACCATTGCTTGCCTGGAGACAAACTGGGTATTCATGGAAAAACTATTTACTTTCAAATTGACTCAGGAACAGACATCACAGTCATTCCATAAGGCACTCACAATCAAAATCAGTGGTTCCCAGAGCTAAAGACACTAGACACCACTCTAATTAACACTGGAGGTATCCTCACCTACATGGGCCAATTTACCAAAGAAACCATTTACAAAAACAAAAGCTTTGCATTTAGAATGCATGTGACCAAAGACTGGTAATGTGGCATAGTGAAAAAGGTGAAGGAACTCAATGCAGGATTTGATAATATTGGACCATTGAAAAGAAATCTAGTACAAATAACCTTACAAGACAATACTGAACCACAGAATAACACCCTCTCCCAGACAGACCTTGGAAGATACTAGGTGCAGATTTATGCAAATTCATACAGCATAATTATTTGATCAAGGTGGACTAGTTTTCCAGGTATACAGAAATTAAGTAATTGAAAAACATAACATGCTGCAGTGTTATTAAGAAACTGCAATGCACTTTTGCTCGTTTCACTATTCTAGAGCAACTAGTGATGGACAATGGGCCATAATTCACTACAACAGAAGTTAAATAATTCTGAACAAAATATGATTTTGATAATGTTACTAGCAGCCCATGCTACCCACAAGTAAATGGAGAAGCTAGGGAGCTAAATAGGCAGCCAGAAAACTCCATTCCTTCTTGCTCTTCTGAACTACAGATCAGCATCAAGAGTAGCTACTGGATATAGTTCACCACAACACCTGATGGAAAGACAGCTCAGAACTACTGTTCCAGCTTTGGGAAATAATACATCTCCAAAGTGGCAGACATAAAGAGAGCAACCAGATCAGAAAAAAAGGCAGAGAGCTTAGGAACACTTTGACAATAGACTACACTCAGACAGCTGTGAGGGCTAGAGCCTGGTGATAGTGTTCATGTCAACTGGATGGAGAAGAAGGATGTGTAACTCCAACTATCATATAGAAAAAGAATTAATTACCCAGATCACAGGAAACAGAAGAAAGTTCAACAGAAAATCAGCATGTACAGTTTGTTCCCCCAAAAGAACAATCAACAAAGAAAACTCTACAGCTGGCAGATGCAAAACAAGAACATTCAAAGATTGAAACTAACCTGCAACAATCGTAATAATGGGCAACTGACCAAACTGTTACGTGTTCAGGTTTTGTAATTAGAAAACATGTATTATTCAAAGGCACTTAAAGATATCATAATAGTGTACATTTTGTAAATGGTAGGAATGTAGAACATAAAAGAGGAGATGTAACAGAATGCTAAACTGTATTATACTGTTCAGTCACAAAGTGGCGTAGTGTGTAAAACATCTTATCTTAGCATTTAACAGATCTATCTGAGAATATGCTAGCTAAAGGATCTTATGTATCTCTTTGATAGGGAAGCTGTGGACCTAGTCCATATTTGGTACAAAGCCTGACCTGCAACATACCATGTACAATGTGTACATAACAATATGTTCATGATTATTTCTTCTGTCCACTCTCTTCTTTGTTAGATTAAGCTTCCTTTTCATTTCCTATGTCTCATTGCTGTGTACTCTTAAGGAGCTCCTGTATTCCACCTCTGAAATGGGAGCATTCCAAGGCTGTGATCTCTTTTTTATGGTTTGTATGTAAGTCTTCTACATCTCAGAAACATTTGAGGAAACTCAGACATAATGGGCTCTCTAACTATAATTATGAACTGTGATATTGTTAAAGAATTGGATTTACCTGTTAGCAAAGCAGTGTGCTGCTGACACTACCCAACAAGGATGAACAAGAGTGCCAGCACAGAAGTTATTTCCAATATATATGGCTGCTAGCCACGGGTGAGAGCCTGGTAAAGAGGCAGAGCCACCAATAATCCTAGGTCTGATGAAACGTCGTTTTTTGTGTCTTCTGCCACATGCTCTTCTGACAACTGCAAAAGTATCCACATTATCTGGGAATACTGGTGTCCTTTTCCTGCTGTCTGAGACAAAAAATGGTGTGATGAGTATCAGATTACATATATTTACAATTTCCAAAACTGGGATCTCCTTGGAACCCCAAGGAAGTGGTGCCCAAATCTCATTGAATTCCATACAGTTAAAGAGCAGAATTGGGACCTACCCTGTGATTCCAGGCTCATTATTACTGGGGAGATTGCTGATGATACATGAAGCAGAAACATCATGCCTTAATTTTCCAGATATCAAGTTTAGCTTTGAAGATCGGAGAGTTAGAAAAAAGAGTATAATTGATGAAGAATAAATGGTCACTTTATAGGTTCAGATAACTCCATTTTAATAACTCCTATTAACAATAGTGGGGATTAAATATGAATTTAAGGGAACATTTTAGTTCCTAGTTTTTAAAATCCATTTAGAATGTGACATCCATTTTTAGTTTAAACCGCTAAATTAAGTATCAGTGAATACAGAGAATTGCCCGCTGAGAGCCTGATTCTGCAATCTTGACTGACACAAGCAATCTTCACTCAAAGAGCCCTATTTATCTATATGGGACTGCTCACATGAGTAAGGATTAGGACTGAAGGATGGTGCCATTAAGTTATGAAGTCTTACTCAGATGAGGGCCTGGCATGGACAGCTTTATGCTGTGATCACTGTGTAATAAAAACTATGGTTGTACAACTATCCATGAATAATGTAATTTTTCTTCCGAGCAAACACATTGAGCATTACAGTAGCAGAGAGAATAAACGTACCCACCCCTCTGAGACCATCAGAACCTTCAGAAATGCAAATTAGACCTAAAATGTGGCTTAACAAATGAAACAGTACCACTGATACACCATAACCTCCGTATTCTGGGTGTTGCTAATTCGGGAACATCCATGGTATGGAGCCTGGCAGGTGAAGGAGGAAGCAGCTCTGGGGAATGACGGTGCAGAGATGTGCTCTGCTGGATGTTTTTCCCCACTGCTTCCATCGGCTATGTCTACACTACAGAGTTTTTGCGCAAAAACTCACAGAGCGTCCACACCTCAAGCGCATTTTTGCGCAAGTAAATCGAAAGATCAGAGGGGCTTTTGCGCAATTGGTAATCCTCATTCTACCAGGAAGAATGCCTTTTTGCACAAGAACTCTTGCGCAAAAAGGCATGTGTGGACGGGGAAGAGGGGTTTTTTGTGCAAGAAGAGGGAAGAGGAAAAAAGCACAGGTGCCCTGGTGGCCATTCTGTCCATAGCAATCATGGCTTACTTGTGAGATAGCGTCCAGGCAATCTGGACGCTGTCTTTTGCAAAAGTGCAATGCTTTTCGATGTGCTTTCGCAGTGTAGATGCACTCTTGCACAAGAAGTTTTTGCAAAAGATCTCTTCCAACAAAAGCTTCTTGCGCAAAAAGCCTGCAGTCTAGACATAGCCATAGTGGTGAGAGTGGTGTCTGAGAGCAGAGAGGGATGCACAGCACCAAGTGAGTGCCCTACCACCACCTCCTTCATGCCCTCCCAGGACCAGCAAAATCTTTAATCCAGCAAATCCTATTTCTCAGGGTTGCCGCATTAAAGAGGTTCAAGTATACTAGAAAGAGTTTTCACTGGGTTACACTGAAGCGAAAAATGAAAAACTGTTATCAGATCACATGATCTAACATTTACCTACCACAAGATTCAATGTTACAATATTCCCAAGACAAAGTATTGTCCTTCATGATGTAACACCAGGGCTTCTCATCATTATCCGGATTTCTAATAAAGTTTGGGGAGAGTAAATTAAAAGCAGTGTCAATAACAATACTTAGTACTTGACCAACAACATTCATGTACTTACTCTTGTGCCATTCCTATGATTGATTCTGCCATGTGCTGAGCAGTCTGGAATTGATCCAGCAAAGTATTTAAGCATGTGCTTAACTTTAAAGATTGTGATTTGTCCCATTCACTTCAATAGGGCTACTCATTGCTTGAGGTTAAGCATGTGCTTAAGGGCCAGATTTTAAAGATGCAGATAGTTGCCTAGTGGGATTTTCAAAAGCTCCTAGGCTCCTAACTGTCTTTGATTTTAATTGCTTTGCTGGACTGGGTCCAGAATGTTCTGCACTTTACAGGATCAAGTCTGCATGTGAGTTATGCATTATTTACTCACATTTTATAAGTGGAAAAACACAGACCCAGATGGGTTAAGTGACTTGCTTAAGAACATATAGCAAGTCAGTAGCAAAAATAGTTCGCATTTAAAAATTTAAAGCAACTAGTCAGTATTCAGCCCATTAGACAATTCTGCTGACAACCTATGCTCACATTACCTCAAAGTAAGTGTCTATTATATTCTTTAAAGCAAGACAAAGATGGGATGAACTCAGTTCCAAATGTCATCATCATTAATCTAGACTGAGTAGCTATTTGGGCACAATGGAGTTACTCCAGATTTACAACAGTGTAAATGAAAACAGAATTTCATCCTTTGGCTATCTCTCTCTGTGAGTAAATGAAAACACAGTAAATATTTTTAAGGTAAATCAAGCACACTTAAAAAGTAGATTAAAGGAAATATTCAAGATTTTCACTAGAGAATAATGAATATTATTTGCTTAAAGAAACTAAGTGCAATTGATTGGTTCCAATATGCTTCTCTGAGAATCAGAATTATCTTTGTCAGTGCTGCAGAAGGAACTAGAAATATGCCTGATTTACTCATTCCATAATATAATGGTAGCTTTCAAAGCCTCAAAAAGATCTTCCCTATAACTAGTCACAATGACAAGATAATACTGGGCTTCAGGTAAACAGGGAACCTAATTTGAATATGACTTATCCTAATCCTCACACATTCTTTTTAAGAGTCTTCAGTAGCTTTCTGAATCTGCCTGCTACTTTTCAAAGACTAAAACACTTTTTAAATTCTCAGAACAGAAGTAGCAGTATGGGCTGAGTCATCGACCGCCAACTATGTTTCTAAATTAGAATATTTGAACAAGAAGATATCGGTGGAATTGCACAGTGTATTGGCAATATCCACCTAAAAATTAAAACAAGCTAGCAAAAAAAGTGGAAGAAGGAGCTTTACTGGGTGGTTCTCTGCATTAGACAGGACACGATCACTCAAACTCCTACACAGATATATGATTTTTTTCTTGTGTTTTAAAATTTAAGTAAATATTGTTCTCAAAGGGACCAGACTGACAGGACCTTGATTCAGCGAAGTGCCTAAGCACATGCTTAAAGTTTAGCACGTTTAAACCCTTTGCATTAAATTGGAGTCCTGAGCTGGACTCCAATTAAGCAAAGCATTTAAGCATGTTCAGAACAGGGATATTTTGTATTCACTTAAATACTTTGTTGCATCTGGACCCAGCTGTGGAGATCAAACCAATTTGGATAAAAGAACAAACACTCTTTGGAGATCCAGAAAAAGCAGATTTTTTTATTAATGTATGGGTCTCTGCACTTACTGGCTTCCTGCAAAAGAAGAGCTACAGTAATTCCTCATTTAACATGTGCCCGCTTAACACGTTTCGCGATAGCACCATTTTTTTTTTAGGGAACGTTTTTTGAATTACACGACCGTCCCCAGAATAACACGATTTGCCCAGCACGGTGATTTGCAAAGCGGCGGAGGGTTCGCCACTCGCCACGCCAATCCCCACTGACTCCCACTCGCCGGACTCACCGTTCCCCGCTGACTCCCCCCTTTGCCCCCTCTCCTCCACCCCCGCTTGCAGGCCGGCAGCTGGGTTTCCCCAGCTGGCCCATCACCGGCGGGTGTGCGGGGCTTCCCCCGCCTCCCTGCAAAGCGGCAGAGGGTTCGCCGCTCGCCGCGCCATTCCCCGCTGACTACCCCTCGCCGGACTCACTGTTCCCCGCTGACTCCCCCTTTGCCCCCTCTCCTCCGCCCCCACTTGCAGGCCGGTGGCTGGGTTTCCCCAGCTGGCCCGTCGCTGGTGGCTGCACTGGGCTTCCCCTGCCTCCCTGCAAAGTGGCGGAGGGTTCACCACTCGCCATGCCGTTCCCCGCTGATCCCCCCCTCGCCAGACGCAGTGCGGGTCCCAGCAGACCTGTCACAAGGGCATACTCCCAACCCAATCCCCTTCCCCTGTCCTCCCCTTCCCTTCCCCAGAGCCAAACACCTCCCCTCCCTGCTGTAACCCAGTCCCCTTTCTCCCCCAACCTTATGCCCCAGTCCCAACAGACACCACCACTTGAAACGCAACCCCCACCTTTTCCATTATTTTCAATAGGAAAATTGACCCCGCATAACACATTTTCACTTAACACGATCATTTTCTGAAACATATCTATAGTGTTAAATGAGGAATTACTGTACTTTGAGAAAAGATGCTTTCATAATATTTCCAAATAAACCATGGTCTATGGGAAATTTAATGAAAAATTCTGCAGATAACTAGCCTGATTTCCAAACAAAACAAAAAAAATCAAACAGCAGCAGGATAAACATCTGAGCCAAATCCCTGAATGTCTGTTATTTGCGCATCCTCATTGTTTGTCCTAAAATGGACATAAATTGTTTCTCTCTCCCTTTTGGTTATGAAGTATGGAGAAAGGTGGCTGTCATGAGAGGGCACAAGGAGGCAGAATTCCTAAGGCCCATTTGCAACACATGTTCTGACTGGAGCTGGTCATGGAAACTTATGGAACCATATTCCTCCAGAAGATGCAGTTCCATTGAAACTAATACACTTAATGAAAGTGTGCTGATTTCAATTCAAATTTCATTTCAGAAGAAAATGGGAAAAGTTTGGATACTGTCAAAACATCCCATTTTAAATTTTTTAGAATGAAACTTTTTTGTTGTTTTGAAATAATGTAATTTCCGTTTTGTTGGTTTGTATTACAGTACAAATCATTTTAAAAGTCAACAGTGAAATGTTTGATTTTGTTTCCTTTGACCTGAGTTTGTCTCTTCCCCCCCAGAATTTTCCTTTGTGAAAAATTTCACAACTTTAATTTTCCTTCTAGTTCAGAATGAAGCCAAATTTTGAAGTCTCTTAAATCCGTTGAGAAATAGAATGTCCATTCTCCACACAGGTCTGATTTTCATTTTTACAGAGTCTCTAATCCTGGGTGGACCCTCTCTTATCTCCATAGCTGCAATGACTGCTAAGAGTGCTGATACTCCATTAAAGATAGAGGAAGGGTGCAACATCAACCCGAAGAGGAGGACAATTGCCAGAACATTCAGCATCACAGTCAGGCATTGGAGGAAGTTAACTACAGACCATGGAGGTGACTCTAGGAGGTATGTTTTTATTTTTTGGGACTCCTGTGGAAAAGGTCCCAGAGATGAAGGCGCTAAAAGGCCCAGAACTTTCTAACATTCCCTCAAGTCTAGACATTTGTTGGTGGCCCCATATAGTTCAGCTGCAAGATCCTACACTTTCTAAATGTAGGTCCTACTAAGCTGCTCCAAGTGAGTTTGTGAATTTCATGTTCTGAATTGACACTCTGAAGCTACCCAGTGTTACTTCCACAAAAGATAGCAGCTGAATGCATACCGCTCTTCCAAAGCCACTGCTGTGTTCAACATACACTTTGATTTGCAAACACTGGATGTGCAAGAAGTGCTCACCTGCAGTAAGAGTAGGGTCCCAAGCCCAGCTGCACAGCTTTTTCAACACTGTCAACATGAAGCTCTTGGTAAAGCAAATCTGAATTCCAGGGCACGCAAGTGTATCCAGAAACAGTCATCTTCACAACCCCCCTGTACTCGGTACCATTGCCTCTATAACACGGTTGGTTGGGGACTGGACAAAACACAAGATGCTGATCAGAAATTAGGTAAATTCGGTACTAAAGAAATGCTTATTTCATCACTAGGATGCTAACTGATATTTCTGTGAATTAGAAGTCAATGGGCCTTGCACTTTGCATAGTTATTTCTGCTATACAAAGTGGATGTTCAAAACCACCAAATCAAATAAACAGCGGGTGACGCTCATTTTATACATGTACAAATGAATACACAAGGTGCAAAGCAGGAGAGAATCAGGCCTAGGGGAAACCATAAATAAAAACCTTTCATCAGCAAAGTGCAGCAAAGAATGCATAATCAAACATTTAAAGTACCTGATTTTTAAAGAGAACATAAGAACATAAGAACATAAGAACGGCCGTACCGGGTCAGACCAAAGGTCCATCTAGCCCAGTATCCTGTCTGCCGACAGTGGCCAGCACCAGGTGCCCCAGAGGGGGTGGACCGAAGACAATGATCAAGCGCTTTGTCTCCTGCCATCCCTCTCCAGCCTCTGTCAAACAGAGGCCAAGGACACCATTTTATCCCCTGGCTAATAGCCTTTTATGGACCTAACCTCCATGAAATTATCTAGCTTCTCTTTAAACTCTGTTATAGTCCTAGCCTTCACAGCCTCCTCTGGCAAGGAGTTCCACATGCTGACTACACGCTGTGTGAAGAAGAACTTTCTTTTATTAGTTTTAAACCTGCTACCCATTAATTTCATTTGGTGTCCTCTAGTTCTTCTATTTAGGGAACTAATAAATAACTTTTCTTTATCGGCCCTCTCCATACCACTCATGATTTTATACACCTCTATCATATCCCCCCTCAGTCTCCTCTTTTCTAAACTGAAAAGTCCCAGTCGCTTTAACCTCTCCTCATATGGGACCCGTTCCAAACCCCTAATCAATTTAGTTGCCCTTTTCTGAACCCTTTCCAAGGCCAAAATATCTTTTTTGAGGTGAGGAGACCACATCTGTACACAGTATTCAAGATGTGGGCGTACCATAGTTTTATACAGGGGCAGTAAGATATTCCGGGTCTTATTTTCTATCCCTTTCTTAATAATACCTAGCATCCTATTTGCCTTTTTGACCGCCGCTGCACACTGTGTGGAAGTTTTCAGAGAACTGTCCACGATAACTCCAAGATCTCTTTCCTGATTTGTCGTAGCCAAATTAGCCCCCATCATACTGTACGTATAGTTGGGGTTATTTTTCCCAATGTGCATTACTTTACACTTATCCACATTAAATTTCATTTGCCATTTTGTTGCCCAATCACTCAGTTTGGTGAGATCTTCTTGGAGTCCCTTACAGTCTGCTTCTGTCTTGACTATCCTAAACAGTTTGGTATCATCCGCAAACTTTACCACCTCACTGCTTACCCCTTTCTCCAGATCATTTATGAATAAGTTGAACAGGATTGGTCCTAGGACTGACCCTTGGGGGACACCACTAGTTACCCCTCTCCACTCTGAAAATTTACCATTTATTCCTACCCTTTGTTTCCTGTCTTTTAACCAGTTCTCAATCCAAGAAAGGACCTTCCCTCTTATCCCATGGCCATGTAATTTACACAAGAGCCTTTGGTGAGGGACCTTGTCAAAGGCTTTCTGGAAATCTAAGTATACTATATCTACTGGATCCCCCTTGTCCGCATGTTTGTTAACCCCTTCAAAGAACTCTAATAGATTAGTAAGACAGGATTTCCCTTTACAAAACCCATGTTGACTTTTGTCCAACAAATTATGTTCTTCTACATGCTTCACAATTTTATTCTTTACTATTGTTTCGACTAATTTGCCCGGTACTGAAGTTAGACTTACCGGTCTGTAATTGCCCGGATCGCCTCTAGAGCCCTTTTTAAATATTGGTGTCACGTTGGCTACCTTCCAGTCATTAGGTACGGAAGCCGATTTAAGGGATAGGTTACAAACCACAGATAATAGTTCAGCAATTTCCCATTTGAGTTCTTTTAGAACCCTTGGATGAATGCCATCCGGTCCCGGAGATTTGTTAACATTAAGTTTTTCTATTTGTTCCAAAACCTCCTCTAATGACACTTCAATCCGGGACAGTTCCTCAGATTCATTACCCACAAAGGACGGTGCAGATTTGGGAATCTCCCCAACGTCCTCAGCCGTGAAGACTGAAGCAAAGAAATCATTTAGTTTCTCCGCAATGGCTTTATCGTCCTTGATTGCGCCTTTTATAGTTCGATCGTCTAGGGGACCCACAGGTTTTTTAGCAGGCTTCCTGCTTCTAATGTACTTAAAAAACATTTTGTTATTTCTTTTTGAGTTTTTGGCTAGCTGTTCCTCAAAATCTTTTTTTGCTTTTCTTATTACATTTTTACACTTGATTTGACAGTGTTTATGTTCCTTTCTATTTATCTCACTAGGATTGGACTTCCACTTCTTAAAAGATGCCTTTTTGTCCCTCACTGCTTCTTTTACATGGTGGTTAAGCCACGGTGACTCTTTTTTAGGTCTCTTGCTATGTTTTTTAATTTGGGGTATACATTTAAGTTGGGCCTCTATTATGGTGTCTTTAAGAAGTTTCCATGCAGCTTGCAGGGATTTGGCTCTAGTCACTGTGCCTTTTAATTTCTGTTTAACTAACCTCCTCATTTTTGTGTAATTCCCCTTTTTGAAATTAAATGCCAGGGTGCTGGTCTGCTGAGGTGTTCTTCCCACCACAGGAATGTTGAATGTTATTATATTATGGTCACTATTCCCAAGCGGTCCTGTAACGGTTATTTCCTGGACCTGTTCCTGCGCTCCACTCAGGACTAAATCGAGAATTGCCTCTCCCCTTGTGGGTTCCTGCACTAGCTGCTCCAAGGAGCAGTCATTTAAGCCATTGAGAAATTTTATCTCCGCTTCTCTTCCTGAGGTGACATGTATCCAGTCAATATGGGGGTAATTAAAATCCCCCATTATTATAGAGTTCTTTGTTTTGGTAGCCTCTCTAATCTCCCTCAGCATTTCAATGTCAGTATCCCTGTCCTGGTCAGGTGGTCGGTAATATATCCCTACTGCTAATTTCTTATTTTTGGAGCATGGAATTACTATCCATAGCGATTCTATTGAACATGTTGATTCATTTAATATTTTTATTTCATTTGATTCTACATTATCTTTCACATACAGTGCCACTCCGCCACCCACCCGGCCTGCTCTATCCTTTCGATATATTTTATATCCCGGTATGATTGTGTCCCACAGATTTTCCTCATTCCACCAGGTTTCAGTGATGCCTATTATGTCAACCTCCTCATTTAATACTAGGTACTCTAGTTCACCCATCTTATTAGTCAGACTCCTAGCATTTGTGTAGAAGCACTTTAAAAATTTGCCACTGCTTATTTGTCTGCCCTTCCCTGATGCATTGGATTCCTTTGTACACGGTTGTTTGTCTGCTCTGGCCCATGGTTTGCCCTCTCCCCTCCTCTCTTTCTGACTACAGCTTAGAGAATCTCTATCAATGGATTCTCCTCTAAGAGTAGTCTCCCTCCGATTTACGTGCATCTCCACACCAATCGGCTTTCCCCCATCTCTCAGTTTAAAAACTGCTCTACGGCCTTTTTAATGCTTAGTGCCAGCAGTCTGGTTCCACCCTGGTTTAGGTGGAGCCCATCCTTCCTGTATAGGCTCCCCCTCTCCCAAAAGTGTCCCCAGTTCCTAATAAATCCAAACCCCTCTTCCCTACACCATCGTCTCATCCACGCATTGAGATTCTGAATCTCTGCCTGCCTACCCGGCCCTGCGCGTGGAACCGGAAGCATTTCCGAGAACGCCACCATAGAGGTCCTGGATTTCAGTCTCTTTCCTAGCAGCCTAAATTTGGCCTCCAGGACATCTCTCCTACCCTTCCCTACGTCATTGGTACCTACATGTACCACGACCACCGGCTCCTCCCCAGCACTACACATAAGTCTATCTAGATGCCTCGAGAGATCCGCAACCTTCGCACCAGGCAGGCAAGTGACCATACGGTTCTCCCGGTCATCACAAACCCAACTATCTATGTTTCTAACGATCGAATCACCCACTACTAACACCTGCCTCTTCCGAACTGGCTTTCCCTCCCCCTCAGAGGTATCCTCAGTGCGAGAGGATACCGCAACATCCTCTGGGAGGAGGGTCCCAACTACGGGATGGTTTCCCTCTGCTCCCATTGAATGCTCTGTTCCCTTGAGACTTTCATCCTCCTTAAGAGCACTGGGGCTCTCAGACTGGAGGTGGGACAGTACTACAGTGTCCCAGAAAGTCTCATCCACAAATCTCTCTACCTCCCTTAGCTCCTCCAGTTCAGCCACCCTGGCCTCCAAAGCCCGAACTCGGTCTCTGAGGGTCAGGAGCTCCTTGCAACGGGTGCACACATACGCCACCCGCCCACAGGGCAGGTAATCATACATGTTACACTCGACGCAATAAACAGGATAGCCCCCACTCTGCTGCTGGGCTTCTGTCTCCATTTTTCTAATGAACAAGTTTAAGTATAAACTGGGATTCTTTTTAAAGAGACTTGAAAACCTGGCATCTTATCAGTGCATGTGCAGCTCAGCACACCCAAACATACATATGCTTTCCAAGTACTAACAATTGCTCCAATTTACACATTCAAAACCATTTTTCTATCACCTTCATAACGGTCATTTGTCCAAATAGGGTTGGCACATGTGCCTTCTACCACCTGTATGTGCAGCTGTTAGAATCTGTCAGTGCACATCCAAGTGTTCATGCAGGGACATTTTTATGCACAAAGATGAATAGAACACAAGGGTACGAGGGGAGAGGGAGGAGAGGAGGAGGCAAAAGGCTATGGTCCATCCACTTTTGTCCTGGCCACTTTTTGCTACAGGCCTGCCCCTGCTGTCTCTCCTCTTCCACCCAAAATCTTGCACCCAAGCCAGGCTGGATGCCAGAACCAGGTCAGGTTAAGAAATGCACAAGCAGCTGTGGGGCACTGCAGACCCTCCACCTGCCCTGGGCAGTGGGTCACAGGGGTGGGAGCAAAGGCAGAGGACTGTTCTCAGGCCCAGACTCCTTGGCTCAGCTCCTGCTTCCAGCTTGGCTGGAAGGCTGGGCCTCGGGGGAAGGGTGGGGGTAGGGCAATGTAGCATGTGGGGCCTCATGACCCCCCCCCCAAGTTTTAGGAAAAATCTTTGCCCCCGATAGAACAGGAAACCAGCTTTTGAAAGTTCAACGCAATCTCAAAGTAAGCACAAAATATCTAAACAGGACTAATTATGACCAGCTTCTACAGTGCCAGCAATTTCAGTAAAAGTTATACAAGTTTGATATGTGCAGAACTGAACTCTATGGGGGTCTATTTTATCAGGCATAAGGGATTTAAAGATATAACACCACAAACTATTTAACGGCTGGTACATCAACCACTGCATACCACATTGGCAGTCAAACTTACCAGGTATCTACTAATGCTCCCTTGATATTGGTGGAATGTAGCAAGACAGGAACTAGAGAACAGTGCTGGTAACATACAAGTTTATGGTAATGGCAATTATCCCTCTAATCATCAGTGAAGGCTACACCTCAAAATTAAAAGTGGGCACCAGGCACAAAACTCAGATCAGAATTTCAAAGGATTTGGGGCATGGGATTTTGATGTGGCCCATTCTTAAGGGCTTTGTCAAGATCCTAGGGAAGGGCATTTAAGACCCAGGGTCAAAACAGAGTCAAACTTCAGGCTGAGATTAGCAGAGGAATTCATAATCTAATTCCAGGCTAAGGTGGTTACCAAGAATTAAAGTCCAGGTCAGGAAGCAAGGTCCATATCAAACTGAAGTCAAAGACGGGAGTTCAAGAACAGGAAGCAGGAATGTTTGAGGTAGCAACAGATGGTCCAAACTGTTGCATGGATAATTCCTGGAATTCCTGGTCTGTTTATATAGGCTAGGTACTCAATCTGGAGCCAAAAGGCTGCTGCCTGTCAGACTCTTTCAGGTTAGATTTCCCATGGTCTGCATCCACAGCAGGTGCTGGGTAGTGAAGCGTGAGTTATTTGTAGTCACTGCTGGCTGGCACCTCTGCAAGCCCAGGTTTTAGCTCTGCTAGGCCTTACATTACGCCCCTCTCTAGGGGCACTCTCCTGTATGGGCCCCATGGAAATCTGCTACAAGATTAGGACATGGACTTGGGATGTTGGCTAATATGGCTTAGAGAGTGATCCTTGCCCTTCAAGACTATAAGGTACCGGAGGGAGCCATGATTAATTTTCAAATCTAATAGCTTGTGGATCTGATACTGTTCACAGTTAAGCCCTGTAAGTGAAGGTGTTATTGATGTAGAGTTTTTGCAAGGATGCATGGAACACTGGGTGTATTTTAAAGGATAAGGATAACTGAAATTTCATGATCAGTAGGTTGTTTATCTGGCTGATGAAATATGATGCAAGACATCAGTTACCCAATTTATGACATTGTCAGCTGGTGGGGAGGTTTTTGAGATGAAAGCCACACTTTTTGCCCTACAGTGAATGCCAGGCCCTCCCAGTGCCAGCAGTCGATGTGCCACTTGTAGTCTTCTTAAGCCATGTCCAGATAAACCTTGACTACTTATTGGATCTCACAGACCTGCTGCACCCTTTTGGCAACATTGGAATTGGCCACGTGAAGACCAAGGTGGAAGTCACAGGTTGCATATAACCACCTCTGCCTGGTGGAGATATGGTCAGCATTGTTGTGAGCAAACTCTGCTTGGGGTAGAAGGCTCAACCAGATATCTTGGTGGAAATCTGTCAAGCAGTGCAAATATTGTTTTAATGGTTGAGTGTCTCGTTTGAGTGACCATCAGTTTGTAGACAGGTGTTAGGATTCTATGCACAGACACTGTGTAATAGTAGGATTTCACACCAAAACCAGAACACAAACTGTGAAGCACAGTTAGTTGTGACTCATTCCAGAAGTCCACGGAAACAAGATGACATGAATCACCAAGGAATTAGGCTGATCTGTGAGCAGTGGGGAAGAAGTGGGCCCTTTTTGTCAACTGGTGAACCCCAATGAGAACTACAGCCTGCCCTTTAGATAAGGGGAGTTTGACTATGAAGTTCAGGCTAAAGACTGTCCAGCATCTGGACAGGTTCTAAGGTTCTTAGGACCCTGAAAGATTTCAAGCATGACATCTTGGTATGGGCACATGTTTTACAGTAATCAATAGGTAAGTGGATTGTTGTGTGTATTTGGAACCACCAGAAGGAATGGGCAGCCAATTGGAAGGTCTTCAGATGGCCTGCTAATAGAGGTATTATGGCTTTGTCATGGCATGCTATCTAGGAGGTCCCAGTGGAATGTACAAGAGGCTCTGAACATACAGCAAGTGGTGCTGCTGGCTTGCTACCTCAAGTTCCTTGGAATAAGACTCCCTTTGCGTTGCTGAGCAGATCAGAGACATAAGAGCTTGGAGAATCATGGCATGCAGGATATTCCGGGGCTTCAGAATGCATGGGAACACAGTATGCAGTGGTGAGAGCTTTCCCTCTTTGTTACAAGGCATCAATGTCTAGTTCTGGGCCCCCAAGTGGTACATGATAGTAAAATTGATGCCCTTTGGAGGACAGGATGTAGTGCAGGAGCTCCACAGAGCCATGGTCAAAGCCACACTTTTCCAGCTTCACATACAGTCCTAACCTGTTTGAAGACCCAGTGCATCATACAGGAATGCAGGGTTCCATCCTTCTTTTTAAGAAAAAGAGCTGAGGCTCAGATGGGTGAGGTTGATAGTCATATGAAACCCGTGGCCAGATTCTCTAACAGGAGCACAGGGAAGCCTGCTCAGGTTCTGATGTCTCATCTATGCAGCCAATTAGCACCTTGGTTGCCATTCAATCAGGCAGTCATCATCCCTGTGTTGTTAAGGTGTTATCATTTCAGTTCCTGAAGACATCACCATAAATGCTGTCCTTGGGGGGACAGTTTCAAAGTCAACTCTGAGGGTGGTCCCATTTGACTCACAGCCAATGCCCGGGGACATAGATAGCATCCTGGTTCTGTGATTCAGCAGGTGGTGCACATAGGCAGATGTGCTGGCTAGACTGGGGGCAGAAGCTAACAGAAAGTCACTCTAAAGGATGTGTAGATCATGAGCTGCCAACTACAAAATACCAAGGGTGACGGGGAAGCATGGTGAGCAGATTGTCCAGAACTGAAAGACTTCCCAATGGTCCCCTAAATCTCCTGTGTCACTGTCCTGACAACAGGAGTGCGCCATCTATAGTTTCTACTAGGTTGAGGTCAACCCTTGGTTGTATTGGACTATCTAGGGTTTGGGCAGTATTAGCATCTATGGGGCTGTTCACTGCTCCAGAATCCAGCAGGACGCACTGTGGAGGAATTTGGTGAGGCCTTCCTAGAACATAGAGGCAGAGCTGGATTTGAAGATGTGGGAAAGGCTGCAGGCCTGGGGAGAGCTCACCAAGGAGTAGGGGGTACAGTATCTCAGAGCTTACCCAACCCAGTCCTCTGGGCCTGGACATAGTCATTTCTCAAACTGGGTCATGCTCCAGTTCAGAATGGGCAATTGGAAAAAAGTATGGCCAGATAATCACCTTAGGAAACACAATCCTGACAGCAATGGAGCAGTTTTTCCCCATAGGGCTCACATGATAAGTAGTGTAACCCAGCTACATGGGTTCAGGGTCCAGGCTGAAGAAAGGTACAAGGGGCAACTGGTAGAGTGATACCCCAGACCTCTTCCTTTCTTCACATCATTCATGGCACCAGTCATCAACCTCACCGTATGCAACACAAACACATCTAGGTCACACCTCCAAGCAAACCAGCTCATCTGTAATCTTCTCATGTAGTTCCCATCAGAACTTGTTGAAGTGAGTGGCTTCCTTCCACTACATGTTGGAGACTAGCTGCCAGAAGCAGACAGTGTAGGAGGAGGTCAGACCGTGTCCCTGCTGGAGTTTGTGCAAGGCCACGTCCACCAAGCAGGCATGGTAGGAAGAGTCAAGCATAGCAGAAGAATGCCCAGAGGAAGGTATTGTAGTCAGATAGCATCCGGCTTGCTCATGTGAATGGGGGTGAATGGAGGTCCAGTCCAATGCATAAGTACGGCCATACTGGGTCAGACCAACGGTCCACGTAGCCCAGTATCCTGTTTGCCAACAGTGGCCGATACCAGATGCCCCAGAGGGCGGGAACACAACAGATAATCCTCACATGATCCTTCTCCTGTCACCCATATCCAGATAAACAGAGGCTAAGGACCCCATTCCTACCCATTCTGGCTAATAGCCATTCATGGACCTAACCTCCATGTATCTCTCTAGCCCTTTTGTGAACCCTGTTAAAGTCCTAGCCTTCACCACACCCTCTGGCAAGGAGTTCCAAAGGTTGACTGTGCGCTGAGTGAAGAAGAAGTTCCTTTTTGTTTGTTTTAAACCTGCTGCCTATTAATTTCATTTGGTGACCCCCTAGTTCTTATATTGTGTGAATAAGTAAATAACTTTTCCTTATTCACTTTTTCCACACCTGTCGTGATTTTATAGACTCTATCAAATCCCCCCTTAGTCTCCTCTTTTCTAAGCCGAAAAGTCCAAGTCTTTTTAATCTCTCTTCATATGGGACCCATTCAGGAAACTAACAGTGAATAAGGTCAAGATTCTGTCATGAAGATAACCGATTCCATGCCGAGACCTTTATGACTTCAGCCACAATTGCAGGGCTGGAGCAGCTGTCAGCAATGGGGCACTGAAGCAGCAGTCCATGGACTGCCAGCGCAGTGATCAGCAGTCAGCTCTAGCATCACAAGAGCAGCAACTGACAATCAGCCTTAGGACCACCAGAGAAGCAGCCTCCAGGCCAACAGTCAGTGCTGGGGCCACCAGAGCAGCTGCTGAGTTTGGATCAGCCCTTTGGGGCTGGAGCAGCGGCTGGAGATTAGCCCCCAGCAGCATTCCAACTGTTAGCCACCTTCCCCCAGGGTACTTCCAGTAAAAGTCAGGGACAGGTTGCAGGCTTCTAATAATTTTTGTTTATTGCCCCCAACCTGTCCCTGACTTCTACTAAAAATACCTATGACAGAATCTTAGCTTCATTAATGAGTACTGCTTTTGTTTGGCTGGTAGGACAGGACAGGGGGTGGAACAGGAACAGTGGTCCCCAGTAAAGCATTCTGAGGCTACATCTACACTGCAGGCTTTTTGCAGAAGAGGAAATGCAAATGGAGCACCCATTTGCATATCTCGTACTCTCATTTGCATATCTTCTTCTGATCTTTTTTGCGGAAGAGGTTTTTGCAATAAAAAGCCCAGTGTAGATGGGGCTATTTGTCGGAAAAAAAAACCTTTTATGCAAGAGCCTGTAAACCTCCTTTTTTGAGGAATAAGAAATCTTGCGCAAAAGGGGGTTTTCCAACAAATCGCCCCATCTACACAGGGCTTTTTAATCGCAAAAACCTCTTCCCCAAAAAGGATAGGAAGATATGCAAATGAGACCATGAGATATGCAAATGAGCACTCTATTTGTATCTCCTCTTCTGCAAAACACCCGCAATGTAGACGTAGCCTGAGAGGGGGAGAGGACCTAGGTACTCAGCCACAGTTCATACCTGTAATGCTGGGCCACATTGTCATTATGGAGCTGGGAGGCTTGCCTGAACAGAGCTTGGTTCTCTGTTGTGAGCTTTGACATGTGAGCTCGAAGCGCAGGGATCTCTTCCTGGGAGTGAACAGCCCAGGCTATGTCTACACTGCAGTTATTTTTCGGAAAACATACACAAATTGCAAACCGCACTTTGCATACCTTTTTCAGGTTCTTTTTTTGGAAGAGGCTTTTCTGAAATTTGGCCCAACTACACGGAGCCAAATGTGGGAAAAAACTCCTTTTTCGGAAGAGCCCTCGTTCCTCATAAAATGAGAAATACAGGGCTTCCCAAAGAGTGTGCCCACTTTTTCGGAAACTGATCCAAAAAAGCGGACACGTTCCCTGGACCAGCAGAGTTTTTCCGGGCTACTAGAGGTATCCCAGAAAAACTCTGTAGTGTAGAATTAGCCCCAATGAGACATTTCCCATTGCCTCTGGGACATGGCAGGCAGGGCATGACCTGATGCCTCCATCGTAGGTCATCACCAAAGGGTAGGGTGATTTAGGCAAACTGTCAGGATCCTGACAAAGGGAACCAAGGGTCTGAGGAGGATCAAACCTGAGGCTGAGTGTATTAGAGGCATTCATAGTCATATTCCATGTCAGAGTCAATATGAAAGGTCAGAGTCTGAATCAGGTTTCAGGGTCCAGGTCAGGAAGCAAGATCCAAATAAAGGTAAGGTCAAAGCCAGAAGTTCAAGAACAGAGAGCAAGAATGATCATGGTCACTAGAGGAGAGCTGCACTATTGCCTGGATATTTTCTAGAATACCCCATGGCTATGTCTAGACTGGCGCGATCTTGCGCCAGAGCTATGCAAATGAGGCTCAGCGTGGAATATCACCGAGCCTCATTTGCATAACTAATGAGCCGCCATTTTTGCGGAAGAGGCTCTTGCGCAAGACGGAGCTGTCTACACTGCCCCGTCTTGCGCAAGAAAAACCCTCTTGCGCAAAGCCGTTATGCCTGAAAATAATCAGCATAACGGCTTTGCGCAAGAGGGTTTTTCTTGCGCAAGACGGGGCAGTGTAGACAGCTCCGTCTTGCGCAAGAGCCTCTTCCGCAAAAATGGCGGCTCATTAGTTATGCAAATGAGGCTCGGCGATATTCCACGCTGAGCCTCATTTGCATAGCTCTGGCACGAGATCGCGCCAGTCTAGATACAGCCATATATGTCAAGAAGCCAATCAAAAGCCAGGAGCCTGCTGCCTGTAATACCCCTCGAGGCAGGACTTCCTCTGGTCTGTGTCCACAATGGGCTGTGAGTAATGGAGCACAAACTCATCATAGCTGCTGCTGCAGAGCTATCTGCTACCTGGTAACTCTACAGGCCATGGTTCAAGACCTGCTAGGCCATTTGCAAAATTGGATATGTAGCTGCATTTGGATTCCAAGCACTTCTGTGATATTCTGATATCACCTCTTGGTGAGATCACCACTTCTACTTTTTCTCATCCCAATTATTGTTCATAAAACATATTTGAAACAAATTGCATATGTTTTAAAGAAGAAGAAGAACTGTATGCTCTTTTTAAGGTAATTTGCTGATCAAGGCTATAGGATAATGAAATATCATCTGTTTGAAAGAGTTAGGATCATATAAAAAAACAACACTGTGCTTTATGTTAACAATCTCATGTTACATTTGGCCAGGGAAGTGCCAGGTGCAAGTTTTATTGGTACTGTATTTATTACATTCAGAAATGATTTAGAGATGTGAACTTCTATAAGAATGCAAGAAGAGAGGGCCAGTCTATTAGCATAGTATCAAGGCCAGATTCTGCAAGGTTCTGAACTCTGAGGACTCTTAATTCTCACTCACGTCATTTATAGGGAAGTTTTCAGCACCCCCAGGACTGAAATCTAATGTACTTACATTGCTGCATATCAGCTACTCAATGCTAAAGCTGCAGACAGAATACAAATAGAAGTCTGGCTGTTTAGATAGTTTTCTAATGTTTTGCTTGTGTTCTACTTTTTTTAAAAAACAGTCTACCTAGTGTGGACTGTTTTTATCCACAATCCAATCTCCAGTCAAGGTCTCTGATGCTATTGAAACACTTTGGGCAAGCTGAATAGCAATATCTCAGAGAATTTTTTTGAAATGCTTGTTCTCAGAAAAGGACTAGTTTATTTAGACTATAATATCCTATGGAGGTAAATCCACACAAACACAGTGAAGCTATTTTATTAGCAGACATCCAACATCCGCTTCACACTCCAACTCACTCGCTAGACAAGCAATGCTGTGATTTGCAGATCACAATACAGAAGCCCTTAAAAGGACACCTCATTACATTCTTCCCGATATTTTAAAAACACAGCAAAGCCTGACAAACATTAGCTTCTTCAATTCTGAGTTCACCATTCTCATAAAAATCATTGGTACTAAAATGGTCTTGCTTGCTCACTGGTACTAGAACAGTTTTGCTTGCAGTTCTTTTTCACTGGTCATCTTCTAACTATGGTTACATAGGTTGAAAAGGTTCTTTTGTACTCACTTTAATGGTGTTATGGCAGTCTGCTTTTCAACAGTTCCTAACTGATTGCTCCAATTTGCAATTGTTTTTCTCCCAGATTCCTTGTGGTTTTGTGCAACTTTTCCTCCTTAAAGTACTTTTTTTTTACTCAGTTATATTTATGAAGAACTGGGAATGGAAGGTTCTGTCTCTTCTGTATTTTTAATGTCAATGAACATTGAGAGTCCCTCATTTCATTTTGTGTCTCTTTGCCACACATCTCACTGGAACTCATAGGTACTGAATGTTTGAATGGATTTTTAAGCCTCATTTTTGGAAATCCATTAATTTCTTCCTGTGCCTTCTTGAATCTTTTTCTGACACTATTTGGAGCCTGCAGCTGTTTGTGTATCTATTCTGCTTTGTATTGGTGTTCTCCAGTCTCATCACTTTCTGCTTATTTCATATGCACATATTATGCATAACTCTGCTGGTAAAAAGATCTGTCTTTCTTCTTACATTTCTGTTTCCAGTGCTCTGCAATCCTGAAAGGCTTTGAGATGTAGGATATATCAACTTTCTTTGTTTTAGTAATGTCTTCTGTACCCATTGCCTAACCCCTCTAGTATTCTTACACCCTGCCTATATGTTTCCCTTCCCTTTTTCCACAATTTTTGTGTATGTTTGAACTCTTGTGAGGGCCTACTAATAGTAGTGGGCCTTTTCTCTCCAAGGGTACGTCTAGACTATAGAGTTTTGTCAAAAAAATGGCTGTTTTTCTGACAAAACTTGAGTTACGTCTACACTGCAGATGCGTTCTTTTGCAAGTAAATCGAAAGAACAGAGAGCTTTTTCCACAATTGGTAATCCTCATTCTACAAGGAAGAACGCTTTTTTGCAAAAGAGCTCTTTCTCAAAAAGGCATGTGGGGACGGGAAAGAGGGAGTTTTTTCAGAAGAAGAGGGAAGAGGAAACAGCACAGGTGCCCTGGTGGCCATTCTGTCCATAGCAATCACTGCTTACATGCGAGATAGCATCCAGGCAGTCTGGACACTCTCTTTTGAAAAAGTGCATCATGTTTTCGATGCGCTTTTGCAGTGTGGACGCAAACTTTCGCAAGAAGTTTTTTGAGAAGATCTCCTCCTAAAATGGTTCTTGTGCAAGAACCCTGTAGTCGAGACGTAGCCTAAGTGTGGTCTAGTGGGCATTGCACAGGCCTGAGAGTCAGATATATTAAGCTCTGTTCCTGGTGCTGCTACCGCTTTCCTATTTGACCTTGATCAAGCTACTTAGCATTTCTGCGTTATAACATTTCCACTTACTGAGGAGTTGTGAGGGTCTACAAATCAGTGTGTAAAATGCTTTTAAATTGTTGGATGAAAACCACTACAGAAGAAAAATATATATCTGTTTGGTCACATGATTCTATAGAAACAGAAACAATCTAATTAGCCCATTAATGAGGAAAAAAAGGTTCATATAATGTGCTGTTTTCCAACAGCACAATAGTCTGACTGAGCCATTGAAACCATAGCCTGACTATGACACACAAAAATAATTTGTTGTGGGCCAAAAGCTATGCACAAAATTGGCAGCCCCTTGAAACGAATTAAATCTAATAGAAGGTTGACACATAAAACAGGAACAGATCTGATCATGGAGTAAAGTAATTTATAACAAAAAAACTCTTAGTTGAGCATTTGCTTAAAGAATGCATGCTGTAATCATTGCAGGTAGACTTACTGTTTAATATATCTCTAATGTAATAAAAAATAGCTTAACATTTTTGACTTGCAAACACTTAAAAGCTCAACTGAGCTAGACTTCAGGAGATTAGTGCTTACCAAAAAACACAAAAAAACCCCAAACCACTATTGTATAAATTCACCTACTGTGTAAATGGAATCCTTTTATATACAAGTTTGAATTCCAGAGTTTTATATATGCCACCAGGAATCCATTATAGCCTGAAGAAATAAACTGCATACATTTCATAGTTAAAAGGAGAGATGAGTTAATCTTTCATTTGATTTTACTAGTGACATTTTAGACTACAATTTCAGCACAGCAATAATGATTCACACTGATGGCCATGGATGGTATAAATATCTACAGGCAGCTAGATTTAATAATTACATCTTTAACAAATAGCTTGCTACCAGAAAGGATAATGAAATACAGAAGTTTTGGGCAGAAATGAACAGAAGTTCAATAGTGCTGTGTTTTCAATAGTGCTGTGTTTACCATTGTTCAACAGTGCATCCCTAATTACCATTGTTTTGTGTTTAACAAAAGGATGCCTATGCAAAGATCACATTTGCAAATTCTAGATCCAGCTTACTTAAACAGCTCATCACTAGCCTTCCACTAATTCAGTCAATTCACCCCTAGTCACTAAGGCCCAAATTTTCAAAAGTTGTTTAGAGGCCTAAAGAAGCAGATAGGCATCTAGTGGGATTTGAAAAGCCTACACTTGGGCACTTCGAAAATCCCACTAGGTGCTTATCTGCATCTTTCAGCAAGCACCTAAATACTTTTAAATATCTGTCTCTAAATCAATTTGCTCTTATTCTCTGTCTTGCCTATTAAATCAATTCACACCCACCCACATACTAAATCTATTGACTTTTCTCCTCCCACCTAGTCAGTCTATTCACACCACCCACTAAATCAGTTCATCTGTATCCTCCTCTACATTAAAGCAGTTCATACTCCCCCTCCTGTATTTTAAATAATCCCCTCTGGCCCTCTCAGTCAATTCACTCACACCTGAGCAGCTCCCTGCCAATCAGTTCACCAATTGGTTTGCACTCAGCTCTTCTTTAGAGGATTTTCTTCACAACCATAAAAGTATAAGAATGTTTTTAGAATAAAGTTCAACTCCTTAACTTGGTTTAGAATATGACCAGCCTAGGAGCTGCCATATATTCTGTAAAGACCCAGGTTGGGTCCTGTTTGGAAGGACACATCCAGCCATATGAAATCCAGAGTGGTTTGGGTTTATCAGAAGCTGTACTTTTCAGCCAGGTCAATTGTATTCAGATATAACAGTAACAGAATCCTTTGTTTTTTCTTTGCTTTTAAGTACCTAATGGACTAGGGGTGTTAAAATTAGGTTAATTTACTAATCAAATAGTTGATAGAGTTTTTATCGACTACTCGATTAGTCAGTAGGGGAAGGCAGCCCGGCTCAGACCCCTAGGTTTATGTGGCTCTGCATTTAAAATGTAGTCGGAGCTGGGCGAGCAGGCAGCCCAGCTCACGCAGACTGGGACCAAACCCCACTGTGGCTCTGCAATTTAAAATGCGGTGGGAGCTGGGGGGCAGGCTGCCTGGCTCCTACTGCCTTTTAAATTGCAAAGCCGCAGTCGGGTTTGGTCCTGGACCAAACTGAGCTGGAGCTGGAGCAGCCTCTGCCCGCTGCTTCCAGCACCATCCCCTGCCTCTGCCACGCTGCTGCCTCTAATAGAGGCCACAGCCTGGGGGGAGGAGGGGAGAGGAACAGGCAGCACCCCAGCACCAGTTCCTGCTTCCCCCTACCTTTCTGCCTCTATAAGAGGCAGCAGCACTGGGGGGAGGGGAATGAGAGGTGGGGGAGGGGGTATGTGAGTAGTCGACTTCGACAAACTGATAAGCCTAGGCTTACATCCCTATACTGGACTACAGAATCCAGATGCAGATAGTTTTCTTGCTGCTTATCATAATAATAATTTATCTAGATAACAGTATCACCCATAATATGCTAATCGCTGTACAGCCTTATTGGAAGATACAGTCCCTGCCCCCATGAACTTATAACGTAAAAGGAGGCACAGATGAATATGGGACAAGGTGTGACAGAAGCTGAAAGACACAGTAGCTAGGTCTGTAATACAACTTATGAGAGGAATCCCTCCTCATGATTTCCTGATTTCATAGCTAAGGATGAATTTTGCACTGAAAGCAGACGTTTACAGTTTGGTCATGGATGAACCAAAAACAGTGTATCTTCTCAAAAATGACAGCACTCATGATTTTTGTGAGAATTTACAAGTAAATTGGGTAATTATTTTATCCATTAAAATTAATTTCAAAAAGGTCCTTTAAGAATGTCAGCACCCTGTCACAGGCTGTTTCTTTTTCTTGAATGGAGCATCACAAGTGATTCAAACTTCTTTTATAGTTAAGCTCAGTGAAATCTTATGCTACATTTGAAAGGGTTTTTTTAATGATGGACATTTTTTTCTTTATTCCTCCTAACTGAAATTGGCTTCTGTGGCAAGGGTTGCCACATAATATTCTTCTGCACAGAATTCCACAGAGAACTGCTCTTTCAAAGCAGTTACCACCTCCCATTTTTCTCAGTGGGACTGAGGTTGTAACTTGCTAGTAGCTAGAGCTATTCTCAAAATAGAAACCTATCTCCAAGAGTTCTCAGTAGGTCTCCTCTTAACAAAAGATGGCTGCTGTGTTCACTCCCACAGACAACAATGGGAGGCAGTGGCCATTTGAAAGAAGACACCTTACCAGAGGGCAGCTATTGCCTCAAGTCTACGGAGAACAATGGGAAATGGAAGCCATTTTGAAAACTGGTAATTTTTCAATTTGTTATGCATGCTGCGCGATAGGGTAGCTTAATCATATGGAATTTAGTTTTGCTCTCACTTTGGATTACTAAACTGTTTTTGTTTTTTAAAAAAAGCGTAACATAAGAGAACAAAAAAGAATAGTGAAAAACAAATAACAAATAGGTGTTCCTTAGAGGGCTCCCATCCTCGTACTCAGCTAGGTCGGTTCCATTGCCGAGTGCAGTCAATAGAAGTCTGAAAAAAAGGATTGGCCCTTTCAGTCTGAAAGAGACTGTCTGAGAGGCTAGTTCCCCAACCCTCTTACAGACTCTTTCCATTGACTACAATGGGCCCTGGATCACTGTGCAAATCCTCTTAGCCAATGTGATGGCAAGATCAGCGTGGAATGGCTAAAGGCCTACTGTAATTTGTGTGCAAAAAAATTGCTGCTTTTGAAAGATACCATTGAGTTTAGTAGAAGAGAAGATGTAGTGCACTGGTAAGGTTTAAAAATATATTTAATCCATGCAGCGACAAACTTCAGAAGTGTAAGAAAACTGCATCAAAAACTATGCACCTCTGAAGCTCAAACAAGAAGCGACAAAGCAATAACATGTCTAGATATCAAGAGCCAGATTCTCCTCTCAGTTTTATTTCTGTAAATTTGGAGTATCAGTGGGGTGTAAAACTGGTATATGGGAGAAGAGAGTCAGACCCAGATGGCTAAAAGGAAACTTTTATTAGCATCTATTCCTATTAACTATTGATGACTGACAAATATGGGAAGCTACCAGCAATCTTGTTAAAATAGAAATTTATTTACTTCATGTGGGAACAATATAGATCCATGCTTGTCTGTGGAAGAATTTATGCTGCAGTACATATGCTACAGTTTGGATCCAAAACCTGCAAACATATGCTTAACTTTAGGTACATACATAATTTAATTACACTAAAGGATGTGTGTTTACAAGATTGGGGCTGTGGTAAGGAAGTAAGCAGTAGGTTTTATCTTAGAGGAATATGTTAAACTCCTTAGCTGGGGAGAAGTTACTTATGCCATATGATTCTTCAGAACAATTATTAGATGATAACTGTGCTAAATGTAGAGGAGAAAATGCAAGTAACAAAAACCTGCTATCAGTCAGATGATCAATCAATAACATTTTTCCTGCCTGGCACATTGTAATACTTACTGATATTGCAGTATTTCCCTACAAAGTTTCCTTTGCAACCACATATAGTTTTCCCAGTCACAACACTCATTCTACAGGCGCTGTCATGGAGGCAGGGATTATTGATGCAACCTACAAATATAAATAGAAGATCAAAACCAATAAGTGTACATAATTCAAGAAGGATAAATTGTTGATAAATTGGAGCGGGTTCAAAGAAGAGCCATGAGAATGATTAAAAGATTAGAAGCTACACTTTATAGTGATAGATTCAAAGAACTCAATCCATTCATCATAACAAAGAGAAGTTAAAGGAATGACTTGATTACAGTATCTACAAGGGGAACAACTATTTGATGACAAGCTCTTTAGTCTAGCAGAGAAAGATATAACAGAATTCAAAGACTGGAAGTTGGAGCTAGAAATAAGGCATATATTTTTAAGAGTGAGGAGATGGTGGACTCTCCATCTTTAGAGGTTTTTAAGGCCAAGCTTGACAAAGCCCTGACTGGGATGATTTAGTTGGGATTGGTCCTGCTTTGAGCAGGGGTTGGACTAGATAACCTCCTGAGTCTCTTCAAACCCTAATCTTCTATGATTCTATTATATTAATTAACCATTTGAGAAATTTACCAATGGTTGTGGGCTCTCTGACACCCACAGTTTGTAAAATCAAGATTGTCAGTTTTTTCTAAAAGATAACCGCTAAGATTTTTTTCTGGGAAATTCTATTTCCTGTGTTATACAGGAGGTCAGTTGCCCATAATAATCTCTTCTGGGCTTGGAATTTCTCAAAGCTACACACAATGCAAGAAAATGCAACCCCCTTATGCAAATTTCATAGCATACCTTATAGGAATCATCATAAGTAAGAAGACTGTAGGGATGTGCATCATATTTACCATGGAGATAACATCTCCTTCTCTGACACTTTTTACTGTTCTCACAGTAGACCAGACCTTCAGCTGGAATAAACTGAGATAGTTCTATTGAAAACAGAGCTATGCTGATTTATATCAGTTGAGGATCTGGTCCAGTGTTCACTTTTACTGTCAGTACCAAGATAATTTGCAACACAGGGGAAGCTATCATTGATTAACAAATAACATAAACATTATTATTACTGCTACTCACAATATGGTCTCCACTATTGCAAAGGTTTTTAGTAAACTGTGTAAATACTTTGTAATAACCCAAGAGAGAGGAAGCTTGGTCAAGTAGTTAGACCATGTGACTACAATCATGATTCCTGTGGCCAAAGTTATGCCGCCAGCAATTTTGGCTCGTTGGCATATTCTCAGTTCTACAAGGGATTTACTATGTGAGCTTGGAAAGTCACTTAACTTCTGTGTCTTAGTTTCCACATCTGTAAAGCAGGGATAATATTATTTACTTACTATGGCAGAGTGCTATAAAGCTTACTTAATATTTGTAAATTGCTTTGAGATTCTGGGATAAAAGTGTAATTTTATTACTTATTATTATTATTATTACTACTTAATCTAATGTTTATTCTTATCAGCCCCAATTCAGGATCACATTCCTATTCCTGAACGCACTAACATGTGTGCTGAAACACATGCTTAAGTCCATCCTTATTCAGGAAAGCACTTAAGGACATGCTGAAGGGCTGAATCAGGGCTACTATCTGTAAGCCTCAGGACAATTTTTTTTCTTTTTGGGTGTATCCGTTGCAAGACTATGTAGAATACTGTAGCATGGGTTTCAGTATCACTGTTTTTATTTAGCCCATTACATGCAGATATGCACACTTAGAATAAAATAATACTTATGCTGTGGACAGCAGAGTAATACTTGTGTATCGTGTGTTTTGACATTCAATTCGGCTGTTAGCACACGTGCATTCTTCCACTATTCCTTTGTAGATTCTTGTCCAGTTTTCACCATTGTCAAAGTACTCATAGCGACTGTCATCAAAACACTTCCCTAAAGTTAAAACCAAAAAATATTTATAAGGCTTATTTGTTACAAAGAATGATACCAAATGATTTGTTATTCCCTAATAATCCCTTTTCATGTTACCTAGCCACATGGTATTGGAAAGTATGGCTTAGATCAGTGGTGGGCAATCATTTTTAATGGGGAGCCACTCCAAGATTTTGGCAAGGGGTCAAGGGCCACACTTCTATGGAGGGGGCATGGGGTCTGGGATAGATGTTGAGTGCAGAAGGGAGCTTGGGGAAGGGGACTATGGTGCAGGAAAGGATTCTGGCCTGGGGGAGGGGTTCTAGGAGGAGGTACAAGATCTGGGAGGGAGTTGTGACTTGGGTAAAGGGGTTGCAGCGGGTTTGGGTGGTGGCCTGAGACACGTAGTCAGAGGGAAGAGAAGTGGTGGGGTGCCAGAGGCAGGCTCTGGCTGGGAGGTGCTTACCTAGGCAGCTCCCAGTCAGCAGCCCTGCATAAACATTAGGCAAATTTTCTGCTGAAATCCGAGGCTACTGGCTGCTCCACATGGCTCTGCTTCAGGCATGGGAGGCAGGGAGGAAGGCTTCCCACGCTGCCCCTGGCCCCCCAGCAATATTTCTCAGCTTCTATTGGCCAGAAACTGGCCAATGGGAGTGGAGACATTTTGCTGGGGGAGGGGACAGGGACAGTGTGCAAAGACACCCTCCTCTTTCCCCAGCAGTTCAGAGTGGAGAGTAGCTGGCTGTTTAAAACATGAACTGTTGTCTGCCTAACGGTTCTGGGCGAGGCGGCTGCAAGCCAAATCCGGTGGCTTGATGTACCAGATGTGGCCCGCTGGAAACCACTTACCCACTCCTGGCTTAGATTCACAAAGAGATTTAAATCCCATGTTTACATACTACAGGTTAAACCTCTCTAGTCTGGCACCCTTGGGACCTGACTGGTGCCAAACTAGAAAAATTGCTGAACCACAAGAAGTCAATATTGTCTAGCAGCATTACAACACTTCCACTGTTTATTGGGCTCTTAGAAGACATTTAAAGGTAAATTAGAGCTAAATAACAGCACAGAACACTGAGAACCAGGACTGGTGGCTGTCAACAAACTTTATGGGACCAAAAGAAACTTGGCCACACCCATGAAAAGTGGACATCCAGCTAACTAAAATCATGCCAGACCATGGATGTTGCTGGATCCGAGCGTGATGGACTAGAAAGCTTCAACCTGTTGTGCAATCTACAAAACTCCTGGTTGGCTGCCACCTAACTCTGTAGGCACATATACTCACTTACCCACATTGATTATTGCTTTAAATACTCCTCGAACAACTACGTTTCTGCCTCAGTTCATGCATACTGCTGCTTCTAAGTGCCTGGACACCTATCTTCCACTTTGGCCTAAAATGCAATCTACAAATCAAAGGAAAACAGGTGTTTGTTTGCCTATTTTGCCTGTGGGAGCTGGGGATTGAATGGAGGGTATCCCACATCCCAGGTGACTGGCTTCATCATTGGATTAAAAGCTAAATGGTGCACACAGATTCTGGTGCCTCTTTTCACCAGTTTTTGAATGTGCCCCAGTCTGGTAGGCATGATCAGAGCTTTGCATCTGTGCAAGCAGAGATGACTTGTACCTGCCAATAGCAGGGTGGCAGCATGAGAGCAGCAGCTTTAGCAGATGTTACTGAGCAAGCTCTATCCACCTGAGCATTTTCAGTACAAGTCAACCAGCAAATCTGGAGAGCGGGAATGTGACTCCAAGTGTCCCCCCTCCCCATGGCTCCTGCTTGCAAACAGCAGATCAGGGACTTTAACTGCCAGAGTCCAGGAGAGGGGAGCTCTGGATGGGGACTGTAAGCAGAGACAGGCACCGCCCTGCAACTGGCACTTATGTGGCTAATTCGGTGAGAGGGTGAGGCTTAGGACACACCCTTCTTGCTGGCATCTCCTGTTGACTAGCTCTGCCTAACATGCTGGCTTTTATGGATTTCATTCTTAGGCACCCATTTTTCCCCTTCCCTATATAGGGAGACGCAGGCCCCTAACTCAGGCTTTGTGAATCACGCTCTTGGTCTAGTGATTTTCTAGATGTCTGAACATTACATGACCCAGAGCTCAGTGGTGTCACACCCCAATTCCTTTGTGGATCCAGGCTTATGTGCTAATGAAGCAATTTGTGCTTTAACCTTGCTGCCATGGTGATAGGTGCTATGACTAATAGTAGAACCAATTAGAAATAAATAAATAAGCTGGTTGGGCCAGATGGCTTTCTTTGGCTTTTAAAATATCATATGCACCTATGAAATGAACCAGACAGTTGCACCATTCTGCAAGCCTCCCAATGGTTAATTCAATACATAAAAGGAAGAAAATCAGAGTAAAGTACAATGACATTCATCCCATTTTTATGTACTGTTCATAGCCATTAGTTTCGCCGAATGGTCCTTACAGATGAAGGGTGTAACAGATGCAGCTACCCTGGTGCCACAGACAGTACAATATACATTAAATAGCTCCCTGGCAGGAAAGGGATTGCATTGAACAACAAAGAGAAATGAGACCTTTTATGGGACCTGATTCTGTTCTTATACAGATGAGAATCAGGAGCCACTCCACTGAGGTCAGTGGAGTTATTCTGCCAGAGGCAGTGCTAGCCCATTGGGGCCCCTAAGCAGGAATAATTCTGCCCTCGCCCCATGACACAAACTAAAAAAAATGAGTAGGGGGCCACCTTGAGCTTCTCAGGGCCCTGAGAAATTGCTCACTGTGCTTAGGTCTAGGTCTAATGCTGCATACCATTGTAAAACTGGTGCAATAGAATGATAAGAGCCTTATGGTCTGATAACTCTCACTTATTCTGGTGTAAATCTGGAATAACTCAAGTGTAGTCAATGGAATTATGTCGATGTAAAATCACTGAGGGTGTGTCTACACAGCAAAGTTATTTCAGAATAATGGCCATTATTCCAAAATAACTATGCGAGCATCTACACAACAATTCTGTTATTTTGAAATTATTTTGAAATAATGGTCGGCTTATTCCGACTTCTGTAAACCTCATTCTAAGAAGAATAATGCCTATTCCAAAATAGCTATTTCAAAATAAGGTATGTGTAGACACTCCACTGCTGCTATTTCAATATAGCCCCTCATCAGGGACATTCTAAATTATTTCTCCTGAGGGTCTAAATTGAGATAGCACGTCTACATTAGGGAAGCCTACCTTGGACTAATTTTGAGGCTTCCCTGCAGTGTAGACGTGCTATTTCAAAATAAGCTATTTCGGAATAACTATTCCAGAATAGCTTATTCCAAAATAACTGTGCAATGTACATGTAGCCTCATGAGAGTACAGAAAGACCCTTTCCTCAGATTCTTTTGTTTATCATGTCTCTCCACTCTGAGTACTAAATAGTATAATTAGTTCTAAGCGTGTATGCTAATCTCAAAAATTGAGTATGCAGGTTAGTGGGGAGGAAGCATTTTACTGTATGTCTCCTAATCTAATACTTTAATGGTGGTTCCGATCAGGTTTGAATTTCTAGCCATATAATTAGTCTATTTTCAGCTGTCCTGTCACAAACAGATTGTCTATTATAATCACTTGGAAACCAGCCTACGCAAACATTCATGTTAGTGTTCTCTAACATCACAACAACATTACCTTTTATCTAACAAACTTGGACAAGTCCTCTACTTCTAATATCCGTTGCTCATTAAAGAAGGCACTTACAGGTTTCACAGTCTTTTCCAGTGAATTCTTCAGGACACATGCAGTGATAAGAACGATGATCATATGCAACAGAACAAGTCCCTCCATTTTTGCATTGGTGCTTTGTACAATAATCTGAGAAAGCTATTAATAAATTATTGTTAATAACGGACGGACAGCTCAATCTTTGTTTTGTCAGACATTTGCCATTTATGCAGAATAATAACACTTTGGGTTCAGATGCCTTGTGGCTTTAATATCGCCATCTCACTAAAACAATGTTTAGGTTTTTTTAACCATTTCTTTTTCAATTGTACAATAACTAGATTTATCTTTAGCTATAAAACTATACAACTGCTCAGTGAGCTGAATTCTTCTCCTCAACTCAAATAAATGGATTTATAATAATATAGCTGAAGCAGAATTTGACACATGATCGTTATTTGCAATATTGATAAGTCCACAGGTATCATGTGAGGCTATTGGACAAATGCCCACAAGGTGGAGCTCTTCCTTTACACTAATGATTTAAAAAAGTCTGAAGTTCTCATTAGCCGGGAATAATGCCCTGTGTATTTTTTACATATCAGTATAACTAAGTGGGATTATGTTTCTCTTTCAGAGTTCATAAATTACATATTTCTGGTAGTGGACTCTGGTGCCGTCTAAGACTGAGGTAAGTTGGATGGTGCGGAATTTCCTAACAGGAAGAGAAGGAGCAGGTCAAATTAAATCTGACCAAACAAACTGCAACAAACTAAGAAATGTAAAATTTCCTATTCTCCAAAAATATTTTTTTTAAATGTGGTGGGAAAAACCTGTCAGTGCTGCCTCCCAGTCAGGGGTGTCAAATGGGAAGGGTGAATGTTCCCACAATTTTTAAGGGGTGATCCCATACTAAATAAGTACAGCTGCTTCTGGAACAATCCAGTGCATCGCTCCCACGGCATGGTCACAAATACCACTGCATTTGACCTAGCCACCCCTTCCTATGGACCGATGGGCAACCAAGCCAAATTTCAGCAAGTGGTATTGCAACCTGGCACACGAGGTAACACTACCACTCAGATGGTGTTGGGACATGAGCATGGAGAGACTGTCCCATGACTGTGCCAGTCAGGAGAATCAGTCTGAGAACTCAGCTCCTTGGGGCTCCAGCTCATGAACTATGGTGGTAAGAGACAGGGCAGACTCTTCAGCCAAAGGAAGGTCTAAGGTTCCTAAGGAGACCTGGGAGAGGATCAGGAATTACCTTCACTCCTGAAATATTTGAATTGGCATCACTGTTCCCAGTCCCCATTAAGTCAGTTGATGGAGGGTGCCTTTACATGAGAGAGTACCATGTAAAGTTCATAAGACTTTTTAATGAAATAACACTAGTTAACAAAAGGCACTGGGCTAACTCATCAACTGCTATAAATCAGCATCTCTCCACTCAGATCAACTGATCCAGCTGAGGGGCTGGCTCAATATTTCATCTATATTTGAATTCTTTGTCTAATGCTTCCTAGCCAAATTCTGCTGTGAGAACAATGCACAATTATGCCATTGAGCTGTTCTTTGAGCACAGTGCTGTGCTGCCAACATGCTGACTCTGCCAAGTAGAAAATTCAGCAGATAAAAACCTATCCACACAAAGACCCTGCAACAAAGCACTTGAGGCCAGATCCTAAAATTCACTGCACTGGTGTAAACCTGGAATAATTCCACTGAAGTCAAGGCATTCTCTCCAGATTTCCAGTGGGGTAACTGAGATCAGAATGTAGGCCTGTGTACATATGCTGCAAGTCACACCCAAGGAGAACATCAAAAGAAAGCATGTAAACATAATGACTATGTTGCTGCTGCTTCCATTTGATGGTTATGAAATATCTAAATTATAAGTTTCATCACTACATATGCCTGTAATTTTCAAACTGCTGCTCTCTCCCAGGGCCAGCCTCAGCATAGTGGAGCACTTGGCAAATCATTTTTGGTACCATCCCAAAGTCAGCGAAGCAGAACCTCTAGCTCTTTCCTATTCTCTTTCATTGGAACCCTCATTATGTTCCCTTCCACCATCCCTGGATCATTTCCCACCTGTCTTCCCCTGGCATCCTGAAGATAATCTCTCTAAGGTGCTCTTCTGAGACTATGTATATTCTGACTCTTTCAGATCCGCCTGCAACTTCCACCTGAGGGACATGCTCCTAACAGCACAGCAATCTTCAGGCCAGATTGTGTCTTCCTGCTTGGAACTCTATCCTTCACCCCCTGTCCTGATTTTTCACACTTGCTGTCTGCTCACCCTAGGCACACTGGCCCCCGTCCAGCACAATACAAGAGCCACAACTTAGCAATTCACTTAGGGCCAGATTTTTAAAATAATTTAGGTGTCTAAAGAAGCAGGTAGGTTTCTAGTAGGATTTTGGAAAGCACCTAGGTATCTAATCCCTATTGAAATCAAAAGTATTTTTGCAAAAATATATTTATCCTTTTTTTCTACTTTATATAATAGTTGGAACTTCAGTGGGACCAGGACTCAATCTTTAAATTACCAATCTTAAATGTGAAGAAGTTACCAAGATATACTCAGCACCCCACACAATTCAGCCACACTTTAGTAAGCAATCAACTGGGACAAAAATAACTTGCATCTCAAGGAGTTTGCCACAGACCTCTACTTCCTTTTTTATGCAGACCATCAAAATGAGGTGCATGCAGAACTATTGCTCAGTGCTATATAAAATCTGTGGGAAAATTCTGTCAGTGTTCAACTGACTACCCTTTTCATTTTTCTTAGTTACTTCTGCAATGAATGCTATTTCCTCGTCCTCTTTGAAGCAGTCACTAAAGCAACATCTTTTTCCCTAAATGATTTCTTCATAAGGCAATCTATTTTTGAAGCTCAGCTCTCTTTCTGTACGCTATGGCTGTGTCTACATTAGCAAGATTTTGCGCAAAAGCAGCTGCTTTTGCACAAAAACTTGCCGCCTGTCTACATTGGCCGTGAGTTCTTGCGCAAGAACACTGATGTTCTAATGTAAGAAATCAGTGCTTCTTGCAACAAGAACTATGACTCTCCCGCTCAGGAATAAGCCCTCTTGCGCAACTGTTCTTGCGCAAGAGGCCAGTGTAGACAGGCAACATGAATTTCTTGCGCAAGAAAGCCCAATAGCTAAAATGGCCATCGGAGCTTTCTTGTGCAAGAGAGCATCTACACTGGCATGGATGCTTTTGCGCAAAAGCACATCTCTTGTGTAAAAGCACATGCCAGTGTAGACGCTCTCTTGCGCAAATACTTTAACACAAAAACTCTTGCGTTAAAAGTATTTGCGCAAAATCTTGCCAATGTAGACGTAGCCTATTGAGGAAAGAGTAGCTGATAACAGAGTATCTGTGCACGTAGTATGAGGAAGAACATATTTTCTTATTTGTTAAAAAATGCCACTGTTTAAAAGAAATTACAAACTAAACAAAAAAAAGTCCGAACCAGATCCAGAACTCTTATCATCTGAGAGATTCCCAGCTCAGGAACAGAAACAGCCTACGGCTATGTCTACACTACAAACAAGAGGTGGATAAAGATATGCAAATTGAAGTTCACAATTTATGTATCTTTTTCCGCTTTCTTCCGGAAGAGGCTTTTCCAACATTTGGCCCGTCTACATGGGGCCAAATGTCAGAAAAAAAACCCTCTTTCAGAACATCCCTTCTTTCTCGTAAAACGAGGTTTGCAGGGATGCCGAAAAAACGCATCTGCTTTTCCGAAATTCAAAGGTGATTCCTGTAAAAACAGCAAAAACAGAGTAAAAACAGAGCACAAAGCACTCTTTCTTTCTTCCTTCCTTCAGAAATGGCTCCTACAGTGCCACATGCCCATGGGAAAACACAGATAGATTACACTAAAAGGGTTGTGTGACCCGGTTTAATTTGCTCACTATTATTAGAAAGATTATTTTAATTCCAATAACTACCAAATGAAATACTGTTCCATTACATAAGCTCAGTGGGTAGGGCTAACAATCTCACAAATTCAATGCTCATGCAGCACAACTACACTTGATGGCCTTAATTTGCCAGGACTAGTTGTGTGTCCTCTTTGTATGCCCAAATGCAGCATGCAGGACTCGCTTTCCTCCTATCTGCTAAGAAGGGAAAGCAGGAGAGATGTGAGGCATGTAGTATGGGACTGTGAAAGCCCAAAGGGAGTACCTGCTGTACCTTAGCAGTTATGTCTCTTCCATACCTGGATATTCCTACTGGGCATCTAAACATGATGCTCCCTCCAGACCTAGAGCTGGTGACTGATGCATAATGTGTTATCTGGGGAAGGAGTCCAAAATTCACCCATATCCCTTCCCAAGAAAGATACTGTTTTGCATGTCTGGCAATATGAGATGAAGTTAGGCCTCACCTATAGTGGGTAGGATTTTCCCTATGCACAGGAATAGCACTGACATTTAACCAAAGAATGGGGCTTCAGGCTTTAATTTCACAGCATGGGGTACTGAAAACATACATGGGAACAGAGAGTGCTAGTGTGGTGGACAAACGACAGGTTTCACTTTCCAGCAGTGATCCAGACTCCAGAAAAAAAGTTTAAAGCCAGTAATATTATATGAATAGTTCATATATTAGTATTTTTAAAATAGAGAAAGATCCTAATCCCCAGTTGCTAAAAATCAGTGTAGCCACACAGACACCTGTGTAACGACACCAGCTAGAGATCTGGCCGCTTGCATGCATGCTGCACAAGAAATAATCTAATAAATTCCTTATTTGGTGGAAATCTCATCCTTCCCCTACTTCCACTTCCCCATGTCATTTCAAGCCTTGATTGTGATTTACCTCTTTTGCTTGTCTATAAAGCAGCATGCACACTTGAGGGATAGATAGTAAATTATCATCTAATAATAACTAACAACAAAATACTAGATATTGCAGGGCAATTGTGCTTTCCTTATGCTTGTGGCTGGTGTCACTAATTACTTGCCTTACCTGCATGTTCTTTGGATGAAGAAACACAATAACCCCACTTCCTGTCACGATCATAGTTATGTGTGGTTGAACACCTGAAAGAATAAAAAGTGCTGTTTAATGCAGATTTGTTAACCACTGTGCACCACCTGAGACAAGAACATCTTCAAACCACTGTTAAGAGCTGTGTTTTAATTACAGCAGTAATTAAAGGATAAGGATAGTATTACTTATGGATGATCTGCAAAAGGCAATGAAACAGATGTGATTAATAAAGAAGACCTGTAAAAGTTGTTGTTTTTTCCCCTTTAAGTTGTTTTATTTTCTGCTTGCTTTTTACTGTGGGAACATCGGGAATGTCAAGTCTTGTCACCCCTGACTTTGCTGGAAGAATCACTGGGGGGTCCCTGAGTTGAGCCTGATGACCTCTCTCCCCTTAGTTGAAGGTCCCATGATGTCAGAGTGGGGACAATTAGCATCTCTTCTGCCTGGCCTGCCATGTTCCAGGGTGGGCCAGTGCCACATAAGCCACATGGAAGTGGTGATTCTCACAAAGGGCTATGCATGGCTCAAAGAAAGGGCAGGATCTGACCCCTGAAAAGAGGAGGTTGCTCACCTATATAGTAACTGACGTTCTTTGAGATGAGTGTCCCCGTGGGTGCTCCACATTAGGGCAGTGCGCTGCTGCCGAGCCTCAGAGTGGAGATTTCATAGCAGTGTCCCTGGGGCCGCGCAGGCATGCACAAGCAGTCATGCACTGTGAGGCTGCAGGCATCGCGCATGCGCAAACCCCCCTCCCCCCACTCCTCAGTTCCTTCTCTACCCCAAAACCATGGCTTAGGAAGGCCAGAATCCCAAAGTAGAGGGGAGGAAGGGAGGGTTGTGGAGCACCCACGGGGATACTCATATCAAAGAACATCAGTTACTATCGAGGTGAGTAACCTCCTCTTCGAGAGAGAGAGATGTCCCCGTGGGTGCTTCAAATTAGGTGACTACAAAGCAATTCCCCTTTAGGGAGGTAGGGACTTCAGATCTGGCAGAAAAGCAGTGGAAAGAACCACCTTAGCTAGTTTCAGGTTGGAAAGGGGTCCCAGCATAAGTGCAGGGTGCTTTGCAAATGTGTGGTCGCAGGACCACGTGGCGGCTGCGCAGATGTCTCTTATGGGTACTTTACGGAGGAATGCTTCGAGGTAGCCATAGCCCTGGTTGAGTGTGCCCGTATGTTCTCTGGAGGAAGCACATCTGAATGTGCATAGCAGAGTTTGATGCAATCCGAGATCCAGTGGGAGAGTCTCTATGATGAGATGGCCTGGCCCCTATTATGGTTTGCTATTGAAACAAATAGTCTGGGAGATGATCAGAACGGTCCTGTTCACTGTAGGTAAAAAGAGAGCACTCTGTGCAGGTCAAGAGTGTGCATTTTCATCTCAAAAGAGTTGGCGTGTGGTTTGGGGAAGAAGGTGGGAAGACGTATTGTCTGGTTGATGTGGAAGGATGAGTGTACTTTGGGGAGGGATTTGGGATGGGTACGTAAAGTGACCTTGTCTTTAAAAAAACGTGGTATATGGGGGATCCAGCATTAGGGCTGCGATCTGGCCGAGGTAATGGTTACCAGGAAAACCGTTTTCATGGCCAAGTGTAATAATGAGGCTGTTGCCATTAGTTCGACAGGCGGTCTAGTTAGAGCAGTCAATACTAAATGCAGGTCCCACGGTTGCATTGGTGGATTGATCTCTGGATAAAGTGCCTCAGGCCCTTTAAGAACCTCTTGGCGAGTGGATGAGCAAATATGGACAAGTCATCTATCTTGGAGTGGAATGTAGTAATGGCCGCAAGGTGAACTTTAATGGAGCTTATTGTGAGGCCCGCTTGTTTAAGGTGCAGAAGATGATTGAGGATGGTAGGTAAAGGTTGAAGGCTGAGGTGGAGATGCCCAGGGATTGCCATAATATGGAGGCATATTCCCAAATCTGGAAGAGTAGATACTCTGAGCTGTGTAAGGGCAGTTCTCTGGTGGAAAAACCCCTAGAGAAGTCATTGTCAGAATCGGATGAAAATTTTTTCCTGAGAGAGTGATCTCTGTGATGTTAACATTGGAGGAGAGCGCTCAGGTTGTAAAAATGGCAAGTTAAACGTGGATGAGACTAATACATCTCTGTGCTGAGTGTAGTGCCCAACAGGTTTTGCCGGTGCTGTAGTGGGAGGCATAGAGGCTATCTGAGGCACTGAATCATGCCTTGGTGCCGAGGGCAGTTGTGGTGCATTGAACACCTCTGTGGTGGAAGCTAAGGCGCCTGTTAACGAAGTTGGCACTGAACTCTCATGCTGAATGGGCAAGAGTGTATCATTGCCGGATGGTGCTGCAGCCAGTGAGGCAGGCAACTTGAAGCCTGTCGCCTCAGAGCACGATTTAGTGCATGCACGCTGTTTGTCTCTGCTGGGGTCTCTGGAGATGCCAGCTGCATCATAGGTGCTGAGGTGCGGTACTGCCACCGCTCTCGGCACCGGCCATGAGCGGTGGCTGTAGCCGTAGCCCCTTGAGGTGCTGAGGCGGCTCACTTTTTGGCAGGTTTTTTGGATCCCTGTTGTTTGGATTCCTCAGGCTGGTGGCCCCGGATTGGAGGTGGGTCGAAGCGAGTTTTCTAATAAAAATAATCTGAGTCTGAGGTCTCTGTCTTTTCATGCCCACGATTTTAGCTTTGTGCAGTGAGAGCATTTCTGAGAGATATGCTGCTTTCCAAGACAATGGATGCATTGTGTGTGACCATCCGAGAGCGGAACATGCTCTTTGCATGAAGTGCAGTGTTTAAAGCCAGGTGATCCAGGCATACCCCTGTAAGCAGCTGGAGACTGCAGGGAGGAATTAACTGGGAGAAAAGAAGAAAGCCCCTAACACTAATTACGTTTTCTTTCTTTCTTTTCTTCTCTCTCTTTCTCTTTTTTTTAAAACTAATGAAGTACAGGTAATTAACTAACTATTTAAAACTAACTAATTAACTATTATAATGAATTTTAACTGGTTTGAAAGAGTATAATCATGTAGATGCGAAAAAGCTAAGGAGTTCTGCCTAGTCCGTCTGTAGCCGGAGGCAGTAGAGAAGTAACTAAAGAGTGCTGGGGGGGTGGGGCTCACCCATGCGCGATGCCTGCAGTCTAACAGTGCGCGCCTGCGCGGCCCCAGGGACACTGCAATGAAATCTCCTCTCTAAGGCTTGGCAGCGGCGCACTGACCTAATGTGGAGCATCACGGGGACACTCATCTCGAAGAAGAATGATAAATGACAAGGTTTTTTAAATATGGTCTTGTAGGAATGTGCTCTGTCTGGTCAGCAGGCCTATTGGCCAGGCTCTGCTTCTGTAGACTGCTGTCAGTTCAATGTGTCAGGGATTCAGTGGGGTTCAGCTGAGTCAGCTTTCTTTTTGGTAGCTTCCCATCCTTGGGCTATTTGTAAGGGAATCTACAGTAGGCAGGGGAGGACCCAGGCCATCTCTCTACACCAGGTCCTGGCCCAGGGTCCTGAAAATGTGATAGCATAGATTGGCCTATGCTTGGGCCACCTCCTGTTCATCTTCCCTGGGCCATTTCCCACCTCACCCAATTTCTCAGTTGCAGGCATGGATGCTGTTTGATTATAGTCCTTTGTTCCAATATCCCAGAGTCTCAGAGCCAATGCAGGTGACCCCCTCTTTCTCCCTATCTCATGAGTGGTATCCAAAAGAAGCAGCAGAAAGACTCCCAGCTGGACCTCATCAGTAAGAGTTTCTTCTCCTGTCTCAAGGCAGTGCTCCTCACAAGATAGCTTCTCTCCTCCCCACCTGGCCTAGGCTGCTGAAGCTCTTTTTGTAATGTTCCTTTCCTGGGGGCGTGCTCAGTGGTGCCTAAGGGGCAGAGCTTTTCTAGCCAAGGACTGCTTCAGCCTTGGCTACATTGAAGGGTTATAAACCCCATCATAGGTCTGAAGAGTGATTTAGCTAAAGAAAAGCTAAGGAGTGAGGGATAGGATAGCTCAGTGGTTTGAGCACTGTGAGCTCAATCCTTGAGGGGGCCATTTAGGGACCTGGGGCAAATCTGTCAGGGATGGTGCTTGGTCCTGCTGTGAGGACAGGGGACTGGACTCAATGACCTCTCAAGGTTCCTTCCAGTTCTGTAAGATAGGTAAAATGCTCATGAGCACAGTATAGATTTAGGGCCACTGCAGGCTACCATAATTACATCATAACCAAAGGCACTTATATTTTTCTTGTTGTTGCTCTATAAATTCCCACTACACAGTTATCATCCTTCTCTACCTTGTGAAATGATTCTTCTTTAAATTAATCATTAGCATTAGTTTAATTCAAGCTGCCAGGGGAAAAAAATACTGGGCAGAAAAAAAGGTCTTTGTTAAAAATACCATCCCCCAACTCCCTTCACTTAAACATAGGCTATGGACAGAGAACTGAGACCTCCCCAACAAGTCCTCCAGCAAACCCAGGGAAATCCTGACATAGCATTTCTGATATTGCTAAGGTTAAAAACAAAAGACAAAAATAAACATCTGAAGTATATATTAATGCTAGCTTTATCCATCATTATTATTAATAATAATTAAGATAGGGCCTAAACCATTTTTGCTTTTGCAAGTAACCCTTTGTAAATTGTGGAGATGGGGGAAGTTGTCCACAAAGGGACTTTTCTCTGCTTTCTATGGCAAATATGTTTTATTTTCTGTTCCTTAAAGTATTTCCACTTTTTAAGCGTCTAGACAGAAATAATTATAAATGAGGAACTATACAAGGGTGATTTCCAGATTCACTGACAGAATCTCAAATTTTTTCAACAGAAAGGATCAAATCCTGCTCCCCTTACTCGAGTGTCTCACATGAGGCGTGGAACTATTATTCTTATTTTACGGATAGGGCATGACGTCACAACATATCTTACATCATTTATCCAAGGTCACACAGGAAATTTTCAGCTGACCTGAGAACTAAATCCATTCCAGGCAGGTAACAAGCCATGGGAAGGGGACAGAGTGTGGAGGCCCCAGGCTGGGGGCAGGAACAACTCATGGGGGGTTACGTGTGCATTACGTTCTCCCCCACTGGTGACTCTTTTATGCCTCCTCACTAGTCGTCTCTGGGACTGACATTGCTCCCTGCACTGGCTCCCCTTTCTCCACCATATTGAACACAAAGTACTTGTCTTCACATTCAAGGTCCTGTTTCCACCCTATATATCATCTCTCATTCATTCAGATGTCAGCCTTCATTGTCCCCAATGTCACATTTTCAAACAATGCCTTTGTGTTTTCTCCCAAGTTGCCACACATGAGGGAGGAGCTCCCATAAATATTTGTAAAGCTATTTGTCCTCCTTCATAAAACTCTCCTGTGCTGTTGTAACTGCCACCAGGTGGATTCAAACCTGGGACCTTAGTATAGGCGTTTCTACAGCATGAGCTATAAAGCCAGCTGGCTCTCAGCTTAGGCTGTAGTGCTCCCTTGTTCTTATCTCTCTCTGTAAGTGGTCTAAGTGCCACCACATGGGATGGTGAACCACACTAGGGCTACGTCTACATTGCATCCCTCTTGTGCAAAAGCCTATGGCAAATGAAGCGCAGATTAGAATATTGCCGTGCTTCATTTGCATAATTAATTAGGGGCCGTTTTTGCACAAGAGGCTTTTGTGCAAAAAGGAGCTATCTACACAGCTCCTTTTTGTGCAAAAACCCCCCTCTTGTGCAAGAGTCGTTCTTCCTGAAAAAATGAGGAAGAATAGTTCTTGCGCAAGAGGGAGGTTTTGCGCAAAAAGGAGCTGCGTAGACAGCTCCTTTTTGTGCAAAAGCCTCTTGCACAAAAACGGCCCCTAATTATACAAATGAAGTGCAGCAATATGCTAATCCACGCTTCATTTGCATTGGCTTTTGCGCAAGAGGGATGCAATGTAGACGTAGCCTCGGTGTGCAGGTTACACTATGATGCCTACCAAAAACTTAGCAATACTTAAGGCAACTGATATGATGAAGCCACATCCTATTATACTGTCCAATATTGTCTCAATGTTTCCCGATGCTCACCCATCCTTCTGTGTCTGTACCTATCTTTTGTCATTTATTCTATAATGGGATCTTGGTCCATGACTAGACTCCTAGATGCTATCATAACACAAGTAATAAAATAAAAGTAATTAGGATATGGGTTGTGCTCACACATGTAAAATCCCACAGCAGAACTAAAAATCAGATGAAGTATCTGATTAAAATCTTATCGAAGTAAAGAGAAATACTTCTCTATTGACTTCAGTGAGGTTTGGACCAGGCCCTAAAAAGTTGCTATTAAAGAGAGAGGGTAGAAGGGTGAGGTAATATTTATTGCCAACCAAGCCATGGATGGTCATGCCTAATAGCAAAGACAAAAGTTCAACCTACAGGTTAGAGCTGGATCAAGAGGGGGTGGAGCCCAGGAAATGAGCCGAGGGTCAGTACCAAAGGGGCAGAAAGCTAAATGCCAGAGCTGGGGAAAAGGGGAGGTAGACCAGAGTTGTATGCCAGAGATCAGAGTGGGAGACACAGAAGCTAAATGCCAGAACTGGAGAGTTATCTGGAGGCAAAAGCCACAGGCAGAGCCAGAGAGTCAAAACCAGAAGTCTGAAGCCAGAGGGAAGCGGAAGCGGAAGCAGGAGCAGGAGCAGAGCAGGGCTGGAACAGGGCAAGCATAGTTACAAATATGGCACATGTTGAGCAACCAGTGAACTACAGTGAGGGCTTGGTCTGGTCCTTCACATGATTTATTGGACTAACTTCCGTGGGTAAAAGAGGCAAGCTCTTGAGCTACTCAGAGCTCTTCTTCAGGTCTGGAAAAGAGGATATTTCTATTCTGTAATGTAAACAAGCATAATTCCCCTTCCATCTACACCCAAATCACACTAACCTAGGATTCAGACCCAGTGTCCTAGGACCAGGGAAGCTGACAGCCTCAATGGGCCCCTGGGCAAGCTGTGTGGGAGGGGACAGCTCTGCACTCATGGAAGGGGTGGGGCGAGAGGCAGTCAGCCCTCCACACTGCCCAGAGCACAGCACACACCCCACCTCCAGCCCTCAGAGCCACGTGGAGCATGCGGCACGGTACTGGCAGCGATTCTTCTCCCTCCTCCCCCCGTTGGTGTCCCTGCCTAGGATGCCACAGGAGGGGAGGATCCATGCCTTAGTCAAGCTGGGACCCAAGGTTAAAGCCTTATTGCTTTGTAGTGTAGTAACAGCCCCACTGAACTCATGCTATGGCAGGGTGCCAAATACATTCCATAACCCCACTGGCTGACTATTTTGTTCTCTAGACAGTCAGGTTTAGTGGACAGTCAAGTTTTCCTACATTGCTCCATGAATAGCCACATTTTGTGAGTGTGCTAGGAAATCTGAGATATGGGTGCTTTAAATCAGCAGAACAACATGCTGCTATCTAACCTGATTTGGTTTGCCAAGAGCTACATAAAAGGTCATATTGTGCCCAAGCATTGAACAGGGGCCAGCCACACAGTCCCTAATAATACCCCTTCTGGTGTAAGCCACCTCAAAGAGAGCAGGGTAGAGGTGAAAGCTTAGCAGTGTCATCTGAGGTCTATTATCGTAGATCACTCCTATGCAGCACAGCACAGACTCATGCTTACATAATCTAACAAAGAGAATGCAGAAGGCAGATCTCTCTTTGTTATGCAGTGCTATTTTTCTGGCATCAAGATCTCTGAAGACATGTCAGATTGCTTTTTAGCTTATGAAAGAGGAGCATATATTTGCTAGAAAGGCTAGAAAGAAAGTTGAAACAGACATGACTTGTCAAAATCAGGCAGCTACAGCTACCTCCTCTCTTATCCCCCAACTTGTAAACTGTATGTGAAAACAGGAAGAATAAATAAAAGCCTCCCAGGTCAACATTCAACTGTGCTCCAAACCTGGATCCTACACATTTGCTCTTTTTCAATGTTTATGGCACAGTTAAAGATATACATGAAAGATTTCAGGTATAATTTAAAATCCTCTTGAACATGAAATAAACTAAAATGGGCCTAAAGATCAATTTCTAGTGTTGGCTCATTTAGATGCAGGTTTCAACAAAGAAAATTGCTCATATTATTTATACTACTTCTAAAATATTGTTTCATTGGTGCCTTTCCCATCAGCTATTTACCTGTGGTTACTCAGGATAATCAGAAGTGATCTCCTAGTTTAAATTATCTAGTTTAAATGAGAGACAATATGGGACAGGTAATTTCTTTTACTGGACTAACCTCTATTGATAAGACAAGGTTTTGAGCACAGAGAGCTCTTCTCTAGGTTTGGAAAAAGTTCTGTGTCACAGCTAAATACAAGATGGAACAGATAGTGTAGTGTAAGTAGTTAGCATATATTCTAAGGGACAATTCAAGGTGAAGTAGCCCATTAAAACCTATGTAGTCATATGACAAAAAGGAAGATTAGTGGTTCACAGATTGTTATAATAAGAGAGATAGAGCTAGAGATCCAGTGTCTTTCTTAAGACCATGATTTTTGGAGTCTAGCAAAGTTATGAATTTAAGCTCCCAGGCTCATCTTTTGAAAGTGTTGTGCAGGTTTCCTTTAAGGACAGTGACTGAACAATCAGACAGAGAGTGATAGGTTTGTAAAAAGTGTTCACCCCAGGGTATTAATGTCTTTTATCATTTTCCTGTGTGAGTTTATTCGAGAGCATAGCAATTATCTGGTTTTGCTCACATGGGTATTATCGGGGAAGTTTGTGCACTGATTGAAATACAGCACGTGACAATAAGCATGTGTAGGACCCAAGGAGCTTGACAGGTGTGCCGTAACTGGTACTGCTCATTGTAGCAGGGAATCTATTTCTGCAGGTTTTGGCATCTGTTGTTCTGACAAGATCTGGTGCCACTCTGAGATTGTATATCCTAGTCAGCAGGGAGCTTGCTTCTGAAGATGAAGTTAGGGAGTTGCTTCAGGAATGATTTCTTGCAAGATGGGGTCCCTACTAAGTGTGGGTTGTAGACACACAATATAGGTTCCAGTGTGAGGTGGTAGGTGACAACTAGAGACCAGAAGGAGCTTTATTTCTGGATTGAAGCTGGTTCTCTCAGGTTATTTGGGTGGCCTGTTCCATTATGCGATCTACTTCTCTAGTGGAGTGTTGGTGTTTGATGAAGGCAATTTTAAGTATTAAGGTGTGTATATCAGCCTTTTTCTTCAGTGATAGCTGAGTGCCTGGTTGTAGATAACCAATTTCTTGGTGTATTTGTGGTAGTTACTGGGTTTATGTAGGTAGGTGTGGTGATCCATGGGGTTCTAGTATCTAGTCATGTCTATTATTGAAGCTGATTACACTGTCCAGGAAGTTGAGGCTAGTGCAGGAACGTTTCAGAGAGAGTTTAATGCACAGGGTGTGGGTGTTAAAATTGTGGTAGAAATCTGTGAGGGAGTGTAAGTTACATGTCCAGAAGATGAAAATGTCATTAGTGTATCTAAGGTGTATATAATTGATTTCACGGTGCATTTTTGCAGCACATTTCTCTCTAGAACACTTCAGCACCAACCTCAACTTCCTAAAAGCCACAATCAGCTTCAAAAATGGAACCCTTGATAGCTTGACTCTCTCACCAACAGAAATTAGTCCAATTAAAGATATTACCCCACCCACCTTCTCTAATACCCTGAGGCCAACATAGGTATAACAACACTAGCTTAAATGTGTCTGCACAAGAGTGACTGTCTTATGTTGCCTGTGCTATACTGACACTTTACACCACAACAGAAATGCAGTCAAAGAAACACTGCGTCAATCATGAAAAAAGGCACTAGTTCAGAATAAAATCTAAGGGCCAGAATCTTCTACTGCACGTCTGTTTAAAAACATATTTAGTAAAATTATCACATTTACCTGCACCCTTAAATCTGCCACTTACAAATCATCCATGGAGGGAAAGATTGCATACCCTTGTATGTCCTAGTCCACTCTGTTTTGTCTTCTTACACCTATTTCTTGTGTCTGGCAGTAAGGCTATGCCTACATTACAGACCTTACAGTGCACCAATGCAGCTATGCCACTGTAAGGTCTCCTCTATAGCTGCTCTATGCAAGTTAGAGTGAGCTCTACCCCCAGCATAATGAAATCATGCCCAAGCAGTCATAGTGATGTCAGCCAGAGAAACTGTCCACACCTGTGTTTTTGTCAGTGAAACTTAGGTCAATTGGGGCGAGAGGTCTTTTTTGCATCCTGACTGACAACAGTTTTGCTGACAAAAGTGCTAGTGTAGACAAAACCTCTGTGTTTATACAATGCCTAACACAATGAAGTCCCTATGGGTATGTCTACACTACCACCCTAGTTCAAACTAGGGTGGCTAATGTAGGCATTCGAAGTTGCAAATGAAGCCCGGGATTTAAATATCCCGGGCTTCATTTGCATCTTCCCGGGCGCCGCCATTTTTAAAAGTCCCCTAGTCCGAACTCCGTGCCTGCGGCTACACGCGGCACGGAGTAGGTAGTTCGAATTAGATTCTCTAATTCGAACTACCGTTACTCCTCGTGGAACGAGGTGAATAACGATGAATAATTTTTCTGCATTCCTTTTATGCAATGATGCATAATTCTTCTGCACTACTTTTGTGCAATCTTGGTGCCTTATGGCACAGGCTTTACCCCATCTCTTTCTGTATTTAGTGCCTGATCCAATGCTCACTGACATCAGTGAAAGTCTTTCTATTGACTTTAATGGGTGGTGAATTGGATCCATAAAGATTCATGTGAAAACAAGACTAATGATCAAACACCTACCCATTTTAATTTTAATACAGCACTGAATCTTTCTTTGCAAAGCTGACTTACCATTTCTTTAGAGAAAATAGATTTGATATACACGAGTGGTACATCCTTCCACCATACCGAAATGGAAATGTACATAGCTGATCATCCTCTGTAAATACTGAAATACAAAAGTTAAAACCTCCATGTAGTCACACACTGACATGCACCTCTTTGCGTACACAAAGTAATGCTAATTTAAAGGAACAGACTCTTCAAGTATCTCAACAGGATGGTGGATCCTGTTTCTTGTGAACTCTAGTACAGTAAGAGGAAAAGGAAATAATCTTAGAATGCACTGGACTTGCAGGCACTATAGCTAAAGCAACATCATTAAAGCAGTCAGTGTCAGAATAAAAATTTCAGATAATTTCAGTTAAGTGTCATCAACATATGGCAAATCCTGGTACAGCCAGACATAATAATTATTAATAATAACACATTCATATTATTAGTGCTGTATCTGAAATAGTAGTTACTGTGCCTCTATATCAGATTACAACATCCATTTAAAATAAAGTGTCAGCTTGTAAAGCAATCAAGTAGACAAAAAAGGCGAAAGGGTAGAAGGGTTGTAAAAGGTGGAGGAAGATACTTAACATGGGGGAACCAAACATCAGATCATCACCACTTTTGAAATAAACAAGCTCTTTACAAGTGAATAAAAATGAACTGAGATGGATGTCCAGGAGCAATGAGTTCTATGCCCTCCACCCCAATGGTACAGCTGGACCAGAAGGGATGGTGGGAGCCCTATAAAGCAGGTAAGCCTAGGTCCGGCCCTCCCACTTTTTACCAGCCATAGAGGCCAAGCAACAGGTGGAAGAGGCGGAGAGGAAAGAACAAGGGGTAGGTTCTTAGGGGGAAGAGGTGACACAGAAGTGGGGGCGGGGGGAGGAGAAAGGGGTGGCATGGGCCATTTGCAGCAATGGAGTCCAGTCTGTCTGGTCTGGGAGAATTGGCAGCCCAATCTCAACAAGTCTAAGGGGAGGGGGTGCAGTTCAGCAGCCCCACCCCAAAAATAGCACCAGTGCTGCTGGCTTGGCATGTGCACAGCCACTTCAGTCTGGATACCCACATGCGGCTCACACCTAAGCCCCAGCATCATCCTCAGGCTGTGTCTACATTTGCACTTGATCTACAAAACTTATCATTCATGGGTGCTTAAAAAACCCTCCTGAACAACAGAGCTTTGCAGTGGTAAGTGAAAGTGTGAATGCTGCTTTGTCAGCAGGAGCACTCTCCTGGGTGGAAGCATTTTGTGGGCAAAAGTGCTGACAAACAGCATTCACACAAGCTGACTTTTAGCGACAAGGCTTTGCCAACACAGCCTTGTCGCTAATAGCTGTGTAGTGTAGACAGGGCCGGCCTGAGCCCTTTTGGCGCCCCGGGCCCAGGCGCGCGGTGCCACCCCCAGGCACATGGCGCATGCACGGGCCCGCCTCCCCAGGGTGTGTGGGCCCGCCCCCGGGGCGCACGGCGCATGCGCTGCCCAGCCTGGCCCGGCCAGTGCTGCTGGCGCGTGCGCCGGGCCATGCAGGGCCCCGCAGCCGTGGGGGGAAGGGCACTGCTGGCCAGCTGTAAGGGATGCCGCGCGCCCCTTACAGCTGCCATCAGGCACCCCCCATCGGTTGGCGCCCCGGGCAGCTGCCCCGCTCGCCCATGCCTCAGTCCGGCCCTGAGTGTAGACATGCCCTCAGACTAGCTGTTCTGCCTATGGCACGTGATCTGGTAGATGTTCACAGAAGCTCCCTATCCATAATACCACCAGAAAGAGGAGGTAATGACTCTCGAGAACCCCTTTATATCTCGTAGCCAGTGGTTAGAGCACTCAGTCATGATGTGGGAGATCCAGATTCAATTCCCCATTCTCCCTGATGTGGAAAAGGGATTTGAATTCTGTTTTCCCCCACCAGGAGGGTGCCCAGCCACTGTGCTTTTGGGATATTCTGAGTCAGGTGTCTCCTAATATCTCCTGTTAGAGCTACTCCCACTGTGAATAAATAATTAAATATGCACTGGGGCCCATCTTTCTGTTCCTCCAGCACTGTCTTTAAAAGTTCACATTGAAATAAGCACAGGCTTGTTATAGGGTTGAATAGCATAGATACAGGTAAACAGTTTGTTATTAGTGGTGTGTATTTGATACCTTGGTGGTGAACGATTCCATGTACTGAACCTCTTCCTTGCACAAACCCATGGTTCTACAAATAAAAATAATGCAGACTACATGAAATGTTTTGTAAGGAGAAAACATACATTTAAACAAGTCCCAAAACATGTGTTATGTTGCACTTCAGCAACAATCCCATTATGCATGCGTGGTTTTGACTAGGACTTGTGAAAGGGGATAAATAAACATTGGCTGATGAAAGATTGTGGCTTATCCAGGAAACGCCAAACATGGCACAAGAATGCAGAAGACCAGCTTTGTTATATTTCTCTATTATCTAGGGCCATAAGTTCCTATTTCTTTTGACAGGAAGCACATGTCTTTCAGAACTAGTTCACAGCTATGAATACTACCCCAGCCTTTGATCTTTCACATCATATAGCAGTGTTCCCCATGGGATAAGTTATAAGCAATCTCTATGTGTGCTCACTGATCAGTAAATGAACACTGATAAAACTATATATGTTAATTCTACTCAATCATAAGAAATAAGAAATAATAGTAGGACATATAAAATGTCACTGCCACCAAAGGCACTGAGGACAGCAAACAACAATAAAGCTGTGAATAGATAGAGATAGAGATATATTAAATATCAGAAAAACAAGGAAACTGGCACAGACAGAAGGAGTAAAAATAGATGGAGGGAAGGTTATAAATAAAGAGCGGACCATAATGCTTCTAAAAAACAGCTTGAGATGTTTATTAGTTACAGGGAAAAGCTTAAAAGGATGCAAGAAAGAAACAAGTTCCACACTCCGGAGCCTCCAACAGCTCCATCAACTCCCAACCTAAGGACTGATCCAACACTCAGTGGCCCAATCAGGATTGGGGCCCTTTGTGCTAGGCACTGTAGCAACACATAGAAAGGGACATTCTCTGGCCCAGAATGCTTACAGGCCAAGACAAGGTGCAACAAAAAATGGAATACACTGTTGAAGGGGGTGGGGGAGGATACCAACAACAGAGGTAAGAACAGGTGGCTACCTAAGCTAGTTACCTGGGGTTAGATAGCTCTGAGTCAATTCTTTAAAAATACAAACACCAATATTAATGGTATCATTAATCCCTATTGGCCCCTGACTAGCCACTAATAGTTAGAGCCCTGATCCAGATCACTTATGTATGTACTGCTTAATTTTAAGCATATAAGTACTGAAAGTTCTGCACATGCTGTGCTAAGTGCTTTGCTAGATCAGGACTTGAGCCAGGAGAAACCTTAGTAGCCTGAGCACCAAGTCTAAAATTCTTACATTCCTGTAAATCCCATGAGGGTAGATATCCATGAAGTTTGATGCACAGGGTGGGTCTTATAGAATCTGAAACCTTATAACTTGTGCTCCTGTCTGCTTGGCAAGAGCATTACAGATTTCTAGCACTTATTGTAACTGTGCCGCTCCCTTAATAACTATGCATTGTATTACATGCTGGTTGCTGTTTTCTACCCTAGTGGTAGGTGAAAGGACTTCTAGCTGCATAACTATAGTTGTATTATTAGCATGACATGATACCTGATTTTCTACAAAGTTATCAGAATATAGCAAATGGCATCAGAAAACGCACTTGCTTTGTCCACAAGTTCTGGACACTCTCCAGTACCTTGAAACCAAAACTCAGGGAATATCTTTTAAATTCTGACCATAGTGTTACCCTGGAAGAAAGATTTTGTCAGCCTGCCATCTGGCCCTGTCCATTCAACCCAAGGACAGTATTTGGTGCCTGCCATTATATGTTCAGCTTTAGGTACACTAATTAGCCATTCCAAATCACAAGAAAAATCACACTTACCATCCTTGAACAATCACCGCTGACAGTCAAAGCCAGGATGACAACAGTGAAAGGACTGCAGGCTTTCATCTTCTTTGTCCTTTCCAAAAAGCCCTGTGTACAGCAGTAGGGCAAGGCTGTTTTGCTGCCCTGGGGTCTGAAGCTGCAGGATAAATCAGCAACAGGCTTTTGCAAGACGTTTGGATATACCCAAATCTCCCACTGGTTCACTTGACTTTAGAGTATATTAACTTGTTAGGTAATCAGAGTTCTTATCTGTATCAATGATTAACTTCTTTGTGGGCTGACGTGAATGCGGTTTTTGGAGCTATTTTACAAAAACCACAGGGATTGAAGAGGACCCTGTATTGAAGAGTTCCCTCTACTTGCCTGGAACTAAGTGGGCTTGAAACGCACTCAGCACAATCTAGCCCAATATTATTTGCACTCAGAGAGCTATTTGGAGTTGAAGCACATCTCTGTTTTCCTTTGATATGTCATTATAAACATGATAGAGTAATTATGAAGAACTCTAAACAAGCCGCTCAGAAAACTATGTTATGATGCAAAACATGAAACAGATCAGTGCCAATATCAGGCAAACAGAAGAATTACTCATTAACAGATGGTTACCTGCCCAGCAGTTATTTATAATAATGCAGGAACAGTGAGCTAGGGAAAAATAAAAAAAGAAAGAAAATGCACATTACTCTGACGAAACAGAAATTAGGTGCAGTAAGTAAACCCATTCTATAGTAAGGTATTGTCTACACTCAAAAACGTTACCACCATAGCTAAGTCAGTTAAGAGTTTAATTTTACTAATATAACTGTGTCAGTAAATGCTCTAGACCAGTGGTTCTCAAACTTTTTTTGGGGGCCCACATGAAAGTTGATGAAGGTCTTGGCAGACCACTTAATGATCTTTCCAAATATTGTTTGTACCACTAGTGAGCAGTTATAAAGCACTTTGGATAAAAGCACTATATAAACAAACTTAATTAATGTTTTTGTTCTACAAATAAAAGTACACAACTTATATTTTAATATAATTAGTTTTACCTTTCTTATGCAGTGGATGTGCCTGTTTTTGTGAGCAATGTTCAGGGAAGTCAGGTGTAATGTTTGTCAGTTTTAGCCTTAGATCAGGTTCAGCATTCATCCTGCTTCTGTATTTGGACTTCAGGGCTGCAAGTGATGAAAATACTGTCCTACACAGGTACATAATAGCAAACAGCATCAGAAAAAGCGCTGCTGTGTCCACAAGTTCTGGGTACTCTCCAGTTCCTTGCATCCAAAACTCAATTAGAGAATGTCCTTTAAATTCTGACCATGATGTTTCCTTGCAAGAAAGCTCTCACAAGCACTCTTGTGACTTATTGGACAAACCAGAAGGCAGCTTAAACTCACTAATTTCAATTCTGAAAATATTGCATGTCCAGTTGTTTCGCTCAGCTTCTATAGGTTGAACCTCTCTAGTCTGGCAAACATTTGTGGTCCAGCATGATTTTAGTTAGCTGAATGTCCACTTATCAAAGGTATGGCCAAGTTTCCCGTAGTCCCATAAAGTTGGTTTACAGCCACCAGTCCTACCTCTCAGGCTATGTCTAGACTGCAGAAATCTTCCAGAAAAATTTCTTCCGAAAGAGAGCGCTCACACTGCAAAAGTGCATAAAAAAAGTGATCTGCTTTTTTGAAAGATAGCGTCCACACTGAATGGACACTATCTCACATTTTAGCTGTGATTACTATGGATGGAATAGCCACAAGTGCACCTGTGTTTTTCCTCTTTCCTCTTCTTTCGAAAGAACTCCCTCTTCCCTGTACACACACACCTTTTTCTGAAAGAGCTCTTTTGTAAAGAGGCTTCTTCCTTGTAGAATGAGGATTACCAACATCAGAAAAACCCTTCCGTTCTTTCAATTTTCTTTCGGAAGTATGCAATTGCAGTGTGGACGTAATTGAAGTTTTTTCAGAAAAACAGCCATTTTTCCAAAAAAACCTCTGTAGTGTAGACATACCCGCAGTGTTCTGTGCTGCTGTTTAGCTCTAATTTACACCCAAATGTCCTCTAACAACCCAGTAAGCAATGGAAGTGTTGGTAATGCTGTTAGACAATATTGACCTCCTGTGGTTCAGCAAATTCTCTGGTTTGGCATCGGTCAGGTCCCGAGAGTGCCAGACAAGAGAGGTTCAACCTGTACTGGAACTTTTGTCTAAGAGCAACAAAATGTTCTTTTTTTCTTTTGTTCAAGAACGGATTCATTTTCAGACAGAAAATCTTCCAATGTTGTACCTTTAGGGTATCTGTGGACCACCTGAATGGAGCTCATTTGAGAACTTCTGCTGTAGACTCTGTCTCCACCATGGATCTTACGATGGTCTGGTTGTGCCTCTGTAGCCATGCTATTGTAAAGTGTGTGGTGTGGCTACTTTTTATTGCCAGGAGAGAGCTCTCTCAGAGGCAAAATAAACCACCTCCAGTGAGGGGTAATGGCTATGTCTCCAGGAGTGCCGACAAAGCACTGTTCACACCAGCACTTTATATCATTAAAACTTTTGTCATTCAGGCATGTGTTGTTTCACAATCCTGAACAACAAATTTTAACAAATGAAAGTGCCATTGTAGACATAGTCCTGAGTGCTTTCAGTAGGGGAAAGCGAAGTTACTCACCTCGGTGAGATAACTGTCGTTCTTCGAGATGATGTCCCCGCGGGTGCTCCACTGTTGGTGCTGGGCTTGCCCCGGCGCCGCAGACGGAGATCCTTCTAGAAAGCAGTCTCTGGCCAGACCGCACATGCGCCGTGCTGCCCACAGTGTTCGTGCTCTTTTCTGAGGCGTGGTCCACCCCCTGCCAGTTCCTTGAGGCTGCCTCAAAGTCTGCAAGACAGAAAAACAGAAAGTGGACTCCGAAGCGGGGAGGAGGGTGGCTAGTGGAGCACCCGCGGGGACACCATCTCAAAGAACGACAGTTATCTCACTGAGGTGAGTAACTTCACTTTCTTCTTCGAGGATGTCCCCGTGGGTGCTCCACTGTTGGTGACTGAGTAGCAGTAATCGCCACAACAGGAGGAGGGAGAAACGGAGTCCCTATTTGTCCGCTGTGGAGAGCACCGCTGTTGCCAGCACCCCATCGGATTATCTATTCCTGAGAATGGCATAATGCTTCACAAAGGTAAGATGCGAGGACCAAGTGGCTGTTCTACATATGTTCGTTAAGGAAACCCCTTTTAGAAAAGTGATGGAAGAGGCCATGACCCTGGTAGAGTGAGCCCGGGGCTGAATAGGAAGGGGAATACGTTTAAGGGCATATGTCTGTCTTATGCAGTCAGTTATTAATTTAGAGATTCGCTGAGCAGATAATGGTTGTCCTTTCGATTTGTTTGCTAGAGATACGAACAAACGCTCAGTTCATCTGAAAGGTTTCGACCGGTCAATATAAAAAGCCACAGCCCTGCGAACGTCTAGGGTATGGAGGGCTAGTTGTCAAGGTGAGGAATGTGGTTTCGGATAAAACACTGGTAGGATTATGGGCTCATTAACGTGGAAAGAGGACGGTATCTTGGGGATGAATTTAGGATGGAGTCGCAATATCACTTCCTCCTTATGGAAGACAGTATATGGTGGTGTAGCCATTGTAACTGAGAGCTCTCCTACTCTGCGTGCTGATGTTATGGCAAGGAGAAACAGTGTCTTCATTGTAAGAAAATTTAAGGTTGTAGATGCTAGGGGTTCGAATGGTGGAGCCATTAGGGCTTCAAGCACTACATCAAGGTTCCACACCGGTGGAACCGGATCTCGTGGAGGGCTCATATTTAGTAGACCCTTGATGAATCTTTTAGTGATGGGGTGAGCGAAGACAGAGGTTCCGTTGATTGGAAGTCTGAATGCTGAGATCGCTGCAAGGTGCACTCTAATAGATGATAACGATAACCCTGTATTTTTTAGATGGAGTGTATAGTCCAAGATGACCAGGAGAGGGGCCATCTCCGGAAGTTGTTGGTTTGTGACACACCAGGAAGCAAATCTATGCCACTTATGCAGGTAAGTCTTTCAGGTTGTTTGTCTTCTGCTCTGTATAAGGACTTGTTGCACAGAAGCTGAGCATGAGGTTTCTGAAGGATTTAGCCAGCTAGGAGCCAAGCTGTAAGGTTGAGTACATGTATCTGCGGGTGCCGCAGGCAGCCCTTGTTCTGAGTGAGAAGATATGGCAGAATTGGAAGGCGAATTGGTGCATGTATGGACATGCGATGGAGAAAGGGGTACCAGTGTTGACGAGCCCAAGCTGGAGCTATCAAGATAATTTTGGCTCGGTCCGCTCTGAGTTTCTGTAGGACTCTTGGGATGAGCGGTATCGGGGGAAATGCGTATAAGAGAGGTCCTTCCCAGCTGAGGAGGAAAGCATCGCCTAGAGAACCCGGGCCGAAACCCGCCCTCGAACAATATTTGAGGCATTTCCTGTTGCGGTATGTGGCAAAAAGGTCCACTGTGGGAGTTCCCCATTGTTGGAATATTGGTCGAAGGACTTGGTCGGAGATTTCCCACTCGTGTTTCATGTCAAAATGTCTGCTGAGGAAGTCGGCAGTGACATTCGTTTGTCCAGGTAAGTAGGATGCCGTAAGTGTTACGCCATGATGAATGCACCAATTCCACAGCCAGATAGATTCCACGCAGAGGGAGCGAGAACAGGCTCCACCCTGGCGATTTAGGTAGTACATCGCTGCAATGTTGTTGGTAAGAATCCTTACAGTTGAATTCTGTATGTAATTGCGGAAGAATTTGCAGGCGTTGAATATAGCTGTCAGTTCTAGGAGGTTTATAAGGAGGTGTGCCTCCTGCAGCGACCATTGGCCCTGTGCTGAAATCGTGCCCATATGAGCCCCCCATCCCAGTAGGGAAGTGTCTGTTGTAATCTGATGCTTGGGCTGTTGTTGGTGGAAAGGCACCCCTGACAGAAGATTGTGGGGGCGCATCCACCAGAGAAGAGATTGAAGGACAGTTTGTCGTAGATACACCGATCTGTGGAAATCGTGTCTCATATAGTTGTACACCTGTGACAGCCAATACTGGAGAGCGCGAAAATGCAGTCTGGCGTGGCGCACCACATACGTCGTGGCGGCCATGTGGTCCATGAGTTTCAGACAAGTTATGACTTGGACCGTAGGGCTGTCTGTGACGACTTCAATAAGATCTTGGATGGCGTTGAATCTCTGGAGTGGAAGAAAGGCCCTGGCTGCGATGGAATCAAGACAGGCTCCTATAAATTCCAGGTTTTAGGTAGGGTGCAAAGTGGACTTTTGCTCATTTATGAGGAGTCCTAAGGCATGAAAGACCTGCTTGGTAATTCGAATCATGTGTAGAAGTTCAGGCGCAGATCGTGCCTTGAGAAGGCAATCGTCTAAGTACGGGAAGATAATTACTCCTCGCGTTCTGAGGTGGGCTGCAACTACCGCCAGGATTTTTGAGAATACCCTGGGGGCAGAGGAGAGGCCAAAGGGAAGCACCTTGTATTGGTAATGGTCTGTGTTGAGAATGAAGTGCAGAAATCTTCTGTGGGCTAGATGGATGGACACGTGGAAATAGGCATCCTGAAGGTCGAGGGCCACAAACCAATCGTTGTGTTCCAGTACGGGGATTATGGCAGCGAGAGTGATCATCTTGAACCTTTGTTTTTGCAGGAACTTGTTCAAACAGCGCAGGTGTAATATCGGTCGCCAACCTCCTGACTTCTTTCAAGTGAGAAAGTAGTGGGAATAAAATCCTGTGCCCCTGAATTGTTGAGGGACGGGTTCTATTGCTCCTAAAGAGAGGAGGTGGCTGACCTCTTGTCGTAGAAGGGTTTTGTGAGAGGGGTCCCTGAAAAGGGACGGGATAGGTGGGGAGGTGGGAAGGATAGATTTGAAGGGGATCGTATAGCCTGTTTGAATAACTTCCTTTACCCATCTGTCCGAGGTGATTTTTGCCCATTGATAGAAAAAGGGCTTCAGACATTGTTGGAATATGCAAATGGGTAGCTGAGTGACGCTGCTCGGAGGTGGATGCGTGCCCTCAACCAAAATATCAAACTTGCTGTTTGGTATTGGACGTGATCTTGTTGTGGTTATTGTTATTGTTGTTGTTGCGTCGTCTTTGTGGTACCTGACGGGAGCTCTGGGTGTCAAAGAGCCTCTGAGGTTGAGTGTGCTGTTGCTGCCACTGATGTCGGACATAGGGGTAATCATACCTTCGCTGGTAGGGGGTATAGCGTCTTCTTCTAAATGGAGGAGTATACATCCCCAGAGTGCGCAATGTCGTGCGGGAATCCTTAGAGGAATGTAAAACCGTATCCATCTTTTCCATGAAGGTTGTCTCTATCAAAAGGTAAGTCTTCAACTTTGGATTGTAATTCTTTGGGTACCCCTGCTGAATGCAGAAAAGAGGCTCTGCGCATTACTGTGGCAGTGGCTGTGGAACGTGCCACAGCGTCTGCCACATTGGTAGCCATCTGAAGGGACGTCCTAGCTGATGTGTATCCCTCCTGAATGATGGATTTGAGGATAGGCTTCTTCGATTCTGGCAAATGGTCTATGAGCGAGGTTAACCATGAGAATGTGTCAAACACAGGATTAGAGAGATGAGCTGTGTAGTATGCAATGCGAAGTATCAAGGTTGTAGACTTATAGACCTTTCTACCAAAAAGGTCCAATCTTTTCATCTCCCTGTCGTTGCTGGGTTGTTTGAACTGTGGAGCTATCGTTGTTGAGCTGCGTCTACAACCTGCGAGTTGGGATGGGGGTGCGTAAAGAGGAAGTCCATCCCCTTTGGGGGAACGAAGTATTTCCTATCAGCCTTCTTATTGGTTGGAGGTACTGATGCTGGAGTCTGCCAGATCTCGTCAGCGATCTCAAGGAGCACTTCATTCAGAGGAATGGCAAGGCGAGACCTATGTTGTGGCTGAAGGTTTTTAAACAGCTTATGTTGTTTGTCTCTGACCTCTTCGAGTGGTCTCTCTTGTGTGACAGCAACCCTCTTAAACAGCTCTTGAAATTGACGAAGGTCGTCCGGTGGTGAAACCTGGTCTGGAACAACCACATCGTCAGGTGGTGAAGACTCCACAGGGGAAATTTCAGGTGGTTGGTCATTGGGAGGCGTGTGAGAGACCTCAGAGGTCATGCAAGGTGGCGGTGTGCTCTGGTATGGTGGAGTAAGCGGAGCAGGAGTTGGTGAATGTCTGGAGGAGTCATAACCGTACTGAGATTGAGAATGTGACCAAGAACAGTAATAATAGGAATATCTATTGTGTGGGTCACTCAAATAGTGGTCGACCGAATGATACAGTGTGTCTAAGGGTGATCGTCTCTCAGGGTAGTATGATGGACAGCGTTGCCAGTGATGTAGGCGTGGAGAACCAGGAGACTTCGATCAACGATATGAGGTTGATGAAGGCACGGGGGAGAAGGAGTGGTGTCTATAATGCTGAATGTCCTGCACGGGGAATGCCGCGAGAAAGGGAGATGGAACGTCTCTTGGTGCAACTGGAAATTTGTGAGGGCTCCGGTGAGTGCGGTACCGGAGGAGATGGCGACGGTGCCGGCAAGAAAATGGGCGAGCGGGACGTGCTTCGACGCAGGGAAGTTAACGGTGCCAGTGTAGTGGAGCGTTGAGATACGCTCGGTGGTGCCGGTATCCCTGGTGCCGTTTCCTCCGTGCCGAAAGGCTCACGCGATGTCTGCGTTGGTGCTGTCATGGTGCTCAGTGTCAGCACGATCGGTGCCGAAGACGCCTTGGGCACCACGTCCCTCAGTGCCGAAGGTTTAGATGCCAGCGGTGCCAAAGCTACTCTTGGTACCGGGGGCGGAGCCGGTTTCGCTGACTGTATCGCTGTCAGCGGCGCTGGCGGTGCTGAGCGGGATGCTGTCATGCCAGATATGCCAGGCTTATCTCCATGGGTAACGCAGCTGTGGGCAGAAGTCGGAAGGGACTCCATTGGGGATGATCTGGGTCTCTTTTTGGAAGACAGATTAGGTGAGGAAGCCCTCTGTTTTAAATGCTGCTCGGACGAGGAAGAGCTCTGCGGTTGAAGCGCCTTGTCAAATAAGAACGCGCGCAGGCATCGCTCTCTGTCCTTGCGTGCCCGCGATGTTACCTTTGAGTAATGTGAGCACTTTTGGGGTACGTGGGATTCCCCCAAACACTTAATACAGCGGTCATGGCCATCAGAGGCAGGCATTGCCTCACGGCATTTCTCACACTTCTTGAAGCCCGGTGAGGGCGACATTCTAAGTGTCCTGATCCTCCCTAAGGGCTATAGTTATGTTAATGGCACTAATCGCAGGTCTTTAGTGCGTTTCCAGTTTTTCTCTCTCTCTCTTTTTTTTTTTTGTATAAACAAGGGTGGAATAAGAAGCAGGGAAGAGAAAGGACAAGGAGAATGAGGGATAGCTCGCCAACGGGGCGGAGAAAGTACAACTCTCTTTTTTTTTTTTTTTTTTTTTGTCAACTAGGGTTGATAGGATGAACCAGGAAAGGTAAAGGAATGAGGTAGGAAGAAACTTTGTACAGATAGTCTCACAACAAGAAGCTCGTGTTGAAGAGCGCAGTTCCATCTGTCTGCAGCCTGAGGCGGTCGAAAGGAACTGGCGGGGGCCGGACCGCGCCTCAGAAAAGAGCGCGAACGCCGCGGGCAGCACGGCGCATGCGCGGTCCGGCCAGAGACTGCTGTCTAGAAAGATCTCCGTCTGCGAAGCTGGGGCAAGCCCAGCACCAACAGGGGAGCACCGGTGGGGACATCCTCGAAGAAGAACTGGTAAATACTATATCAGTGAACGTCCTTTTATACTGCTATAACTGTGTCCAAACTAGTGGATTTTTCCAGAATAGCTATACTGCTATAACTATACTGATAAACCCTTCCCAGTGTAGGCAATGCCTTAAGAGTGAACAACAGACTGGGTGAATTTTGAATTCACTCTGGATTTAGCAATAAATAATAATTATACTTAGCACTTACATAGCATCTGTTATCTTAAAATCTGACAGTAATTAATCCCCACAGAACCTGTGGTGTAGGTTTGTGTAATTATCCCCCATTTTACAAATGGGAAATATGAAGTACAGAGAGGTTAAATGATTTACCAGCTCTGTTCTGGCTCATGGTGGGTCCAGGAGCTCAGCGTCCTGTCCCCCCCCACCCTCCGGACAGGGGCTGGTTTTTAACTGGCTCCCCTTGCAGACCAACTCTTGCCTGGCACCCTGCACTGCAGCAGCACAGAGTGGCAGGGGGCTCCTTGGGAGTGGAGCCAGAGAACACTAGCTGCTTGGCCTCGCTCCTGGGGACTATAGAATAATTACGTAACCGATAAGAATTCATGAGGTTAATCGACTATTGAATTAACCAATATTTAACATCCCTACTCCAGAATGGCAGCTCCTTTTCCAGGTGGCTGAGAGAGAGCAAGGCAGACAGCTGATATTGCTAATTCAGTCACATTGTTTGCTGTTCCAGCAAGTACACTTGAAAGCTGGGAGGGGAGTCACTAGAGGGGCCATCATTCTACAAAGGAAGTAGCCTCCTTCATTACTTGGCAGAGCCAGGCCCAGTCACTCCCAAAGCCAGGACTGCAGTATTTCAGTGAAGGCTCAGGCAGGATCTAGGATAACACATTTGTTTAGCTAAGAACAAGAAATGATACAAAGTCTTGATGATGATGCCATAAATCTAGATAATACTTAATGCTGCCATGAGTGCAGGGGACTAGAAGAGGTAACTTCTGAGGGCATTTCTTGTCCCACAGTTCTGTATTCTATATCTGGGGCTGGTACATGGAGGTTGTTACATTCTTTGCAACCCACACTCCTTTTCTGTGAAAGAAAAAATAACTCATGAGTTTCAGCTGTGACCTTCCTTTGATGCCAGCTTCATCAAGAGAGAATGGAAAAGGCAAGAAAACAAAGTGCTATAAAACAACAGAAACTGACAGAAGCATAATGTGCTGACTACGTGATATGTCCTGGTAAGTTAGGTAACATTTCTTATGAACCATCTTCTGTTTGTCAGAGAACAAACTTTCAATCTTCTTTCGGTCTGAAGGAAGAGTTTTGAGTAAGCTCGAACCTTGACTGTCTTATTAACAATGACAATTACCTAATAGTATTAAATGCTAATATACAACTAAATACATCCATCAACATAAAATAATCAAATGGAGACAAAAAACAATGTGACTTCACTCACCAATACATGAAAAAAATAAATGGGAAAGCCCTCAAACATATGCCCTCCTATTTAAAAATTTATTCTGATCCTTCCTCAGAAACCATGTCAAACAAAAGGCTTTTGCAGCATGTCTAAAAGGTCAGCAATATTCTACATTCTTTTTTACATCATTTCCAGGTGTGCATTACATGTGAACAGAGAATTCTTATCACTCAGTTACTGACAAGCTGAGGGTAAAAAAAAAAAAATACAATACTTTGCAATTGATATATGATCTCCAGTTTATTTGTGTAAATTACTTTAATGTTTATCTTGGTAAATGAGACTTCCTTCTTTTAAAGCCAATCCCTTCTTTACCTGTAGACTTAATATGTGGCAACCTAATTGTGGGGTCTGCTGTTGGGTCCAGAAGTGATCTAATTATCACATTTAAGCTGATAATATTGTAATAAGGTACAAAATCCAAGTTCCCCAAAGAAAATTCTAGGATGTGGAATGATTAACACAAAGAGAAAGTTAGAGATTTTAGGACTCTTTTTCAGTTGGTTTCTTTTGTTTTCATGCTGTATGAAATGAAAGTGTGATATCACTAATATATGCATCATTTTTGCATGGTTTACACAGTCAGATAACTATTTCTAAATGGGGACTAATTTAAAGTGTGGCTATGGTGAGAAAATATACTTTTTATTTCACACTCTCAATGGACAATTTAATCCCTAAATTGATGGGACATTGTGAGCCTAAGTTACTTGAGAGTTTTAGAAAAATCCTATAAAAATGCAGCTTAGTGGGTCAGTGCACACCTGCAGCCAATGAGAATAGCTGCAGGATATTTGTAACTAGACAGAAGCAATTCAGCATACACAAACTCAGAACTGTTGCATGTCAGCAGATAATCCTGGAGCTGAAATATATGCATTCATCTAAATGCTAACGTCTTCTCCTCAGTCCTCTCACCTCCCACATTTCTCCAGCACTCCTGTCAACTCCACTAGCTTCACTGTCACTCAAGCACACAAATCTGCAGTTATCTATGACGCCTTTTTTTCTCTCCTTACACTGAAGCTCTTCCTGAATCTCACCACTTCTCCCTCCCATCTGTAACACTTAAAATCTGTTCTTCCTGCACCAAGTCCACTACTGAAATCCCAGTCAACACCAAGGTTCTGTCCTGTCTGGCTTGTAACCTGCTTGTCAGTCTTCCTGGCTCTCTCACCTCTTCTCTCTCTAGCATTCAGTAGACAAAATGATTTTCTTTTCCATCCTCAAGCCCTTCTTCTGACTCTCTCTCTTTCCACAAAGAACCAGATTTTTGCCCTGCTGATTCATTTTTCTTTACTTACCACCTTGCACTCTAAGGCTATGTCTACACTGGCGGGTTCTTGCCCAAGAACATCTTGCACAACAGTTCCTGCGCAAGAACTCTTGCACAAGAACACGTTCACATGGCCATGTGCTTTTGCACAAGAGATGTGCTTTTGCGCAAGAGCATCCATGGCAGTGTGGACACTCTCTTGCGCAAGAAAGCTCTGATGGCCATTTTAGCCATAGGGCTTTCTTGCGCAAGAAACCCCTGCCGTATGTCCACACTGCCCTCTTGCGCAAGATCTCTTGCGCAAGACAGCTTACACTTGTTAGAAAAGAGCGTAGCTCTTGCGCAAGAAGCCCTCTCTTACCATGCTTTACTGTAAATCTTCTTGCGCAAGAGCGGGTGGGCAGTGTGGACGCTCTGCAGAAGAACAGCCGTTCTTGCACAAGAACCCGCCAGTGTATACATAGCCTAAGGCTTTGTCTACATGCAGGGTTTTTGCACAAGAAGCTTTTTGCGGAAGAGATCTTCCGCAAAAACTTCTTGCACAAAAGCATGTCCACACTTCAAAAGCGCATCGCAAAAGCAATGCGCTTTTGCGGAAGAGAGCGTCCACACTGGAAGAATGCTCTTGCGCAAGAAAGCTCTGATTGCCATTCACAGAATGGCCATGAGAGCACCTGTGCTTTTTCTGATAGGCTCTTTTTGCGCAAGAAACCCCTGCGAGCAAGAGCTGTAGTACAAAAAGGAGTTATTCCTCGTGGGGAGAGGAATAATGCTACCGGCAAAAGCCCTCTGTCCTTTTGATTTACTGTATTTTTTTTGGCGCAAAAACATGCTTGAGGAGTGGACGTTCTGCCGGTTTTTGCACAAAAGCAAGTGTTTTTGCGCAAAATCCTTGTAGTGTAGACATAACCTAAGCTCTGCCCCCCTTTTTCTTAATTACTCCCACACTGGTCTTAGTGCCTTTTAGTACGTTGCTCCCTATACCTTAGATAATATCTCCCTTCTTGCAAGCTCCCTTCAAAACTTCTCACCTTGCTGTCCAACAGTGACTCCCTGTCCTATCATCTCACTCTTCCCTTGTTGCCCTACGTAGTTTCAGCTTAAAAAAATATCAGAAGCCAAAATACAATAGGACACTCATTTTTCTTTTAATCCTCCCCTCTTCTTTCCCTATCCCCGAGAGGTACATAACTTCTCCAAACACCAACCCCATATTACAACAACAACAAAGGAAGGGGATTCACTTCTACCCCTGCATAATTTCTAGAACCTGCTCCCATGTATCCATAAAAAAAATTGAAGGGCTGGTCATCACTCCTGCATGTATTCATAATTCTCTGAGGAGTCTGCAGCCCTGAGATTGTAAACTCATGGCTATCAGCTTCCTAAATCAGCCTTTCATACTGGTATTTGCACTACAGTAGCACAAAGAAGGGCATAACATACCAGTTACAACCTAACTCCACCCATCACAGTGTAACCACCACTGGGCAGATTTCAAACCTGGGACCTCAATATAGGAGCCTCTACAGCTTGAGCTATAAAGCCAGTTGGCTCTGAACCTAGCTTGTAGAGGTCTCTTGATCTTATCTGTTGCTGTGGTCTAGGTGCCAGTGCACAGGACAGTGAACCACACTAGTGCTATGTCTACACTCGCGGCTTCTTGTGGAAGAAATATGCAAATGAGGCTAAGCGTGGACTATCACCGAGCCTCATTTGCATACTTAATGAGCCGCCATTGTTGCAGAAGAGGCTCTTGTGCCAGAAGGAGCTGTCTACACTGCCCCTTCTTGCACAAGAAAACCCCTCTTGCGCAATGGCGTTATTCCTGAAAATAATCAGCGTAACGGCATTGCGCAAGAGGGTTTTTCTTGCACAAGAAGGGGCAGTGTAGACAGCTCCTTCTGGCACAAGAGCCTCTTCTGCAAAAATGGCGGCTCATTAGGTATGCAAATGAGGCTCAGCGATATTCCACGCTTAGCCTCATTTGCATATTTCTGCCGCAAGAAGCCGTGAGTGTAGACATAGCCCAGGTGTGTGGGTTACAAAAGCATTACTTGCTTCCCCCCCCCCAAACCCTCTTTGGGATGCGTTATTACATGATTGCAAGATATTGTTAAGATGTTAGCCTATGGCTGTTCAACAGACCCTGCCACATTTGGCCCTTTATACAGATTAACTCATGTATACCAGTTATTCTAATGCGTTCTTATCATCTTCTTTAAGGGGGCATACACCTTAACCACTGCAACTCTCTTCAATGTATTCCAAAATAATACTGCACGAGAATGTATGTACCAATGGAGCATTAGCTCAAGTCTGAAATATCAATGCATACAAAAGGGACAATAAAAGAAATGGAATCAAACTCTAAAAATCAGATCTTGAGTTCAAACACCTAACATTCATGCTTGTTTTTGATGTAGGCATTTTCTTTAAGCCACTATAAAGAGTATCTGATTTAAAGCAGTCTAAAAGTTTAGGGAGATTTAGATCCAAGATTTTCATAGCATTCCCATATCAAGACAATATGTAGCAACCACAAGTACTGCATGTCCCTGGAGATACATGGAAATGTATAAACCACACAGCCAAAGTCAACTAAAGGCAAAGGTGCTTCTTCAGGTATGTCTTCAGGTATGGAATTAAACACCAGCAGCTGAATTGAGTTCACAGGAGTAGGGCTACAGGGTTGTAAAACTGCATTGTAGATGTTCAGGTTTGGGCTGGAGCCTGAGCTCTGGCACCCCATGGGGGCAGGGGAGGAGAAGATGCTAGAGCATGGACTCCAGCCTGAACATCTACACTGCAATATTATAGCCCAGGGTTTCCCAACCTATGGGTCAGGACCCAAATATGGGTTGCCATAACATTTCAAAAGGGTTGCCAAGTGTTTCCCCAGGTGGCTCTGCCCCCTCTCCTCTCCCCGTTTTTGAATTGCCTTGGGTCACCCAGTCTTCCTGAATTGTCAAAATGGGTCCCCATCTAGAAAAGGTTGGGAACCGCTGTTATAGCCCCACAACCTAACCCCATGGACCCAAATCAGCTGACACCAGCCAGCCAAGGGTGTTTAATTGCAGTGTAGACATACCCTTCATGTGTCACAGCTCAGAAACTGGTAGTTTTCTCCTGCTATTTAAAAAGCAAGGGAAATTTGGAAATCTCATCTTTAGGGACTCTGTTATGCATATCAAACCACAACCTAGGCCTGAAACTCTAGCTGCAGCCAGAGATGTATGACTTTTTAGTCTGACAGAAAAGGCATGTGTGTAATGAAAACTGGCTGAAAAAGATGCATAAAGAAATATAGTGGTAAATGCACCCACCCTTAACTGCTGCCAACCCAGTTAGATGACTTCAGCACAAGCCAATTTGCAACAGTTAGGCATTTACATTTTTAGATGTGCTGAAATCCTTGCCGTTCCACCCACTCCATTCATTAGCATATTAGACGCCCCCATTGCATGCTTTAAAATGGTCTATAAAAGTCAGGTGTGTGTTGAAGAGATGGCTCTGCCTCTGTAACCTTAAGGAACTTCAGAAAATGTTGCTAGTAAGAAAGGAACATTTTCCTTTTTACAGCCCCATAAGCCTAGTTGACCTCAGGTTGTTAGTTGCTGTGGTTTGATGAGTGCAGAGCTTATAAGGAATTATTCTAATTGCAACCCTGAGAGTATTCAGCATGGAAACCTCCCAATTTTCTCAGGTGTCTCATTAAACACCTACTCACAGTTTGCAGATAATGGACGTATGACACATGCTCAAGTGCCTTCTGGAGGAGGCACTGCTCTGACTGGAGGATTTAGTCACCCTGGGAAAATCTCACCATTAGGTGCCTCCTGCAGAACTGTATGTCCAAACTGTGTGTGTTTCTGGGCTACTGTCAGTGTGCTCCTCTGCCATGTATAAGATGGATGTGCAGCACTGAAAACCTAGCTCCCATTGGAAGGGCTATTTTGGACACGTGGCTTTAGAACAAGTATAGCATTATTGTAATGAAGCTTACTTACAATTACTGAAGTGTACTCGCAACCTGAACTCAGCCTAACCTAGTTTTTGTCTGGCAATTTCTATGGTTTTTTTTATTAAAAAATTCACTCATTAACCTCAGAGAATGTTCCTGTGGGATATTTCTTGTGGTCTGAAGAAATGAAGTATCACTGCCATAACGTTGGGAATAGTTAACTTTTCTATTTTAACACTTAGGGAAAGATTTACCAATACAAGTTTGGCTGCTTCATCCCACTCTGAAGCAGCACAGAGTAGGCAAAGCCTACAGATTAAATTTCCCTTCTCTCCTTTTTCCTTCCCCTCTAACATCTTTCTTCTGTTCTCCACATCCTTTCCCATTCTCCCTCCTTTCATTCCCCTCTTCACCTCCCCTCTTTCCCACCCTCTTCCCCTGCACTTTTCACTTCTCCCATTGCTCCTCCCATCTCTTCCCTTTTCCATTCCTCCCTAGCCTTTCCTCCTCCCCACTCCCTGCTCTTCCCTCTTTCTTTCTCCCTTCCTGTCTTTGGGTCTGTGACAGCCCAAGGCAGAGGCCTCTTTCTCCTCACTGAGCTCTCATTGCAAATCACCCAAGCTCTCTGCAGCCCTTCTTCCTAATACATAGCCCACAACATAAGACATGCCTGGGACTGCATTTCCATCACAGTTAGAATCCCCTCCAGTAAGAGGTGAGATGGGGTGGGACTTGGCTGGACGGGGCGGGAGGCAGTTGTGATCTTCCTTTCCCTCTCCCCTGCTTGCCCCCAATCTCCCTTTCCCCTTCCCCATCCTTTCCCTTCCCCCCCCCCAATTCTTTTCATCTCCCCCCCCCCCTTCCATATACTCAGCTCTCTCCCTATTCATTTCCCTCTTCTCAGAGGGGATGAGGTTAAGTGAAGGGTTAATGAGGATGAGGTAGGAGGAGAAGTTGAGGAGATGTGGGAGAAACAAGGGAAGGAAAGGAAGAGGTGGGGTGGTGTGGGGACTCTGTGAGAAGAAGAAGGGAGGAGGATAGAGAGGTTGGAGATGTGAAGTTAAAGAGAAGAGAAGGGTGAGAGGAGAGAAACTGAGGAAGGAGAAGGGGAAAAGGAGCAAAGAAGAGATGGGAGAAAAGGGGAAGATGGAGGTGGAGAAGGAAGGGAGAGTGGGCAGAGAGAGTGAAAGGAAAGGATGAGGAGGTATAGAGAGGAGGGCGAGGGGCAAGAATAGTAGAAAAAGTTAGGAAGGGCAAAGATGGGAGGAGGAGAGGAAGAGGAGAGAGAGAGAAAAGGAGGGGAGAAGAAGGGTGACAGAGATGGGTGAGAAGCAAAAGGGGGCAGAAAAGGTAAGAGGACAGTCTGAAAATTGCATAAAGCCTGGAGCTTTTGCATCATTATGAAACTGGCTCTAGCAGAGAGCAAAATCCCATTACTCAGGATAAATTCTCTAGAGTTCACATCATCATAGATAGCGAGATGGGGTATGAATACACTGCACATGAAGTGCTCCAGCCAAACCTTCCCTTGGCTGCACGAGCTTCAGCACAGGCTAGCAGCCAGCATACATGGACCCAGGGCAGGTACTCTGGTTCTAGCCTATAGCTAGCTGAAGGCGTGCCACCACATTGACACTACTATTGTTATCTATGCTATCTTAGATTATGCATATTTGTGCAACAATCACACTTTCACTCTCAGCATAGACAAATACGTAGGAAAAAAAAAAGAGCCTAATGCACAGGCCTGGTGTAACGCCTGAAACCTGAACCAAAGTAAGAGTAATACTATGAGTAACTGACAGGCCTTGTCAAAAGCAGGTGTTTGCCTGCTAACCAGTGTTCATGACAAACTCGACACTAGAACTGCCAGCACTACTAAAAGCACATAAAATATGTAAATGCATTTCACCAGGACAGTACAACTTAGCACATGATAAAATAGTTTGAATAGTGATATTGTGTGTGAAAACAACAGGTGTGAAAGCATAGCAACAGGCGGTGAATAGAAATGGTTTGGAGGAAATTACAAGGGGAGGTGCCAAACATGTCATTAATGTGTAAGATGATGTGTAAGGTGTGTTTTATAGATTGTTTGGTTTTGTTTATAAATGTTGAAAGAGCCTAATGCATGGTCCTGGTGTAAGACCTGAAACTTGAACCAAAGAAAGCAAGAGTTATTTTGCTATGGTGTAACAGAATACAGTACTTATATATCCATTTGTAAAAAAAAATGTTGAAATTTTGCTATGTGGTTATAACCAGTGTGAAAACATAACAGCGGGTGGTGAATAGAAATGCTCTGGAGGAAATTATATGGGGAGGTACCAAACATGTCATTAATGCGTAAGATGATACCTAAAGTGTCTATCTTAGACTGTTTGTCTCAAAATGTTGGGATACCTTGATTTAACTCTTTGTCCAACCTAGGGGCAATAGTGAACCCATACTACTAACTGAGCTGGGTCCATTGTCACGGGTACAAATGTATAGAGATTTGGGGGATGTCTGGCTACCAACTATCAATGTATTTCGTTCAACAATAAACCTGACTCGGGTGCCTTCGTATCTTATCTAAGTCCATGGTCTTTGGGGGCTCTCTTAAAGTCTATTATGCTATCTATCTGCACAGTGCTGGCATGATATATTGAGGAAGCATATAAAAATACATGCAGCCAAACGTTTATCATCACTCACGGAGCAGAAGAGCTGTCAGGACGCCACACCAGTAAATTCTGAATTTACTACAGCGCTGTCCTGATTTATACAACATAATGCAGCTGACCCCACTGCAGGGAGTGGCAATGCTGCTGATGTGCACCAGCCTCCTGGACATTTGGTAGGTGCTTGGTGTGTCACATGCTCGGAAGCAATGCTCCAGGCACTTCAGACCATAACCGTGGGTGGATGGATCTCCATAAACACTGTTTGATGAATATCAAAGGCTGTTTCACCAGGGCTGGGTGATACAAACAAAAGGTTGAAACAACAGTTCCCAACTCAGCCGCTAATTACGTCCCGTCAAGGGGAATGAAGGCAAGGCTTCTCAGACCTACATCCAGGGATTCACACCAGGCCACATCTCTTGCGAAAGAATTATGCATTGGGCCAGTCCTTTTCACCAGTGGATGTAGTCTCATTCAGGCCCTCCACAATAGCCCCTCTGTTTGCATGCCACTCCTAATAATCCACCGCTGAGGGTTAGCACTGGCTCCCTTGCCAGCAGTAGGCTCTTCCCAGTCTTATTCTAAGACCCTCAGCCCCACCTGCCCAGCCCCAGTCTTCTCTCTGCAGCCAACTATAGGGCTGCAGTCTCCAGCCTGCTGCTGTGCACATGCCTCCAAAACCAGATACACTCTTGCAGCATTTTCCTTTCATGTGTGGTAGTAATTATGGAGCCACATTTTGCATTGGGGTTGACATGGTGTTCAGTAAGGTGTTCAGACAGGAAAGGTGATGGCAGCATTGCAAACCCCAGTGTTCAGGTACCATGGACCAGGTCCCCCCAAAATCACAAGATTGGCTTTAAGAAATCATCAGGTTTTTTTAAAAAATAATTTATGTTGGAGTCTCAATTCCTTTCTGGTTTCTGAGTCTTTACAACACACTTAGATCATATTTTCAAGTAAAAGTTGGTTCCAGCAGCAGGTGATTTAAGAAAAAAATTTGTAATCTCATGATAAAATTGGAAGAATTAGCAATACTGTGATTAGGTGGTGATAGATTAAATAGATCTAAAAATCAACATTAAAATGGAGTTAAGGTTGAGAATAAATATCAATGTTACAGTAAATTTCATTATAGAGATGTTGTAATTATCCTCAAACCAAATATTATAAACCTAGCAAAATCAGGTGATATTATATTTAAAAGAAATCCAAACATGTTCAGGTATGGAAATACATAGTTAGGGAACACAAATACCTTTAAAACTTCCCTGTAGTAACACCAGTGGTGGGGGAGGAGAATGTAAAAAAACTTTAAGCCTTTAAAAATCAGTCCATTGTAGTCTTGGCCCATAAATACTAAAAATACGAAAAATATCTAAATCAAAATCATATTGCTAGTATACAGCATCTCAGAGGGTATGTCTACACAGCAAAGTTATTTTGAAATAACAGCCCTTATTTCGAAATACCTTTCCTAGCATCTACACAGCCAAACCGCTATTTCAAAATTAATTCGAAATAGCGGAGCACTTATTTAAAATTTGGTAAACGTCATTCCACAAGGAATAACGACAAATTTGAAATAGCTATTTTGAAATAAGTGCTGTGTAGACACTTATTTTGAAATAGGGGGCCTCCAGCCTTCCCAGGGTGCCCTGGTGGCCATTCCAGCCTCAACCAAGAGCACTTCTCTCCCTCCCCCCTCCCCAGAGCCCTTAAAGGGGTTGACTCTGGCCACAGTGCCTGTGCCAGCTCCAAGCCTGCCAGCCCAGAGCCAGCAGTCACTGCCCCTGATCCAGTGGCCCCAAAACATGAGACAGCAAGCCACTGACAGTCAGCCCTCCACCGCTCCCCAGGAGCAGTCTGCCAGCTCCCAGGAGCCTGCCAGGGCCCAGAGAAGGCAGGCGCCTTCCTGGTCCAGGGTGGAGATCATGGACCTTATTCAGGTTTGGGGGGAATGCCCCCAACATCCATGATCTCCACACTAGATGGAGGTACACAGCCGTCTATGGGAGTATAGCTGCCAGCCAGGACACCAAAGGCCACATGCGAACCCAGGAGCATGTTTGCATGAAAATCAAGTTGGTCCAGCGAGACCCCCAACCCTGAGCCCTGAGCTTCCACTCCCCCTTCTTCCCCTTGCTTCCCCCTTCCAGCTCCTTCCTCCCAGGTTTCCCCACCCCTCTCCCACCCTCTCTTCTCCCATCTCCCGCCTCTTTTCCCCAGTCTCACCAGAGTTTCATTCCCTCCCCCCCAGTTTTGTTAAATAAAGAGAGTTTGTGTTCATGAAAATACATATATTTTATTTTACATCAGGAAGGGGGGTTAGGGAGGGGTAAGTGGAAGGACATGAGGGAGGAATGAGGCACAAGCCCCCAGTGGGGCACACCAGGGAGGCTCTTAGTGCTCCTCAGAGTGGAAGCTCTCTTGCAGGGCCTCCTGGATACTGACAGCCCCCTGATGGACCTCCCGGATGGCAGCCTGCAGAAAGTGCAGCCAGGCTCACAGCAACTCGTCCAAGAGAAGCACCAGTGTGCCCAGTGGCAGCTTTGGCTCCATGTTGCAGAGTGCTGTGGTGTCCCAAGTGAGGGCAACCAGAGCACACAGAGACAAAATGCTTTGCTGTCCCTCATCAAGGTAGACAAGCAAGCAGGGAAACCTGAGAACTGGCTGTCCGGGGCGGGGGTCCCTTGAAACACAGACCTCAGATAGCCTCAGGCAGCAGCCCCACACAGTAAGTCCTGACCTGGTGCCCTGCCGGAACTGGTTCCGGCCAGGCTTAAATGCTATTCAGGCTCCACTCAGTGTGGACACGCTATTTTGAAATAGCAAAATGCTATTTTGAAATGCATTTTGTGTGTAGACGCGTTATTTCGAAATAAGCGATTTCAAAATAAGATATTTCGAAATAACACTGTAGTGTAGACATACCCAGAGGGAAGTGCTAAAACTCCTGCAAAAGAAGAATTTTTTAACTCCATCCTTCATCCCATGCATGAAAACAGGAGGAAAATTTTACAAGTAAAATTTTACAAGTAAAATGTTTAGAAATAAAAATGTTTTACAAGTAAGCATGTTTTAAGAAATAAAGATAATTACCCTCCCCCATTATTCTCCACAACTAAGTTTCTTCTTCAGTAGGAACCTTAACCCTGCCCTCTAGAGACATATGAGTAGGCTCCGTGACTGTTGTTCCATGACTTTCCGTGACCTCTGACTTCTGCAGCAATCACTGTGGCTGACCCAGGGCAGCCCATACTGCTGGCTCCAGGAACAGCCGCACATGGGGATAGCCATGCTGGCCACTGGAGCACCTCACAGCCAGCTGCTGAAGCACCCTGCAGCCAGATGCACAACTGCTGTTGTATCATCTTGGAACCAGCTGCTGCTTGGGTGGTCCCTCGCAGCAATCCCAGGATGGCCTCCAGCAGCAGTCTTGGGGTTGACAAGATAGCCGCTGCCCAGCATTGTAGCTGGTGCCACTGACCCCAGTTTCCCCGCCCCTAGTAGCAGGCCCTCCGGGATGCCTCCCACAGCAGGACACACACCACCCGTGTTCCCTGTAAGATTTTCCATCCCTGAGTGGAGTGAGTTTTGTCTTGTGCATCAATACTGACATCATGTGCACTTGTTTGGATGTGTGCCACTGTGGCACCCACCAGTTGCTAACAAAATTTTATATAATTTAAATTGTTACGCAATAAAAAAAATACTAAAAATGGGTAATTAACAAGGTGCATGACCCACCCACCCTGAACACCACCCAGCTTGCTGGCCCCTACCTCCAACACACACTGTGTGTGCTCCACTGCCTGTGCCCCCATCAGGATCACACACAACCAGCTGGTACCTGAACAGGCCTGGCTAACTGCCTCTCCCCTCCCTGCAAACACACACCCTGTTGTTGTGCCCAGCCTTGAAATCTGCCCCCCATATGCCTCCAGTATATATGCCAGGGCCATGCTATCTTCCCCCCCCCCAACACAAACAGCCAGTACCTGGGACTAGGGCCCACAGCCCAATCACCACTGTCCACAGAACTGTGCCAGATCTCTCACCTCTCCTGTTCTTCCCTCTTCCATCGCCCAGAGACCTATGTCAGATCCCGCACCTTGCCCTCCCTTTCCCCTTCCCCCTGGAATTTACCTGCACCCGGTACCTCCCCTACCATAGATGGCTGGTGCCTTTGCCCCCCACCTGGTTAGCTTCTGTCCCAAGCCCCCACAGGTACAGACCCCAGTACCTGCACCATCGCTCTCCAGCCCAGGCTCCCATGCAGCAGCTCTGGCCCTGGCCACGTGAGCAGTCTCCTGCTGCCCACCACGTGGCTCACAGCTCCTCCAGCCCCAGCTGCCAAATCAGGCTCCTGCCATCCGCCATGTGGCTTCTCTAGCCCTGGCCATGGTAGTAGCCTCCAGCCGCCCACCAGGCAGCTCTGCGTCGGAGGTGGGTGGGTGGAATTTTTTTCTGTGTGACCATGCAAACATGCAGCTTAGAGGGAACCCTGCCCACCACCCAAGATTTTAGCAGAGGTATTTATAAGTCATGGAGAGCTGTGAATTTCTGTTTATTGTTTGTGAACTGTCCATGACTTTTACTAAAAATATCCATCACTAAATTGTAGCCTTATACATGAGTAGGATATTTTAGTATTTATGGGCCAAGACTATATTGAACTGATCCATAAGGCTTCAGTGATATGTAGGAAGTTCAAAGAGTCTGTGTTATACTTTCACTGAGATTATGGGGGCCAAAAAGAAGTCTGACACAGGGCACTACATTTATGGATTTTAATTCCTAAACAGATTTACTTTTAAAATTATCAGTAAATTCATTATGTATTCAAGGAGTAACTGCTATAACTTTGGGGCAGATACATGATATTTTCCATATGTGACAGACTAAAAGCCATCTTTAAATGCAAAAAGAATTACTTAGCCAACAGTAAGTGTAGTTCTTCAAGATGTCATAATCAGCATGGATCCCATAGGAGGTGTACATGTCCCTTGTGCACACAAGCTCAGAAGAGTTTCAACAGACCCAGTGGCCACTTCTGTTCAATGCACTTTGTTCCACCTTCTGGTCCCATGCAAGAGCATGAAGGATGGAGCAGCCTTAACCTGCATCAATTCCCGCACAATTCAAAGCTCATGGTAGTTAAAGGACTCAAAGCATGGATGGAGTCATTTACAGTGCCGTCCACACTGAGTATTTGATCTTGAAGAACCACAGTTATTGTAGATAAACAATGATTCTTCTGAGAGTATTGTTGAATGTGGACCATGTGTAGGTGACTGGCAAGCAGTATCCTCTACAGGAGTGGGGTTGAGGAGTATCAGGTGCATCAGCTGAACCAAGATTGGAGTCATTCTCCTAAATTTGATATCTTATCTAGCAGCTAAATCCAGCATTTTTAGTTTTTATGATGAAGCGGCTTTACCCTTGGAAAGGCCAGCTATAAACACTAATAGACATGGGGACAAGCTGATATTATACTGACATGACCAAATCTTTCAAAGAGCTCTAGATACAACCAGGATGTGGAGCTGCTTCTTTGCTTTTGTGGAATATGGCTTTGGAAAGAATACAAGTAAGTTTGATAGGTTTAAGTGGAACTCAGGAATCATCATCAGATGAATTTTGTATGAGGTCTCAGAATAACCTTGCCTTTATGAATGAATGGGAATTCTGTCCTGAATGCCTAAATCTCACTAATTCATTGGCCAAGATGGCCACCAACCCCTTCCCTTCCCCTCCCCTCCTCCTCAAAAAAACCCATTTTGAAAGTAAGATGGTAGGTAGAGCACTGAGAGGGACTTGAAGGAGGGCTCCATAAGTTTTAGAAGATGATGTTGAAGTCCCTTATTGGAGTATGTTCTCTAATTGATGGGTTAGTGTGCAGCAGGCCCTTAAGGAATTTGGATTCCATCATGCAAGAGAAGATTGAATATGATATTATCGGTGAATGATATACAAATATTGTTGCCGGATGACCCGTGACTGAAATAAATGAAAGAACAGAGTGCTCAAACTGTAGCAGTCAAGGATCTTTCATACTAGAGTCTTCACTAAGTCTACGTTACAAGGGGCTTCCCATATTGAGAATATTTTCCATTTGGAAGAGTAAGTCCTCCTTGTGAACAACTTTCCCTCCTGTGAATATTTCCCTAAATATATAAGGAGCAGCACCTTTCCATACAGAGGCCTCGATCCTTTCAGCCATTGTGGACAGTGCACAATGGTGAGCACCAGGTTATTACACTCCAGCACGTGTAGGACCAGCAGCTTCCCATAAATGCAAGCAAAGTTAGATATTAGGTATAGTTCTCTGCACTGAGTGGTAGCAAATCTCAAACCCCTTACGCATCTATCTCCTTATACACAAAAACAGAGGATAAAAAAAGAGTTGGATTGTAATTGGACAAATGGCATACTCTATGAGACATAGGAGTCTATTATGTATACATTACTACCACCATAATAATGAGCACCTTCCAATAGTGAATTAAACAATGCGAATAAGCAGCTGCAGGTTTGGTTTCATCTTCTCACCAAGGGCAAAATTCATGTAGTAGAGTATTTTATTTTGGATTTTTAAAAATGTATATTACATTTGCACGCATAGCTGTATGTTTATGTTAGAAAAGTCAGGTCAAAGAAATGCACTTTGCACTTGGAATGGAAGTTGATGAGGTTCCTATGGCGTCCATTATAGTCTCAGACCACCCAAAGAATCCACTGCCTCCTGCATAAAATTTCTTATTGTAGAGAGCTGAACAGTGTCAGAGGAGTGGAACTGTCCACCATGATCTTCAACCTAGATCTACAGACGATCTTTTAGATAGCCTGAGCCCAGGACATTAAGTGCCTTGAATGTAAGTACCTTGACTTTGATTCAATAGTTGTTGGAAGCCAATGTATGAAGTGGAAGACAGGTTTGATATGATTCTAGTAACATGTATTTCTAAGGAGACATGTTGCAGTGTTCTATCTATTTTAATACGACTTGGCATTTCCTACATATTGGAGGCTTCATGCCCAGGTGTGTAGTCCAGCAGAGAGACGAAGGCTATGAATACTTGAGATCAGGGCATTATTTCTCAGAATGGGATGGAGCTTCCTAGCCAACCAGAGATTGTAGAAAGTGTTACTCTCAGATGCTGTTATGTCAGAGATTATGTGTGAAACCCAACAAGCAATGAAGGCACTTCTCTTAGGCACTATTTATGCTAGAAGAAAGGTAATACTCCAGCTTATCACTTTAAACCTCACTACACTTTACACCTATGCTGCACAAGTTCAAGCCCTAAATGAGAAAAAAGTTACATGCCATGTTTTAAAGGGGGAATGAGGTAAGGGGGAAACATGTAAGGAGGCCATAGCAGTGTCTGGAGCATCAGTGTGAGGAGGACATAGGTGGCTTTCTGACACCTTTCCATTGCCCTGATCCTGGTAATGCTGACAAGTCCACACTACAAGTTAGAGCAGTCTTAACAAGGAGCCATTCTGTTGGCTAGCCCACCTGAAATAGATGCAAGAGAATTTAGATGAGAATTCCACTATACATGGAGAATGTTCATCTTTTGCCTTAAAGTAGTTTTAAATTCCCTTTACACTGACACAGTGATAGAATGGTACAAAGGGAACACATTAAAGGCCGAGGATCTGGCCTGCTATTGTTGGATTCCAGAAGGCAAAGCCCACTTTCAAGGGATGCCAATTTTGATAAACAAGGGATACCAATTTTGATAAATTTCCTTTTAAAGGAATATATTTATAGAGAGAGATAGATATATTATTAAATGCTAAAATATCAGTTGATTTTATTTGAAAAGGTTATAGGTATAGGAATACATCTTTATGAAATATAATTAAAGTTGACAATTTTCAGCCTTGTTTCACTTTCTGATTATCACAAGTTTGCTAAAAACAACCAGCATACTTATTTTTTTTTAAATTGTGTATTTAGAGGCACATTATATGATTATTTTCAGGTTCCCCTTATTTCCCTTTGTTAAATTAACTTAAATCACAAATTAACACTATAAATGAAATATCAGCTCCAACAATACAAATTATTTTCTTATTACACAATTAGCATTTAAAATTAATTTAACATATTTTTGTGTCTATAAACAGTGATTTCTTTTGCTGTATACAATTTCACATCAGTTTTGTGTGGATGGAGAAATTAACTCAATAACTGTTTCCAAATTACAGAGTCACAATATAGCTGTTTAAAATCAAAATCATCATTTAAACAAGAATTCCAGAAAGCAACTATTTTTATACAATCCAACAGATTGAAGCTCGGAGTAAAAAAATAAAATAACTTTCTTTCCTTGTCTTCTAGTTTAAAGACTATTCAGGTTTATCTATAATGTTAGGCTTCCTAGGATTTTGAAGGTACCTAGAAACCATTCAGAACTGACGAACAGCTGACCCACCAACATTTAACTGTTATCTGAAAAACTTACAAATAGTCAATCTAAACATACTAGCAGCCTGATTCAAGAACCTTGAAGTCATTAAAAGTCTTTTTTGATTTCAATGGACTTTGGATCAGGCCTGAAGGAACTACAGCTGGTGCTCAGCACTCTACATCCTGCAGGGTAGGCACGAGAATATGGAAACCTCTGAAAGGACACAGGCAGATTGAAAAAGGTGGGTGTGCTACTTATCCTTGCAGCAGTTCAGCTGATCCACACACCAACATTGTTTTTCACAGATGTTTGGCACATCCATACAAATTGTCTTATAGCCATGGTTGTACCAGTGCATTTTGGGACTTCAGAAGTACCTATCCCATAGTTCCAATACCCCGTGGCAGGAGATTAATTTCTAAACATAAAGTACTGCATTGTGGTCTGAGTGAACTTGTGCATTCTTAATTTCCTATGTACACTAGGAAGAAATTGTTAGACTCTATTGACTGAGTCAGACCTGAGTCCAAGACATTTGTCTCTAGCTTTGCAGACAACAAAATGAAGTGCCCAGATATTAAAAAGTGCTCAGCAATCATTCCCATGTAGCACAATGAAGGCTGCAGTACACTGAGCACTTTCTAATATTTGGCCATTTCACTGATCTGTCTAAATGAGAGCTCAGTAGTTTTGAAAGTCTGGGCCAGGATAGTTGCAAGGTGGCACTGACACTATTCTATCCTATTAGTACATCCTGCATTATCTCCTATTATTTGCACAACAACCAGATCTCTATGGGATACATGCATCTAGTATCATCCAAATGTATTTTAGCAAATGTTAGGAGAAGCAATTTTAAATGACAGTAAGCACTATTAAGAAGCTGTCCAAGAAGGCCAGCATAACTAATACTGTGTAGCACTGTTTTCTCTAGGCAATATTTGTAGAAGTTTGGGGAATATGCCTGTATCCAACTGTGAATCCCATTTGATATTATGAACACTATTTGTACTTGTAACATTATATAGTCTGTTTTGCATTATATAGTCTGTGCATTATATAGTCTGTTTTCTGCCACAAAATGGACTTTCTATGAGAAGCTAAAAGAGGGCCATAGACTCTGAAGCTAGTGGAACAGTGGGGCTTACCCGCAAACCCACTGACTCTTACCAACCATCTGCCAGCAAAACTACCCAGTGTGGTAAGAGAATGGAAAATGCTAATATAAGAAGAAAAGCAGAGATAGCTCTCAGAACCTGGCTTTAAAAATGATATGCTATCTAGCAAAGCGTGAAACTACTCTCAAAACCAAATGACTCATCAAAGTGTCCCCTGAAATTTGATATTTACATTTGTTAAGAAAGACAGGAGTAACTCCATTGAAATCAATGGAGCTGTACCAGTGGAAAAATGGCATAAGAGTATAAGGTCCATAGTCTGGACCACTGTCTTCAGAAACTGATTGACAAGATAGAGGACTAAGCCACCGAAAAGTATATAATTTAAGCTGCTTTTTAAAAGACTGAGTAATAGGGCTCAATTTTAGTGAAAATCACAATATAACAATGCATCTTAAAATCATGCTATGCTGATAGGGTCATTCAATAGTTAAATATGCAGGACATCACTCAAAGCACAATCACTCTTGAAAATGCCATTCTGGGTCTTGCTGTATCCATTTTGTTTTATGAACTCCATTATCCCTGGTGAATGATTCCAGGGATTACTGTGTTGGTTCAGTATCTATATTACCCCAGATCCTGCACAGTAAAAGTAATATTACTAATTATTTCTAAGCTTAAGCAACAAATTGCCTTGAGCTTTAAGACATAGAGTCATATTTTTAAAGACCACTCCTGCAGCTGGAGTTTACATAAGGCTCATATTTAGGGGCAGTTTTGAATATGATATTGTGGAAATAGAGAAGAATTATTTTCCTGTATTCCAGGTTTCTTGGCTCACTGTCCTGTGCTTTCCAGGCATGCTGCCAAGTCCCCCCCGCCCCTTCTCTCTGTATTTAAGAAAACTCATTGTAAGGCAGCTTCCTTTTGCATCATTCATTTCTCTGAATTTGGATTGAATATCCAATTCTGTCAAATCCATTTTGCTGCACTCAGAATCTCATGCAACAGAACTTTTTTACTCCTCAGCAGCTAAACATCCACAGAAAAGTTTTAATGGCAAACTGATATTTAATTTCTATAATTATTATTGTGTTTGAAAAGAAGTGAAATGTTTATGATAAACAAATGCACCTTCATCTCAATATAATAACTCTGTTTACATTTCTAATTTAACCAATTAGCTCTTTCAAGTCAAGTATCCACACAGGAGAATTACCCCAATATCCTGGCACAGAGTATATGTGACTATTCTAGTAGGGGACTCCATAGCACCTAAGGCAAGTTAAAGTGTCCCACCTTAAAGTTTTGATCAGAAATTACTATAGACACCAACTACTGCATTTCAATTTTAAATATTCACTGTAGTACAGAAGTAGGAGCTGATTTTCAAAGACACTGTAAGGTGCAACATGTTCAGGTACAGATAGGAGCCCATTTGTTGAGGTTTAGAGATATGTTAAGATTCTTTGCTTTGTCAGTAGTGAATTTATATCATAATTCTGTCAAAAGAATGATAGAAAATAGATGCAATACGGGGGAAGAATTTTAAAGAAAACAGATGTTTAAAATTATCTCTCAGGTATTAATTATACAAATCCTATGGATGCAACATAAGATTATATAGAATAATGTATTCTACAGACCACAATTTACAGACAGTATGAAAACTTTGAAGACTTTAAGTACTCGATTTAGTCACAGGTCAAGCATCAGCTGAGTAGCAGCAGAAAAAGCTTCTCCATACTGCATCACCAATGTCCTTTAACCACAATAACTACCTACATATTAGTGTTCATAAGGAACTACTAGATGCTAGTTTTTTGCCAGCTTGCAGGCTCATTGCATCATTGTCTTAACTTATACCTATAGCTTATCTAGCAAATATCATATGCAACAAAAAGGATAAGTTCATTCAGTCTCTGCCAGGATGACTGCACTTACTGCCAAATGTGGTGAGTTTCTGTGAGGTTGCATTCTAGTTACTGGGAACTGGACTCCCAAAACCAACTTACTTGATTTATAGTCCAATGATAGCTTTCCACAAACACTGGCACAAGTCAGATTCAAGTCACTAATCTAGAGCTGAAAGTCTCTGTATCTCCTTACAAATACCTTGAGCATTTCAATCACCCTGTGCAGCATCAGAACAATCTTAGTGTGATTCTCAGTCCAATTTTAATTTTGAAACAGCTGTTTTTCATGAATGATATATATTCATTCACTACCAACTATATTTAAAAAAAACTAAACAATCTAAAGAATACAATTGACTGAGCTGGGTTTAATGTTAGTAAAAGTGTTTCCCAAATTTAAGGCCAAAGTCTCTATTGTTGTGAAAAGGTGACACTCCACTGAAGTTAATGGAGCTCTGCCCATAATTTTTTAAAATTGGGAAGGTCTTATATTACTGTTGCATAATCTTAAGAATCTGCAAACCTGTTTGACATTGCAAATACATCTGAGCTTTAAAAATTAATTTGAAACAGCATTTTTCTGTTACAAAAAGTTCACAATTCCTGATAAACTTCAGAAAGAAGGAGCGATGAAAAAGAGGTTACTTAAATAACAGTAGTTCTCCAGATTTATTGCCTCTGCAGATCCACAATCATGTAACACAAACCATGAACATGTCTCACAAGTCCCAGAATCAATTCAAAGCAGTGAACAATTGCATCTTAGGGTACGGCTTCACTGTGTGTGTGGAGGGGGTGGGGGGGTTTCAGAAGAGGTATGCAAATAGCGCTTGCATTTGCATACCTTCTTCAATTTTTTCCCCCGGAAGAGGCTTTTCCACCATTTGGCCCCATCTATATGGGGCCAAATGTCGGGAAAAAAACCCTCTTTCGAAAGCTCCTGTAAACCTCGTTTTACAAATGGCGGAAAAGCCTCTTCCAGGAGAAAAAACAGAAGAAGGTATGCAAATGCGAGCGCTTTTTGCATACCTCTTCCGAAACACCCCCTGTCCCCCCAGTGTAGCCGTACCTTTAATGTATACATTCAAGACTGTTTCAAATAGAGATTGATAGAGGTGTATGCTTCACATTTCTTCAATACCTCTTTCAGCTGCATAGAATCATTACTAACTAAAAAGAACTAGGAAAAAAAGAATAAATGTAGATCTACAGAGGCAATATATTTCAGAGAACAGGCAAGAATCCTTTCTTCCTCCTTCATAATTACTCACTAGTTTAGAAAATAAACTAAAAAATACTAATCTAACCTAGAAGGAGGGAGATGAATATTTAATTATAGATTGAAATAAACTCTCAGACATAGAGAGAACAATGCCAAGTAAAGAAGTGGATGACCTCCATGCAACTGCTTTATAAATCACTGCTACCATTGTTACCATGGCAAGCTACTGAAAGTGATATTGCTCTGTCTGAGCCCTAGTCTACGCTAGGGAGTTATTTAGAAATTACTCCCCTTATTTGAAAATAACAAACAGAGTGTCCATACTATACCAAGCCCATTATTTCAAAACAATGGGCTGGTTATTTCAAAATACTAACTCCTTCTTTCCATGAGGAATAATGCTAATTTTGAAATAGTTATTTCAAAATAATGGTAGTGTGGACCAATGTTCCCTCTAAGTTTTTCCATTATGTGCAGAATAAATTTTGTTTTGTGCACCAAGGCATGTGCAGATGCACACCAGCAATAGAAACATATGCTACTGGCTGTAGTCAGCTGTGGGCACTCTGCCAATTAGCTGGGTGGCATGTGAATCTCTCTTGGTCGGCCGCCCAAGTGCTCAGCTTATAAGGAACACTCCTTATAGTGGTGTGGACACTCCAGTGCCGCTATTTCAAAATACCCACTCCACAGAGTAATACAAACTAATTACTCGTCGGTAGTTCCTGGGGCTCTGTGTCTAGGAGGCACGTCCATATTAACGGAACCTGCCTCAGGCTATTTTCGAGGCTTCTAGGTAGTACGGATACACTACTTGGAAATTATTATTTCAGGAGTTATCATCTCAAAATAAGTTATTTTGAAATAATTTTCTAGTGTACACATGCCCTGAATGAGCTTTATGACTTTCTTGAATCTGGCATCCAACCTGTGTAAAAAGCATGCCAGAGTGCATTTGTGCACTCAGGTAATCTTTGTAACAAGAACTCCCCCTGGACTTCTCAAATTCTATCAATAGACAGGAATATTTGCCATACAGAGTCTTGCTGTTGTCCAAATAATAAGTAATAGTACACTTCACATCCAATATACAAGTCTAGCAGCACCAATGAATACTGTGGAAAGAACATTAGAAAATTAAGATGAAAAACCAAAACCATCTTTTGTAAAAACCTGGGCGGGACATAAAATGACTTTGTGTTTCTCAAAGACATTAAAGGGTGGTTATATGCCATCAGAATTATAATCTCACCAATTTGATCAAAGTACTAACAGGAATCATGACTTGGAAAACAACATCTGAAAGTTGATTAGGTGACAGAACAATATTTCAACATTTTTGTTAATTACAAAATACCTACTTTCCAACTAATAAGAAAGACTGACTTAGGGAGGTGCTGACTATTTTCAACACACATTGAAACCCATAGGAATCAAAAGCACTTAGGGCTGGTCTACACTATGTGGGAAATTTGTGTAATTTAAGTTATATAACTCCAGCTACATGAATAATGTAGTTGGAGTTGATGTAGCTTAGGTCAACTTATTGTGGCATGTACTCTGCAATGGATCAACAGGAAAAAACTTTCCCATTGACTTATCTTACACTTCTTGTTCTGGTGGCATACCAGAATTAACAGGAGTGTCATCTGCAGTCAATTTAGTGGCTCTTCACTAGACCTGCTAAATCAACCCGCGGTTGATTGATCACCACAACATCAATCCCCTGCAAGTGTAGACATATCCTTAGTAACTTGCAGGAACATACCCAAAATGCATAGCTCTAGTGCTAAAAATGCCAGGCAAAAATATTGAAGCCCTTAATTAAAAATAGAGATTTAAACAAAAGTAGCTTTGTATTGATTCTCAGCACTCTTGTTTTTCTCACTTTTGACAGTAACCATAGAGGGAAGGTCTGATGTCCTATAAACTCCTGTCCGCATCCTTCCCTGGCAAGATCTCAGTTCAGAAATATAGCCTTCGAAGCTGAGGTTCCCTTCTGAATCATCACAGGATCGTGTGCCACTGTCTTCCAGTTTAACTCCATCCACATCAATTATTCTGTTTACAAATGTGGGATGATAATCCCTACCCCCAGGAGGATTAAGGCTTCTGTTGGTCTTTGTTTTGTGAGTGCTTTGCTCAGAGAAGTTTCCTGAAGCCCCTGGTGAATCTTTTTTCTTTCTGTGGTTCATACCTAACAAAGAATAATAATAATAAAACAAATTACGTATCTTCTGTTTTATTGTAACCAGTTCTCAGTCTTACAGTCTTTAAATTACATTGGGCAAAGTCTTCTCTCATGTCCTTATGGCAAGTAGTCAACCAGGTTATTCTGCTATTCCACTAGAAAGATTCACGTATTTATCAATAAGGGAGGGAAACAATGCCAAAGTTTGGTAACTTCTATGTGTCCCATAGGTGAATTTTGTCATAATTTAGTTTGAATCTTTCTTCATCTAGAATAGCATTATCCAGTGTATACAAAAATGAGCATAGAGCAAATGATGCCTTAATTATTCAGGATGAATCTATATTGACTCCCCAAAATTTTTCACAAGACTAGGGGCAAACCCAAAAGAGGAAGGATACAACATTTCCAGCATCAGCCAGAGGAGGAAAAAATAATGGAACAAAATGGGAGGACATTTCCTCATTTAATCACCTTGCTAAGATATTATTTTTACTCAGCTAGAGATTTCATCTGTCCCCAGAAGTTGCAATTTACTTTATTAAGATGAAAGATGCCAATTATGGATGGTTAGATTTCAGTGTAAAACCCAGTGCAGCGTACAGTAGGATGAGAATTAATTTAGCTGAATGAGGGAGAAGAACACACCTTAATTGTTTGAATAAAGCTAGACAATTCTTGATTGTGTTTGCTTTCTTAAATTAAAAGTTTAAAGGTGCTACTGAGAACAACACCCAGAATTCAGAGGAATAATTACAACTTGGGTCCCTTATCTGGCATTAGTCATGAAATCTTATTATAACCATGGTGCTCCCCTATCCCAAACCTTCTCTATCCATGCTATTAGGTCTTTCACATATTGTGCAATACCCAAAATCAGTACTTTGGGCTCAGCACTCATGCTGAGATTTTTGAAGGTATGCATACACTTGGAAAGTCATGTTAGCAAACATGTTAACATGTTTTAACTATATAATAAACATGATTTGGCCCAAAATGAGAACTGTAACTACCCACACATCTGTTGGAAAATAATAATGCAAAACACAAAATCTTCAATACATTCTTGAAACACCTTGGGATCAATATTTCATTTCAGAAGTTGAAGGAAGAGGGCAGTCATTTTACATGTGATTTTGAATGTGAAAGAGAACTTGGATGAAAGTGACCATGAAATGATAGATTTAATTATTCTTAGGAAAGAAAGGATTGACAGAATCAGAATAAGGAGAATAAACGTCAAAAAAGCAAACTTTAACAAACTAGAAAACTGGAATGTAAGATCCCATAGGAAAAACATCTCAGAGAAAAAGTTGTTTAGGAGAGCTGGTAGTTTTCTTAAAGACAATCAACTATCCCGATGGAAAGGAAAGATGAGAAAGAATTCTAAGAAAGACACCAATATGGCAGTATCAAGAGATCTTTAATGCTCTGAAAATCAAAAGTACAATTATGACAAGCCAACTTAATTTCCTTCTTTAACATGGATAATAGCCTAGTGAATGGTAGGAAAGCAATACCTGTTGTATAGCTTGATTTTATTAAGCCTTTTGACACAGAATCACCTGACATACTTCTAAGTAAAGTAGGAAAATGTGATTTAGAAGAAATAGTTGTAAGGAAAGTGCACAACTGGTTGAAAACCACACTCAAAGAGTAGTTGCTTTCAAACTGGGAGGATATAGCTAGTGGGATCTTGCAAGTGTCTATTCTGAGTCCATTGCTATTTAATATTTTCATTAATAACTTGGATAGTGGCATAGAGAGTGTTCTTGTAACATCTGCAGATGACACCAAGCTGGGGGTGAGAGTAAGCACTTTGAAGCATAGGATTAGAATTCAAAATGACTTTGATAAACAGAAGAATTCATCTGAAATAAGCAAGATGAAATTCTATAAAGATAAGTGTAAAGTACTACATATAGTTATACAACTACAAATTGTACAACTATGAAATAACTGCCTAGGTCAGAGGTCCCCAAACTGCTCCCCTTAATAGTTGTCGGGGAGAGGGGCATACCTCGCATTCAGAGGAGTGTGGCTCAGGCCAGCCTCCACAGAGTGCGGGCAGAGAGTGCCACCATGTCTACACTATGAAGCTATTTCAAAATTAGTAAATTCGACTTAACTCCTGATTTAACAAATTCAAACTAACGTGTCCATACTATGGGGAAGCCTCGAAATTAGTCCGAGGCAGGCTCAGTTAATGTGGATGCACTACCTCAGACTTAAGAGCCCCAGAAAGCACTAGAGAATAATTAGTTCAAATTACTCTGGGGAGTAATTATTTCGAAAAAGCATCACTGGTGCGTCCATACTACCATTATTTCGAAATAACTATTTCACAATTAGCGTTACTCCTGATAAAAAGCATGCATATAGATTTGAATTCTGAGGCTCGTTATTTTGAAATAATGAGTTTGGTAATGTGGACGCTCCACTTATAAATTCGACCATCTGGGGTTTATTTCAAAATAAAGTCCTAGTGTAGACCAGGGTTCAGAGTTTGTGTACTGTTACTATTCACTCATGCTTTTAAAAAAAATCTTCCCATGAAAAAGTATTTGCATATGTGCGGAGTGCACGTTATTTCAGTGGATTTTTTTGTTCTTTTATATGAATCACACCAGGAACCGAGAAGCAAATCTAAACAAGGTACTTGGATTTCTAAGGTAGGGTTGTTTTTTTTAAATGCTGATGAAATATTTGACCAAGTGCAGACATGTACAAGGTAACTGAACATAATTTGGTCATTCTACCCACCAAACACATGGTATAAGGCTCATGATATCATAGTTTGAGGAAGCATAATCTTAATTAAAATATTTTAGGGTTTGTTGGCATAGTCACAACTTCCTCAAATGCTATATAGTAAAAGAGATCAAAATTTCAAGTACCTTGCTGACTCTGACACCAGGCAGGCCTGGGAATTAGTGCATTCCATCTCTGAGGACAGAGAGGGAGGATCAGATCCTCAGCTAGTGTAAATGGGAGTAATGCCATTTACTACAACCTGTTGTGCTGTTTTACATTAGCTGATGATCTGCTGCAAAATGTTTTACATTGTTTAACTGCAAGTCCTATGGGCAGAAGGAACACATAAATATGTGACATAATTCCTGTAATTAGTTACTTAGTTAATTTGATTGGCACCCAAATCCAATCCTTTGTGGTAAGAAAAATCATAGCTTAAAGATGCAGCCATTAATACTGATGATTTAGTAGACAGCCTTCTAGTCTGAGTCCATACTGAACCAATATGCTGCTAGAGGGATATTTCAGGTGTGACTTAAAACAGAAAATCTTCTACTGCAATCATTATATCATGGTACTCATCTGAATCTTAGTGAGATTTACCTTTATGTCCTAGCTAAATTCTGATTTTGGTAATTAAATCCTGTATGCCTCAAATCACTTCTACATTTTCATCTGGAAACAGTGCTACATTGTTGGGGAATAGGACTATAAGCTGTTAAACATCCCAGAGATGGTTGACTTTCAGTGACGATGAAATGATCCCCCTGACTGGTGTATAGTTTGCACATTATATTATTAAGTGCTTTGGGATCTTTGAGATGACATTTTTTAAAATGTAAGATTGTTTTTATAGGACTGTTTCAATTTAATTATGTAAAGCTATCCCATTTAATTATGGTGAAAACACTCAGTGGTGTCTGTGATACAAAGGTAAAGCACGTGATCACTTGTCCTTAGAATAAAAATGAAAAATTTTAAATTCTGGTGTAATCCCACATGGGGATTACTAGTTATTAAAAAGTCTGTGTCTGCTTTCAAACAGAGAATTGCCACAACAGGTTAAAAAGGGCTTTGTTTTCTTTCCTGGAGACCAGTAACTGTAAGTGAATATACTAACAAACTGGGGGAAATGGAGGTCTCAGTCAGCAAAAAAAGCTAAAAAAATACAACCGTAATCCCACTGTGGAGAACTACTCTCTAGAAGTGAAAACGGTATTTGAGTCTCAATAGCTGAGACTGCCAAATGAAGGGGACATTATATTGGTAGATCTATTTAGAACTGAAATGAGAACACCAATTGTCTTCAGAAACCACTCAAATACTGGTGGCTCTTACAGAGTAAGAAAAAGAAATAATTGAGAACAAGGTTTAGCCCATGAAATGAGAGGCAGAAAATAATCTAATTTTAGAGAATTTAGTATTCAAAGTAATGTTGTTCTTACACAAATAATCAAAATATACTTGTATGTGAAAGAAGAAAACAAGGGATTTGAGAAGTAAAAATTTCAATACTTGGTTTTCAAATTATAACATTGTTTACATTAATTGTAATACATACACTTCCTAGACTCTACTACAGGCCAATCTGCTCTCTTATCTGTTCATAGGTGTGTGCCTGCAGCTGCATTTATTTCAATGGGAGCTGCCAGCATCTAAATGCAACTTCTGACCTTATTTAAAGGACTTATTTCAGGATATTAAAATTTCTCCTCACAATTTGTAATTGTTAGTACATATCTATTAACATGTATATTACAGGATCTAAACAAATACTGTTATGCTAAATAAATGAACCAATATTAGGACATTTAAATATATTAAGGTTAATGTAATATTTACATTTTAATTGCATTCAATTAAGCCTGTAAGTTTCTACAAAGGTGGAATATTTTAAAAATAATAAAGAAAATCAAAGCTTAAAGCCAGTCTTGTATAACTAGGTATAGAATTTATTACTTCTGAAAGAACAAAGATACAAAATACATGTGAAAACTACATAAAGATCTCTACAAAGTGAAAGTAGAAAGAAAGAAAAAGTGAAAGTACAGCAGTTATACAGAAACGTATGGCATGCATTAAAATATTGTAAGTTCATAATTTTTAAGTGCAAATTCTCTCATATCAGCTCCCACTGAGGAGGATGCAAGTTGAACTCTTGTACGCTCATCAAAAGGACATTGACACAGATATATAAATATTTACATAAACGTGTCTTATATACACTTTTTGTGTTCTCCTTTGGAGGCAACTGCATTACATGTTTGTTTAAATTCTAATCTGAAGAATTAAAGTGGCAGCATTTATAGAACATTTTGCAAATACTATTAAGACTGAGTTTGTTTTGTTTTTTTAAGAGCAGCAGGATGCAATAATTCACATTGCCATTTATAAGCATGTAACAATCAAAAAATATTTACAAATCATTGGCAGTACAGATAAGGAACAGGATCAAATACTCTCTGTAAGATAAATAATAACTGAAATGTATATTTTCACATCACAAAGAAATGTGAAATAAATCATGGCACTGAAACATGAAAAGTAACTGTGAACAGATACCTTTTGTTATATTTTTCATTAAAGAGTACAGAACAATGACTGTAAAATGTAAATATCACAACACCCATAATCTACCACTTCTTATTTCTGGTAATAGCAATTATTATGAGTTCATATTCATGAAGAATAATACTGATCCATGATACTGCTGAAACTTATGTTCTAATGTCTTCCATTTTCTTAAAAATGGTCTGCTAGGAAAAGCTGGTTCAAATATGAAAACTTTGGTAACTGTAGGCTAGGTGCAATCTAGTGCTTTGGGTACCAATGGAGAAAAAAAGAAAGGGTGTAAGAGTTATGTTTTTAGACAAAAATATAATATTAGATAAAGATACAAAATATTCTAGGTTTATCCTGTTTATGTTGTGCTGTAAATAGTACTGCAATTTTCAACATATGTTTAGTGTTCTTTTTATGGCACTAGAACTTCCAAATGTTTAAAAAAAAGGTGATCAGGAGTAAATCATTAAACTTGTGATTTAATCTCATTATTACTAATGGTTCAAAAAATGTGGACTGAGTCACTGGAAAGCAGGTCAGATATTTATATTTAACTATAGCATAATGTATGCGAGAAAACAGTAAATTATTTAATTATAGAAAATATTGTGTGTATTTTTAACATGTGCATTAAAGTCCCACACTAAAAAGTCATTTGCATTTTTAGCACACATGTACTCAGCCCAAACAAAAATATGTTTTAAAAGCAACTAGAAATGTTACTCAATAGTGAATAAAACAAAACAAAAAAAAATGAAAATAAAAAGGTGCAGATATTTTTATTTGTTTTAGTGATAAACAATGTAAAGAGAATGTGATTTTACATAAAAGGAAGGACTATTAAAAACTAGAAATACCTGAATTGGATCTTTGATATCCAGAATTTTCCTGATTACCTGTCAGTGGAGTTGGTGGTGGATAGTTGGCTTCTGTGAGTTTACTGATGTCTGATAATGGTGTTGGTGGCAGTAAGGTGCTATTGGGGCTACTAATATCTCCTTCAGCCACAAGAGTCAGGTCTGCTACATTTTCATCATCTATAGTCTGAATGCCTTCAGCTTGTAATTCTCTTGATTGCCTTTTCCATATTGTACTGTTCTCCTGCACATGTGGAACTGGAGACAAAGGGGCACTAAAAGGAACATAAGTCTTCTGAGTGTTGAAAGTTGTCAAAGCAGACTTATTTTCTGAATGACCTGTTTTCTTAATTGAATTTTCATTACAGTTTTGCACAGATGCCAGTTTTCCACTTAACTGTGTACATTTATCCTTGCCATCACTTTTTGCAATTCTTTTGCTGATGCCTTTAGAGCTCATTGGTGTAGATGAGGATGGTTCTGGTCCACTGGGAGGTAAACGAAGAAAATCAGGTAGAATAAGGTCTTCTTTCCTTAGCAGCCCACGTTGGTCATCTGCTCTGTTACTTTGAGCTTTGGATATGAGTTCAAAAAACTCTATTTAGAAGAAAACCCAAAAATGACAATTTTTTGTCAGACAGTGAAAACAATTAAAGTGTCAACAATTAACAAATGTTTTCTCAGTGAAGACCTTCAGTTATTTTTAATTCTTGAAATAAGATCTTATGTTAATTAGGAACTTTTTCAATTGCACAATGTCCATGAGCAGCATTATAATTAAGACCATCAGGACTGCTATTGTAAGAGCAATCTTGCAAATTTGGAACAGCTGTATTTCTCTCTGGGCTAAAATTCTGCATACCAAGTCTGCATCCTAAACATATTTTCTATTTTATAAATTAAAATGAATCTTTATATTTTTTAATTATTATTATAAAACAAAGATCTGGTCCTACTGAAATGTAAGAGACTGTAGGATTAGGATGCAAATTTGTATATTCTAGATGCCTCTTTCTACACCTCAAAAATAGTCAGCTCTCTGAAAATGTGTTAGTCTAGAAAGTAAATAATCCCCTTATAATGTTTTTTTCCCCCATTTTCAATCTGGAACTTTTAGCCAAAACTTTGAATCTCACTGATGGAGTAGATTTAAGAAGAAACCTCAGTTTAATCATAATGTTGTTTCGTGGTTTAACATAATTTATAATATATGTACCTAATACACATTTAGGACAATTCATTATTTTGTTCAGAAAAGCCTCAAAACTTAGCAACAAGAAACTTTAGACCCTGAGCCAAGAAGGATACGTCTCCCAAAAAAAGAAATAAGCAAATGACAACTTAATTATTTGGTATCAGTCATCTCACTGTTAAAAAATTGCTAACATGGGACTGTCTCATGTCCCCTTATTTAGGAAGAGGAGCAAGATTATGCCATGGATCAAGCTCCAGGAGCTATTTCTACCTTTATATTTCTTAGGATTAAAGTTCAAATTCATTTTAGGACCCAAGTGAAAACAATTTTGTGGTTTCAACCCAGTTTACACAGATTGTCCAAATCAAAATAATCAACAGATTTCATTACAAAACCAAAACATTTAGTGATTTCATGACTAAACATAAATTCATGTTACATACTTAGAACTTACTTTAACACTACTTTTGGGTTGTTTGGCAGAATCAGTAGGGCTACGTCTACACTGGCCAGTCTTGTGCAAGAACATATGCAAATGAGGCATGGCATGAATATTGCCATGCCTCATTTGCATACTTAATGAGCTGCCATTTTGCGCAAAAAACCCCTCTTGCGCAAGAGAAGTTCTGCCGCTTATTTTCAGGCAGAATGGCTCTTGTGCAAGAGGGGTTTTTTGTGCAAGAAGGAGCAATGTAGACTGCTCCTTCTTGTGCAAAAGCCCCTTGCGCAAAAATGGCAGCTCATTAAGTATGCAAATGAGGCACAGCAATATTCATCACCATACCTCATTTGCATATGTTCTTGCCCAAGACTGGCCAGTGTAGACATAGCCTAGTAGTGTTGTATCAAAGTAATTTTTTAAGAGATTTGCAAAATGTTAAGTTTGAGTCTGGGGCATTTTGTAGACCCAAAATGTAACTTTTGCCAAAGTTCTGCAAAATGGCAGTATGCACATCAAAACATAATCCATTTCTGAAATGTGTATGTTTTAGGCAAAACTGATTCTTCCTGAAATTTCAAATTTCATAAAGCTGAGAGTTTTCATTTAAAATGGTCAACAATATTCAATAAACCTTTCCAAAATTTGGAGCAATTTAACAAAATCAAAATAAAATATGAAAGCCTGAAATTCTGAGATTTTCAAATTATGTTAAAACAGGAGTCCAGTGGCATTCTAAAGTCTAACACATTTATTGGGGTACTAAAAGACTTACCTGACGTTGCCTGGGTCCTTCAGGTTAGGGAGCTGGCAGCGTGGGGGATGCAGGAGTCAGAGGCAGGGACTTGGGCATGGGGGGCAGTGCAAGAGGCTGGGGGGTGCAAAATTGAGGGTTGAGGGATGAGGAGGGGCCCAGGGCAGTGGGGTCCCATACAGCATGGGCCTTTTCTCTCCCCTCCCAGCCCTGCCTCTCCCCAGCCACCAGGGTCCTTTTCTGTCCCCCACTGGTGCTTCAGCCAAGGTGGGGGGGAGGAAAGGGTTTGGGACAAAGGGGCTACTTACCTTGTGCGCTGGCAGGCAATATGACGAAGTCTGCTGGCCACTCCTTTAGTGGTACGGCTGCCCCCAGTGGCTACTGCAGAATAGCTCTCCCCTGCAGGCTCACTGCCCCCAGTGGCCACTCTCAGTATCACGTCATAGACCAAGGGAGGCAGGCCAGTCCTCACTTACAGACAGCTCCCCAACCGGAGGCAAACACTCACCACCACCGTCAGACCCCACAACAGAAACACTAATCCAGGAACCTATCCCTGCAACAAACCCCACTGCCAGCTCTGTCCACGTATCTACCCTACTGACACCATCACAGGACCTAACCACATCAGCTGTACCATCAAAGGCTCATTCACACGCACATCTACTAATGTAATATATACCATCATGTGCCAACAATGCCCTTCTGCCATTTACATCTGACACACTGGACTGTCTCTATGCAAAAGAATAAATGGACACAAATCAGAAATTAAGAATGGCAACATCTAAAAGCCAGAGGGGAAGCATTTTTACCTCCCTGGGCACACAGTTTTGGACTTGCAAGTTGCCATTCTCAGACAGAAAATCTTCAAAAACAAACTACACAGAGACACTGCTGAGATGGAATTCATATGCAAATTTGACACCCCGAACCAAAGTCTAAACAAACACATGGAATGATTCTCACATTACAACAGGCTATTTCCTCAACTTCTCACCAAATCCATTCTGATTTAATTAACACTAATGTCACACAGCCCCATCTTTAAATCCTTTCCCCCCCATCTTTCTTTCTTTTTCTCTTCAGCATCTGAGGAAGTGAGCTGTAGCTCATGAAAGCTTATGCGCTAATACCCTAATAAATTTGTTAATCTTTAAAGTGCCACCGGACTCCTTGTTGTTTTTGCTGAAACAGACTAACACGGCTACCCTCTAAAGCCTATCAAATTATGTCATTATTTTACTCAGCCTCAATCAGAAAACTAATTTATAAGAATGGGTAAAACAAGCTACTAAAGTAGCAAAACAGAAATAAATCATTCAAAACCACATTAACAAGCAGCCATTCACAACAGGGGTTTCAGTTAGAGTACCTTCTTGAGTCCAAACCTAGAGATAATTATTCACATATGTAAAGTCATTCATGTGCAGCTCTTTGGATCAGGCCCTTTGTTTGAACATCTGGTGGTAATGATGAAATTTAAATTTTTGCCTGAACTAGACTATGTGTTTTAATTTTCACATTTTAATTTGGAGCTCGTGGAGTAGGCAACTGTTTCAAATAATCGTTGAAGTTGGGAGGGGCAATATCTAAAGATATTGAGCCTTAAAATGATTTTATTCCATCACATCCTGTGGATTTTATTAAATCTAATTTTTTTCACATCAGAAAACATACATGGGAAGGTAAATTCTGCTGTCATCAGTGAAATCTTCATGAAGTCATTTGCTCTCAAAGATATAATTTAGGGAAGAATTTGGCTCAAAAAATGCAAAATGACCAGTGATGGCACAGTCTTGTTTCTTGTACCATTTAGAGCTATTTTCTCAGAACTTTTATTGAATGAAAAGTAATCTGTTACTTTTCTTTCCCACCACCCCACAATCACTCACAATCACCACAACCCCTTTTCAAGTTCAGTGAAAGCTTTGTTATCTGGCACTTGGTTAACTGGAAAACTCGGCTAACTGGCATTGCCCCCAGCCACAATACCCCCACATCTTGAGGCGCATGCACCTAACTCCCTTCTGTCCAGCCAGACGGCTTGACATGTCTGGCTTTCACTGAGCTTCTGACGGCTGGCATTGCCTGAGGACATCATCATCAGAAATCTCCCTGCCCCTCAGCCTGCCTCGAGCTGCTGGGAGCCAGAGATCTGCAGGACAGCTCCCAGGCAGCTGGCCTGGTCATCTGCCTGCTGCTTAGGATGGCTCTGTGGCTCGGGAGGAAGGGTAAGAGTCACCAGGTATTCCCAAGATGGGGGGATGCAGGTCACCACAGTTTCTTCTGGGTAGAGAGTGGGGGGAGAGCAATAAGTTTGCGTATCCAGAACATTCAATTAACTGGCAACCCCCATTCTCCATGAGCGCCAGATAACAAAGCTTTCACTGTAATGGTAATTGACCATCACTATGGGTAAAATTTTCAAAAGCGGCTAAGTAATTTAGGAGTCTAAGTTTCCCTTTCAAACTAACTTAGGTCCTTAGGATACTTTCAAAACTGGGATCTAGGGATAGATTTTAAAAGTTATTCAGGTGCCTAAAGATGCATACAGACATCTAGTGTGCCTTTCAAAAGCTCTTAAGCATCTGACACCCATTGATTTTCTCCTCAACCCTTTTGAAAATCCTGACAGGCACCTATCTCATCTTAAAATGCCTAAATGTCATTAAGTACCTGCAGGTATGTTTGAAAATTTTATCCTAGACTTCAATAAATTAGCAGTTCACAGTTAATAACAACAAGCATATAAGAAACTTGCCTGTTATTTTCTTCATACAGTGATAAATGCATTGTAGTCCTTATGATTTCCACAGTCATAAAATGGAATTATCATTTTCCCTTGAACACTAATGTTATTACATATACTTAAAAAGTTGACATACCCTCTGCTTCGTCCAAATTAATTTTCTGATATTTTTTTCCCCCAATCTTTGCAAGAGATTCTTCTCTCTTTGATAGCCGAGCATCCCTAGCATTTTTTCCATTTTCGCCTTTTATTTTAATAGAATTAGACTTTCCTAGAGTTCTTCCCTCTCCCTGCATTAGAAGGAAAGTTAAAGTGCTACTTACAATTAGGATATACCACAATATGTGTGTAATAGATTCTAAGTGAATAAAAAGGTTATTTTATAAACAGATCTCTCTGATTTGAAAGAATACAACAAAGGTTATAGCTTAATCATAGCTTAATTATGACAAAAGAAGATTTAACACTATATACCAAAAAAGAAAAAAATCCCATTTAGAAAAAACATTGCTTGCTCAGCAAAATGTACACTGAAGTAGGGGGTTAAGGCACTTCCCTTGGATTTCAGAGAAAGTTAATGGGTTTTGATAAAGATTACCCACTCAGCTGATAGAGGAAGCCAAGAATATAAAAGCCATAAAACATTCACTGCTACTCTATTCATGATCTCACACTGGTGAAAAAGCAGTATTAAACCCCCACAGATGAAGTCTGACAGAAAGAACAGGATGATGTATAGCTGCTGCCAATTCAGTTAGGTAATCTGGATACTGTTTTTAGCAAAGAAACCTGAAGCTTCTACTTTATGATGAGAGAAGAATATAGAAAGTAATGTGTGGCAGAAATTATTTCAGAAAACTTACTGTAGATGCTTGATTTCTTGAAGTGGAAGTTACAACTGTACTTTGTTTAACTGATGCGCCTTTTTGTCTGTCTGTGAACACTAAACATAAAAATGTATTTTATAATTATAAACATATCACTTCAGCATAATATTCACATTTAAAAACACAATGGCACATAAAATACTCCTGCTCTGAGGCCTCCTAGAAGAAGCTTTAGCAAAACCAAGGAAACTTGACATCCCCGATATTTTTAAGTTAAATCAAGCAGAAAACAGTGTGGTCTTTCCTGGATTTGTTAGTGCTTTCAGGGCATGTGCATTATGAGTTTTCACACCTTTACTCAATAAATGGAGAAAAGGGTCATAATGGAAAAGGGAAGACATTCTTTCTCCAAAATATTCGTAAGTCATTGAGTACAAACAGCTGTTAAAAAATAAATGAAAACCAACGAGTGAGTAAAAACCTATGCTAAGCTTTCAATTTTCTTGACTTTTGTGATGGCATAATTTCACTAGATCTTCACTCATAGTGTTCAGTATAGATGAAAACTGCGTCATTTATTAAAAACACCAGATGCAGAAAAATCCATTAAGAAACCCCCCAAACCATTTCAAATCTGCTTTGTGCATCAACTGCCCTTTGAGGATCTCCATTTTCTCTCCATACACTGTTAAGGCAAGCTCACGGTTAGTTTAATTTCTATATGCTTGCAACAGGCAAAAATAGATCAGGATCTGCTTGGTGTAGGTTCATCCTGACCCACACATTCTCTCTCAAATCATACATCTTTTCCGTTGGTGTACCAGGAGATTGCCTATGCTGATTCTCTGCTGCTCAAGGATCATATGTCTACTGGGAATGATTCTCTGTTTAATGCTCAGAACACATGTTTAATGCTCAGAATAATCTGAGTGTAGTGTAGAATGAAATTGCTCATTTGTGCTTACATTCTATATAACACTACAAATAAGACTATACAAGTATTAAGGTAAATTACATGTTGCTGTCTGTCTCTCTTCAAAATGCCTGGACAGGTGATTCTGGTCTCTTACAAAGTGATAAAATCTGACACACACACACCTCAGCTCACTTTATTTAACTTATTTTCCCTGTGATATCCACCATTCTAAACACACTTAATTTAAACTAATTTTTATCTAATCTAAATGCATTAACAAAATCATATAATTAAGATATAAAGGGGGATACTAATGGTATCTTCCTTTACAGGCCCTTGGCCTGAATCCAGTAACGGTCAAGAGTGACAAAAAATCATTATCTAACTGTTGCTCATTGGTCAATTTCAAGTGAATTGAGTCTCAGTTTCTATTTCAGAGAGACCAACCACCTGAAAAATCACAACTGGCACTCTTTCTGCCAGTCTCTGCAGAGCCTAAGGATTGCATAGAGATGCTGACTACATCTTCTTACCTTACACAATTCATTGCTACAGCAGTTATAGCTGATACTCTAAGCTATACCTGTTCTCTGGCTAAATAGAGATCTTCATTCTCTAAGGCTATGTCTACACAGCAGCATTTTTTTTTGAATAACTGGCGTTATTCCAAAATAACATAGTCCGCGTCTACACTACAAGCAGTTATTTCGACATAATGTCAAAATAATGTCGAGCTGGAGGCCTTCTTAATCCAATTCCTGTAACCCTCATTTTATGAGGAGTAAAGGAAGTCAGAGGAAGAGTGCTCTCTCTCAGATTTCCTGCTGTATAGACAGGGCCAAAAGCCGAATTAAGCTATTTCGACTTAAGCTATGCAACTGACGTAGTTCAAGTTGCATAGCTTATTTCGGTTTTAGCCCTGCTGTGCAAACACGCCCTAACGAACCAAGTGTCTGTAGGCTATTAAGCAGAAAAAATATTTTTAAGAGTTACAACCTTTGCTCCATGAACACACTGGGATATTCAAACACCAGTCAATTTAACAGATGAAAAGTTACCCCTTTAACTTTATTTTCCATTCTATTCTTTTAATCAAATCTTCTTCCTAACACCATTTACCTCACATACATATATTTTTCCTATGAATGTAATGTTAGGCTTAATGAGGTTCATTAAGCACTTCACAGAAACTTTCAGAATCTCTTACCTCGTCCCTTTGTTGGCTCTTTTTCATCTAAAACAACCCGTTGACCATCCAGATTAGATATAGGGACACCAAGATCTAGTGGTTCCTGCTCACCATTCTGAAGTTAGATTGCAGTTTGTGTACAACAGAGAAAACAAAAATTGTATTTACAACTTGGCATTTAAAAGAGAACACTAGCTTGGTTATGTTTCATTGTATCACCAAGAATTCTCAGCTTATCTTTTCTATAATTTTCAGACCAACACGCTGCATAATTGTTTTGACCATAAGCGACACGAGTCATTTATCTGTGGCATATTATATATTGACCAGTCTGACAATCCAATGGTAGACCTATATGCTGTCAACAATCTGGAGCTGATTTCTGTGCTTTCCAGGCTAATAGGAACAATCGTTTTAATTGCTCTCAAATGACACCGTCTAACTGATAGAAGTAATGGACTATGGAGAAGGCTGTGTTCAGCCTTGGGATATTATGGTCTGAAATGAAACCTTTGAAAAGGGACAGGAATGGGTGGCTCAGAAGGACAAGACAAAGCAGGCCCAGACAAAGCCATTCATAGCCAAACTGCTATGAATGAAGTCTCTGACTATTGCACAGAGAAATACATTTTCATACACAAAGATGAGCCCAAACTAAATTTCTTGAAACACTGTATACTCTTTTCCAGATAAGCAATACTACACATTTTTCACCAAAAGATACTTACTAGTTTTGCCACAAGTTCATTAAGATTTAAGCCATATTTTGCAACTACAGGCCGTAGAACCTCCGTTACTGGCTTAGTGGGTTTAGCCTTCAAACCAACTGATCTATTGATTGGTACAAGATCCAGCCTGAAATATATCAAATGTTGGAATAAGTGTTTGCTATTCAAATAAACCAAATGGGGGAAAGTTTATAATCTAATCTAGGAACCAAATAAAGTGAATTCAGATATAATGCAATTTCATTAATAAGAAAAAATCCTCCCCATTCTTGTACAAGAACAAAACACCTTCAGCACAGTGGAATCATTGCTGTTTCAGTTCATAGAACAAGAGGAAAAGCCAGGAACCCACATACATCTGTGGTGACTCTTAGGCCTTATGTATACTAACTGGAAGATCACTACTGCCATGATTAATCTTCCTGAGTTCGATTTAGCAAGTCTACTCACTAAATGGAACTCAGAGGGAACCCCTGCTGACGTCCAGTCCTCCTGCTTTTGGAAGGAGAAAGGAAACCTGATGAAAGCATTTGCTCCCTTCCCCTCCCACTGTGGGGACACTGCCAAGTGGCTTACGGTAAGCATATTCTATGTAGTTGGAGTTGCATACCTTAAACTGTGCTGTGGGGTCTAGTGTAGACCTGGCCTTAATGTAGCGGCACAGAGCCACCAGTCCTTCCCCCTTTCCCTAAATCAACCCTGGTGGCTTGGCCCCGCCAACTCAAAGCACATGTGGATGCAGGAAGTAATCCATTTGGACAGTCACTGGGAGGAAATGGGGGAACCTCTCTGGGCAACAATATTGGTCCTTTTGCTGAGAGGCCTGCATCCTGAACCGTTTCTTCTCAGATCTGGGGACGTAGAGGCCTAGGGCTTTTAAGGTTGTACTCCCTTTTTAAGGGAGTCTTTGCGCCTGTGCAACTTGGTGTTCATCTGTTCTGTGAACAGGGCCCCTGTGGTGAACAGCAGGTCTTGATTGAAGTTCCGTGCCTCCAGAGACAGACCCAACAGAAGGATTCAGGCCGCCCGCCTCATACAAATGGCAGATGCCATGGAGCAAGTTGCCAAGTCTGCAGCATGAGATACCACTTGTAATGCCACCAGCGCCACTGAGGAAACTTCCTCGACAAGGGCTTTGAACTTCTTGCAAGAGGTTTCAGGCAAGGAGGCCTCAAACTCTGACGGTGTCCCCCAGGTGTTCATGTTGTACGTAGCAAAGAAGGCCTGGTGGTTCACCACCAGCAACAGGAAACTAGCTGAAGAATAAATCTTCCTACTAAACAAGTCCAGTCATTTGGAGTCTTTATTTTTGAGGGTGGGTGCTGGCTGGCCCTGGCATTCCCTATGGTTCATTGATTCCACCATGAGGGAGTTGGGCGACAGGTGCATATAAAGATTGTTGTGACCCCCAGGACAAAGTGCTTTTGCTCTGCCCTCTTGGCTATTGGCAGAATGGAGGACAGGGGGTTTGCCAGAGCATATTGGGGATTTAAGCAACCGCCTCGTGCAGGGGCAGCACCACCCTGCCCGGGCCCGCCTGGCCCAGTACTCTGAACAACAAGTCTGAGGACTCCTGTACATCCTCGGCTTGCAGTCCCAAGCCATTAGCCACCCTCCTTAGAAGGTCCTGGTGGGCCTTTGAGTCCTCCTGGGATACTGCTGGGGAGGAAGCCATGATTGCCTCATCTAACGATGAAGAGGAAGAGGCCAGGACCACCTGGGCTTCTTTACCAGGTGGGAGCTGGTCACCCATACATGCCATTTGTTGAGAGGGAGCTGGTGTGTCCAAGTCCCCGTGGGGTCCACGAGGCCTTGGCAGCACTGAAGGGGCCTGGGATGCTCTGGTGACCAAGTGGGTAAGATGGGGCTGAACCAGGAAGCTCCAGGGAGTCCATGGGCACCACTGTGCCTGCCACTGAGACAGTGGCCACAGCATGCCCTGCGACAGTGCCAGCGGTTGCATTGTCTGTTGTGCTAGGGGAATGGAAGCTGCCTCTGATACTAGGCTGCAGGAATGGATGTTCGCCGATGCCCACGAGGATGAGCAGGAACAGTGGCTCTTCCAGTCTGTGGGAATTTTGATGGCCCGAAGAACCACTCCTGAAGTTTGGGGGATGGAGGCTCCACAGCACCAGGACTGGAACCAGGAGAAACAGGACATGTCTCTGCGGCTAGACCAATGAATGGTGAATGGTACCCGTGCCATGGCAAGGGATCCCTTCAGTGGTGTGGCGAGTAGGGAGATTCACTATCTACTCGACTCCTCTGGTGCCAGGAGGCACATGCTTGCACAGGTCTATGCACTGACTCTGGTGACGCGGAAGATGCGAGTCGTGCCCCAGTCTCTCACAAGAAGACCTCTGGGGACTTTGTGGCACTCTCCTCTCAGACACTGGAGGAGAGCAGGACACTGGACTGCGCCAGGAGATCAGGGGCCAAACAGCGGTTTACCCCGGTGTCAGAGCCCTGTAGGTATTGGAGGTGGTACTGGCATAGTTCTTATGTCCTGCATGGCCTGAAAGCCCTCCAGCATGGAGGGAAGACAGATCTCCAGCACCAACAGTGGTGACCTGGACGCTGGGCTCAGTGTCTTCTGAAGCTTCTCTGGCCTGTCTGCTGGCGGGTGGCTTTTTCTTCCCCTTATCTTTACGAGGGGATTTGTCTCTGCCTGGCTTCCTAGCAGGTCTAGCCAGGCCGTGGGCTACGAATGGTGCCGAGCCATCAATGCTGGCAGTGCACTGTGCACCAAGGAACCAGGGCCGACTTCAACCAGTGATCCGGAGGTGCTAGCACAGACTCCATTAAGAGCACTCTGAGACAAATGCTACACTCCTTAATGGCTCTGGGATGGAAGGACCTGCAAATGCAACACTTGTCCAACATGTGTCCTTTCCTCAGACAACGTAAACAGCCATCATGCAGGTCACTAACTGGCATGGGCCTGTGACATGCAGCGCAGGCTTTGAAGCCGGGGGAGTGGGGCATGCCCCGTCCTTCAGGCAGAGTCTTTCATAATTGGTAAAGATTAACAGTTCACAGGTACTTCGCAGTTTGTTAATGGGGAACTTAAATGCAAAGGGGTGCTTGCCACAGCCAAGACTGTAACATGCTGTTCCCAGCACCGTCACTGGTGATAAGAAGGAACCGAGGAGGGAGGGGCTGGGGGCACCCTATATAGCATGGCATGCATGCTCCTCCACAGGGGGCACCAGGGACCTGGCCCCTATGGATGCTGCTTAGGGAAAAACCTCATGCGCCAGCGCATGTGGCAGGCACATACACTTATGTTGAACGGACATGAGCAATCACTCAAAGAAGAAGAAGACTATCACCTAGCTCAAAGAAGAATTTCAGTGAGACTATTGTGAAATATGATTGTTAGAATATGATAGATGGTTTTCCTAAAGAACATTCTGCAGTCTCTGAAAACAATTCAATCTGGATCAGCAATAGGAAAAGACACAGAAGCAGGTGAAAGTCCACACATCTAAAAGTCAACATTTGGAAATAATCATGCTGTAAAACATTTCAAACAGTATTGACATACGTATTTTTTATGCACATTTCCAGAAAGAAATACTGTGCATAATTGCACTCTCTCCAAACCTAATAATTTTTGTTTTAGAGAAAGAGTAGCAACATACGGTATAAGCATTTTTAGAGTTCAACTATTTTGAAAACTGAACAAATCCACAAATAGTAGGGTTTTCAACATCTTAGTAAAAATCAGTAAATTAATGAAACCATATCCTTAAATCTTCTTCCACAGAAATCAATGCTACAAAAGTAGACAATTAATGTATAGATAAATAAAATATGAATTAGAACACTGAATGACTGCTGGGAATTTCAAGTAGTTAAGCAACTTAAAATTGGTCAAGCAATGATGGTTGATCTTCCAGCATTCAATTTAGTGGGTCTAATAAAGACATAATAAATTGAACGTTGAGGGTGCCCCCATTGGCTTTGGTACTCGGTACTCTGTGCTGTCAGAAGCAGTATGGAAAGTCAACAGAGGCATTTTTCCCAACAACCTCCCACTGTGGGAATGGTGCCAAAGTTTAGCTTAAGGTACATCAGCTCCAGCTATGTTATTTATGTAGCTGGGATTGAGTACCTTAAGCCAACCTTCCTCCGTAGTATAGACCTGGCCTTAGAAAATGTATATGCACTAATACCATCAAGCTGGAATTCTTAGAAAACAGCAGCCATTGTAGCCATGTATGTACTTCCTCATGGTATCATGTGTTCAGCTGAAGGGTATATAAAAATGGAGCTACAATCAAAGAGATATAAAACTGTTATAGGCAGGTTGAAGGGGAATAATTTTCTTATTATGCTTGATTGTAGCATTAGCATTTTCCCTATACATTTGAGAAAAAAAATTAATTGACCAATGGGGACTATGATTTGTTATAGATTCCTATAAAGCAGGACTACTCAACTTTGGAAGCCCCAGGGGCCACAATGATACAGCACATGCTGAGGGCCACAACTTTAGTGTGGTTACATATGCATGCAAATAGCTTATTTCACACTGACAGGCATGAATACAAAGATTAAGGCATGACTACACAACACACAGGCCCCATTTAAGTCAGTTCTGCTGATATTTAATAAAATGCAATATTTACTCGATTTCCACCCATATGACAGCACTTTTAATGAGCAATGACAGTCCAGGAACTTAACTACTAAAATGCATATCAACAGAAGACAATTATATTGACTACTTTTTTGTTTTGGCTCCCACCCGCGGGGCCACAAACATATGGGCTGTGGGCCGCACGCAGCCCATGGGACACGTGTTGAGTAGTCCCGCTATAGAGATTAATTCTAAACTTAATTAATATTGTCAGTCAGCATTCCACTTTCACATGTAACAAAAACAGAAACAATGCTACGGATGAACAGAGGATATTTATCTTTGGAGGAAGTACATTTTAAGTACTTCATTTCAGAGAAGCTAAATTAATTCTTTGCATCAGCCATCACTGAAGGAGATTTCTGAAGGAGATTTCTGCACTTGAGCCATTCTTTTAAAGTGACAGAATATGAGGAACTGTACCAACCTGAAGTGTCAATAGATGAGGTTTTGGAATAAACTGATAAATTAAATAGTAATAAGTCACCAGATAAGATGGTATTCATTCAAGAGGAACTCAAATACAAAATTGCAGAACTATTAAGTACAGTAACATATCTTTAAACCAGTATCTAATGCAGATGATTAGAGGATAGCTAATGTGACATCAATTTTTTAAAAGAGCTCCAAAGATGCGATCCTGGCAAATACAGGCTGGTAAACCTAACTTCAGAACCAAGAAAATTACTTGAAACTATAGTGAAGAACTGACAAGTCAGAAACACAGATTAACATAATTACTTGGGGAAAGAGTCAATATGGCTTTTCTAAAGGGAAAACATCCCTCACTAATCTATTAGAATTATTTGACAACCATGATCCAGTGGATATATGGTGCTAGGACTTTCAGAAAGCCTTTGACAAAGTCATTCACCAAAGACTCTTGAGCAAAATAAGCAGTCATAAGATAAGAGGAAAAGTACTCTTATTGATCAGTAACTGGTTAAAAGATAGGAAAAGGGGTATAATAAATTATCCGTTTTTACAATGGAGAGAAGTAAATAGTGGTGTCTCCAAGGGATTTATGACAGTGTTTCTCAACCTATTTTTTTAATAATGTACCCCTTTAAAAAATAATAAATACCCAAAAAATTGGGCTTATTTAGTCTGCAGAAGAGAAGAGTGAGGGGGGATTTGATAGCAGCCTTCAACTTCCTGAAGGGAGGTTCCAAAGAGGATGGAGAGAGACTGTTCTCAGTAGTGACGGATGGCAGAACAAGGAACAATGGTCTCAAGTTACAGTGGGGGGGGTCTAGGTTGGATATTAGGAAAAACTATTTCACTAGGAGTGTGGTGAAGTACTGGGATGCGTTACCTAGAGAGATTGTGGAATCTCCATCCCTAGAGGTTTTTAAGTCCTGGCTTGAGAAAGCCCTGGCTGGGATGATTTAGTTAGGGTTGGTCCTGCTTTGGGAAGAGGGCTGGACGCGATGACCTCCTGAGGTCTCTTCCAGCCCTAGGATTCTATGATTCTGTGGCCTTTTTTGGGACTGGGGACTAAATCATCTTTTTCTTCTGGTGTATAGATATCCAGTGACATGAGAGTAGCCCTGGAATCCTTCAGGGCATAAAGGAAGGTGTTGGTTTTTTTGGCAAAGGCCTTTGTGTCCTCAAAGGGAAGATCTTCCACTGCGGAATGCACTTCTTTCGGGAATCAAGTGAACCCATGATGCCAGTTGCATTACCACTGCAGCGGAGATGGTCTTACCTGCTGTGTCAGTGGTGTCAACTAATGATTGCTAAAATGCTTTTACTGCTAATTGCCCTTCCTGGATGATGGCTTTGAAGGATTCCTGATGTACCTCTGGCAGTTTTCAATAAAACTCTTATATTTATTGTAATTTACGCAATCATATTTGGCCATGAGTGCCTGATAACTAGCAATATGGAACTATAAGGTGGCCGAAGAATGTTCCTTTCTACCATAAAGATCAAGGCACTTTCTGTCACTATTATAGGACTTAGCTCTGGATCAGTGTTATTGGCATGGGAATTAACAGTGTCCACTATGATGGAGTTCAGTGGTCGGAGGGGAAAAAAGGAATTCCAATTCCAATATATTTTGTCTTCTCATTTGCAAGTTGATGTCACTGATGACAGCTTCGTCCAGAGAAGAGGAGGATATGGTTTTTGGTGTTATGTATTCCTCGGTTTTGGCTTCCTGTATCTTTCTCTCCTGAGGCAATTCCAATGGCCTGGATGTGTGGCCGAGGGGGTGTTCCTGGCAGGTTCTTGGGTGAGACTCAAGGCTCGAGAAGCAAGCAGTCAATGTGCCACCCAAGGATCCTGATTTGGCCATTGTGATGGTGTATGACCCAGTTGAAGTACCCATGATCATATCAAAATGGTGGTGGTGGTGGTGGTGGAGGCATCCATGGGTACATTTTCAGGTCTTATAGGCAGTGGGCCTCATATAGAGCTTGGGAGGAATATTGTGAAACCACTTCCTCTGATTCATTATCTGAACCAGTGGTCTCCAACCTTTTTACACCCAAGATCACTTTTTAAATGTCAAGACAAGCCAAGATCTACCCCACCCCTACCCCAAAACTCCACCCCTTCCTTGAGGCCCCGCCCTCTCTGTTCCCCTTCTCTCCATCACTTGCTATCCCCGGCCCTTATACATTCTCGGGGCACGGCTACACTGCCGCTTTTTTTTGGCAGTGAAAAAAAGAAAAATTTTTCCGACATTTGGCCCATCTAGACTGGGCCAAATGTCGGAAAACCCCCTTCTTTTGGAAGCCCCCTAATTCCTTGTGGACTGAGGAATACAGGGGCTGCCAAAAGAGCATGTTTGCTGGACAAACTCCTGTGGTCTAGCCATATCCTCACTGGGTTGAGACAGGGTGTGAATGAGGGATTTAGGTGTGGGAAAGAGTGAGAGGTGTAAGGTCTGGGAGGGAATTTGGATGCAGGAGGATGTGGAGAAGGGGATGCTGGCTCAGGGAGGGGGCTCCAGGCTGGGGAGTGCTGGGCTCAGGTGGAGGGTTGGGGTGCTGAGCAAGCCACAGGCTTGTGGATGTGAGGGTGCAGGAATTTGGGTTGGGGGTGTGAGGGACTCAGGGCAGAGAGGTTGGGAGTATGATGGGCTCAGGACACAGATTTGCAGTGTGTGAATGGTGCAAGAGTGTTGTGGCAGAAGATTGAGGATGTGGGGGTGCAGGAGTTTGGGGATGTGAGAGGCTCAGGACAGGGGGTTCCAGTGTATGATAGGTTCAGATTTGGAGTCGGGGTGGGGGTATAGGAGTATTATGATGCTGTGGCCAGATGAGGACTTGGCCCCAATTGAGGGCTTGTTGGCCAGGCTTCATTTTTAAATAAAATATTATGTCAAACACAAAAGGTTTCAGCATTGTCTTTATTTATGAGAAGGGTGGGTAACCTGTTCTGAGTTGGGTCACTGGCCCACAGAAAAGTCAGTCAAGGCCACACAAGTGAGATACAAAAACACAACCCCTCCAAACCCTTCAAACCTCACTAATGTGGCTCCAACTGTACTTGTGGGCACTGGGACAGGGTTCTGGGACAGGGTGCCAATGGGTGCTGGGGCAGGAATCAGGGTGCTTGTGGGTGCTGGGACAGGGGGTTCTGGGGAAGGGTGCCAATGGGTGCTGGTGCAGGGGACAGGGTGCTTGTGGGTGCTGGGGCAGAAGACAGGGTGATGGTGGGTGCTGGGGCAGGGACCGATATCTGGGGATCCCGCAGCTGCACACCAAGTCCCAGGAAGTGCGCAGGCTGCTCCCCTGTCTCCCGAACAGTGGCGCGGTACCTGAAACGCTGGTCCATCACATGCCTGATGCCTTCCTGAGGGGGAGGGAAGGGGGTGACCCGGACCACGTCAGCCCCAACTGCTGGGACAGTGCGCATCTTGCTTTTCCACTCCCCACAGCAGCATGCACTGCCCGAGCAGCTGGAGCCGGCACGCTGGGGACTTTATTCCCCGGCTGCCTTCCCACGCAGGGGGAAGAGAGAGGGGGAGTCCCAGACTGCATCAGCCCCAACCACTCGGGCAGCGCACGCCTTGGTCCTGCGCTCCCCACAACAGAGCGCGCCGCCCGAGAAGCCGGAGCCGGTGCAGTCCCAGATCACCACCCTCTCCCCTGCGCACAGGAAGGTAGCAGGGGAACAAAGTCCCCAGCACACGATGGACCAGCGTTTTAGATACTGCGCCAGCGGTTGGGGCAGGGGGGAGAGCAGCCTGCGCACTTCCGGGACCTGGCACGCAGCTGCAGAACTGCTCCCCAACCCCGCAGGAAGCCCACGCTACCTCTGTGGTCCCTGGAGGTAGCATCAGCGCAGCCTGCATCTTGGGGGTGGGAGGCAGCGAGGGGGGGCCCCAAAGCCTTGCGATCGACTGGTCAAGCCTCCACGATCAACCAGTCAATCACGATCGATGGGTTGGTGACCATGGATCTAAACCCTTGCTAGATTGCAGACACTCATGGCAGGGTTGCAGGGATCCATGCCCGATAAAAGCTTGGTGCCATGCTGTCAGTACTGAGAGGTGAGGACTCTGGTGCAATATGTACAATGAGGGGCTTTAGTTTTGGTACCAGTAGAATTCCACCAATTTCCCTGTGGCAATGTGTTGCCTGGGGGAAGATGGAGATCCTCTCTGTACTGGACTCTCTGGCACTGGGATCGACTTATGTACTGGGAGCATATTCTTAGAGTGCTTACACTTGTCCCTTGGTATCAAAGACTCTGTGTCTCTGCCCATAGGCTGCGTGGTCCTGTCGGATGTATCAGTAGTTGTCGGCTATCATGAGGCATAGGTGCCAGATTGAGATGATCTCGATGGCAGAGGTGCCAAAGATACTAAGCAAGGTGGCAATCACTTGCAGCTATCTCTGAGCTCACCTAGGGGACTTCCCATTCTCTTTTTAGAAGACTTGTGAGAGAGGGTCCCCAGCCTATTTCTTTGACCTACTTTGACCAATGGGCTCTGCGAGGCTCCATGGCTACAGACACTTACAACAAACAAAGTGTTGCAGGCCTGCCAGTGGCTTACCCAGGTGGGCCTGCGACCCAACTTTTACATGATCTAAATATACTCAACTGTTTCCAAAAAGTGCTCAACACCTCACTGGTTTGGGCCCTTAACTCAGTTTTTGGTGGATTCATATAAGACTTGAATTAGATGGTGAATACTGTGGGAATGACTCACGTCTGCCAGGTGACTGGGATCAGATAACTGCCTTAATACAGATGATCCTTTGATGTAGCTCTCTGTCTTTGTCAGATCTTGTCCAGAGCTTCTGGCAGAGGCTACACTTCATTTGAATGTGGCCTCAACATGAAAGGGAATGTAACTAGAGTGCTTATCCTCAGTCAGAGTTGCCTTGTTGCAGGTGTGAGTCTTCTTGAAGTTCAGGAAGCTAGGCATTTCCCAATAAAAGTAAAAAGGGGAAAAAAATAAAATTTGTAATTTCATACACACACACACACACACACACACACATTATTTTAAGGGTAAAAAAAAGAATGGAAGAATTACAACTACAACTTGGAAAAACTATCTAATTGCGAAGCAAGCAGAAAGACAATAGTTTAAATGGACTGCTAACGGTGCTGTCACTGGCCAGGGGTGGTTGAGAAGAAAATGAACTGTTTAGAAGGAAAGACAGTACATGACCGGGTCCAAAAGACATTGCTATCAAAGTTCTCCATTCATCAGCACAGGGATGCAAGCACACCTATAGTGGAGCACCCACAGGGACACTACTCGAAGACAACTTAGGCCATTTGTTTAAGTGCCTACATATGTATATCTGAGTTTGTTTGACCTCACTGGTTTACATTAGACCTCAGACAATTGTTTTTATTCCCTGGAATCATGTACTGTGTCTAATCTGGGTTTCTGAAAATAGCAAAGTCTATCTTGAATTTCTCTTAGATTATTAACAAGTTGGATATTGTGCATTACCTAAAAGGCAAACGTTTCCAGATTTAAGAGGGTCTCAGATATCATTTATGATCTCATAGGCCTGGACTACTGAAGAAGGGATATTAAAATACAATTCTGTACTCTTCTTTTCATGAGGAATGACCATTAAATTCGATCTTGTATGGTCGACTTTCTGGCAGTGCAGACATGGTGCTGTGAAAGTCAACGTTCTTGGCCTCCAGGAGGTGTCCCACAGTGCCCTGCAGTGACTGCTTTGGCCACAACTTTCAACAATACTGCTCTCCAGATAAATACAAAAGGCCCCAGGAAAAATGAATTTCATTTCCTGTGTGGCCAGTATAGCAAGCAGTACACCTGGACTATGAGATCAAGTTCCATGATCTCTGTGAGTTTCCACGGTCACAGATGAACATCAGCATGGAGCAATGCAGTAGATCCTGAACCTCACTGCTATGTGAGGAGAGGAATCTGATTTTCACAGAACTACAAACCAGCAAAAGAAACTCAGATACCTATACCAAAATTGCAAAGGTCATGGAGGAAAAAGGATATGCCAGGGACGCCCAACAGTGCCAAGTGAAAATAAAGGAGCTGAGGCAGTTGTACCAAAAGGCAGAGGAAGCAAATGGATGGTCTGGAGTATCATTGAAAACATACCACTTCTACGAGCAGCTGCATGCAATCCTTGGGGGGGGAGGGAAGAGGGCTTCCCTAGACAGTCCATGGATTCCTCCCAAGATACTCAGGCAGCCTTGGGCAACAACGTGGAGGACAGCATGGTCAGGGAGAATGGCCATCAGGCAAGTGGAGCAACTGAAGTCACCGAGAGTCAAGAACTTTTATAATCTTGGAAACAGTCTCCTTCTCCCAGGACTTCTCACAGCTGGGCACTGATCCAAGGGAGGACACTTTTGGTGAATTCACATTTTTTACCTTGCTAAAAATGGGTTGGATCTGTGGTGGCCACTTTGCCTATAGCAGGGGGTTCCTGGTACAGCTTGTTAACGTGTCTGGAGACAGAGAGGGAATCCTCCCTGCACATCTCCATAAAGCTCTCATAGAGGAACTCTATAATCCTTCTCACATGGTTTCTGGGGAGTCCTGCCTTATTCTGGCCTCCATGGTAGGACACCTTTCTAGGCCAAGCCAGCAGTAAGTGGTCTGGCATCACTGCAGTACACAGCATTGCAGTATAAAGGTTCAGAATTCTGGCCACATTCAGTCAGCATCTGTTCCCTATTACTCTGCGTGATTCAGAGAAGAGGATATCTAGCAACTTGGATGAAGCAGGAGAAACTATTAGCTGATGCCTCTGCAGTAAGTCTCCCATTTGCTCATCTCCAATGAAGCATGTCTTGAGCCCCTGTGTTGCCCTGCTGCCATGCCTGGACCCTCTTCGCCTCTCTCCCTCCCTCCTGCTGCTGAAAACAGGGGGTGCCAAAAACACTGCATGAGTCCCTGCCCTGCTCTGCCACCACGCATGGGTCCCTTGTCTCTGTCCATCCACAGGTTCGTGTCCCAGCCTGTCCCTTACTGTGCTTGACACTGAACCATAACAGGGCGCACATAAGCAAGTGGCGGATTACGCTGTGGGACGAAATGCATGTGGAGCATGCAGAAAGGAGAGTGTGTGGGAAATGGGAAGTGAGGCACCAGAAGAGAGTGTTGTCATCCATGGTAGATGTGATGGATTGCATGGCGGCTTTCCAGAACACCTACCTGAACAGACACCCACTCCAGCCCTTGCAGACCAACATTCCCTCCTCACTGAGTTCTACAGACTCCTCTCCCAGGGGACCTAGAATGCATTTTGTAGGGCAGGGGTCAAGGGCAGCTTCACACTCAACCCCCAAGGATATGTCACAAAGCAAAAGGCTGTCCTTCTTGCAGTTGTGATCACCCCCCGTCCCCAAAGCTCCCATCTTGGACTACTTTTCTGTCCCTGTTGTGTTTGCTCAATTAAAAACACATGACTTCTGAACAGTCTCTTTATTGCTTGTACTGAAGGGGTGGAGAGATCACAGACAAGCACACTGAAATGCAGGGGCACCTCCTTGAGAGCAACATGTATGACTCTCAAAACTGGCCATTCATAAAGCTGTCTTTCAAATCCTCTAATTTGTACCATCCCTCGATGTGCTCACCTTACTGCCCTGATGCTCTAAATACAAGACTAGGCACTGTGCCTCAGCATAACATCCTGACAGATACATTTCCCCCTTGCTCTCACACATAGGCAAGGGGAGACAATGCCTCCCCTGGGTCTTAGTGCTCAACCCCTCTTCTCTTCCTATCCCAATTCTGACTGTTCCTGCAGGCTCACACAGCAAAGCTGATGTGGACTGATATCTCTTCCCTCCCCTCTCCAATGACGATCACAGAATACTAGAACTAGAAGGGACCTCAAGAGATCATCAAGTCCAGTCCCCTGCCCTCATGGTGGGACCAAACATCTTCTAGATCACAGCTACTCAACACACAGCCCGTGGGCTGCATGCACCCCGCGGCCTGTTTGTTTGTGGCCCATGGTGTGGTTTGGCATTACACGGGGCTCAACACATGGCCCGCGGGTGGGAGCCAAAACAAAAAAGTAGTCAATATAATGGTCTTCTGTTGATATGCATTTTAGTAGTTACATTCCTGGACTATCATTGCTCTTTAAAAGTGCTGTCATATGGGTGGGAATCAAGTAAATATTGCATTTTATTAATATCAGCTCAATCAACTTAAATGGGGCCTGTGTGTTGTGTAGTCTTGCCTTAATTTTTGTATTCATGCCCGTCAGTGTGAAAGAAGTTATTTTCATATATTTGCATGTATATGCAACCATACTTAAGTTGCAGCCCTTGGCATGTGCTGTGAGTATCACTGTGGCCCTCGGGACTTCCAAAGTTGAGTAGCCCTGATCTAGATCATCTCTGATAGATGTTTATCTAACCTGCTCTTAAATATCTCCAGTGATGGAGATTCCACAACCTTCCTAGGCACGTTATTCCAGTGTTCAACCACTCTGACAGTTAGGAAGTTTTTCCTAATGTCCAACCTAAACCTCTCTTGCTGCACTTTACACCTATTGCTTCTTGTCCTATCATCAGAGGTCAAGGAAAACACCTTTTCTCCCTCCTCCTTGTAACATTCTTTTAGGTACTTGAAAACTGCTATCATGCCCCCCTCTCAACCTCTTTTCCAAAATAAACAAACCCAGTTCTTTCAGTTTTCCCTCATAGGTCATGTTTTTTAGACCTTTAATCAGAATTTTTGTTGCTCTTCTCTAGACCCTCTCCAATTTCTTAACATCTTTCCTGAAATGTGGTGCCCAGAACTGGACACAGTATTCCAATTGAGACCTTATCAAGGCAGTCTGCCTGAGCAATGCTGACCAGGAACCGCCCAGGTAAGCCCAAGCCCTAAGCCCCGTTCTAGCCCAGAGCCACCTGCAGCACCCAAAACACCTCAGCCTTGTCCCCACCCCAAAGTCCACTCCCAAGTCCAGAGCCTGCACCCCTCCTGCACCTCAACCTCCATGCCTGAGCCCTCTCCAAAGCTGGAGCCTCCTCTTGCATCCCACATCCTCGGGGTCACCCAAGTGTCCTCATCCACTTCTGCACCCCAACCACCTGCCTCAACCCATAGCCCCCTTCTGTATTCCAAATCCTTCAACTCCAGGCTGGGGCCCCTTCCTGCACTCCCAGCCTCACATCTCTAGCCCCACCCCAGAGCTGCTCGCACCCCTACTCAGAACCTTTACATCTCAACCCTCTCTCCCAGATGAGCTCCTGAGCCCAGCCCATAGTCCACACCCCCCTGCACCAATCCTGAGTCCTCTCCCACACCCAGAACCCCATGGCCACACTCCCACCAATGAATTTTGTTGTTTGCACCAATATAAAGATGATGTGTGGCTCATCACCTAAATACAGGTACACATAACAAAATTCATTCCATTCAGGGATGGGAAAAATTAAAGGGAACACTGCTCACAACAAGTTTGGGGTTTGTACTGTGGTTTGTAACAGTCTGCCCTAAGGTTGGCACTCACATTCATGGGCCTCTCCGGGCAATCTGACATTGCAATTTTACAGACAGGGAAACAGACACAACTCATCAAATGTTATTCTGTGTTAAACTCACTTCTATTTGATCACATGGAACATTCTGGTCCACTTATATTAGCTGGAATGGAAAATTTCACAAAATGGTAATATTTTTTTCTCTTACCGAAATAAAGTACGTTTTTCTAAACGCAGATCCCGAGAATCCAAGATGCTACTGTCTTGATGTAATACAAGTGGCTACAGAGCATATGGTTGGAACAAAAGAACAGAAAATATGTTAAATTGGGAACATGTCATTTGTTATAGATCATTTAACAATATGTAACATAACAATATGTAACAGCTGTGCAGAACAAAAAAAGCAACTTTAAAATTAGCCGAGGAAGAGAGAAAGAACCATTAATAAGCTTTGTGTGCATGGCTATTGCTGTATTAATTTACAGCAAGCAACATTAGTTTCTCTTTTTCTCTGGCTAGTTTAAAAAAAAATATGGCCCAAACCTGTGACGTTCTTAGCAAGTCCCTACTCCCACTAAAGCCAATGGGTATTAAGAGCTCTCAACATCTCATAGAAGGCCTGGACACTTAAGACATAAAGTGCTGAACAAACAGAATGATACATCAGAAAATAAGGTAAAATGATTTTGGCAGAACGATTTTAAAGAACAGACTATTCTACAAGGAAGGCAAGTAAATCAAGATTATAATTTCAGTTCTTAAATCTAGAATGGACCAAATCTAGAAAGGACCGGGATTATAATTTCAGTTTTTAAATCCAGATTGGACATAACATAAGACAAAATCTGCATCAAGCTCATAACTTTTTTGAACGATAGCATCTCTTTTACAAAGTTATCCAGTTGTGTCTTCAAGTGATAGCGACTCTATCACCTCACTTCATAAATTTTTCCAATGGTTAAATACCCTCACTGTTTTCTGATCTGAATTTATCTAGCTTCAGTTTCCAGTCACTGGATCTTGTTATACCTTTTTCCATCACATTAAAGAGCTACCTATCAAAAATTTCTTCTCCAAGTAGATACTGTAAGCAGTTATCAACTTACTGCTTACATTTCTGTCAAACTACACAGATTGAAATTCTTAAGCTTCTACCTCTAGGCCATGTTTTCTAGACCTCAAACCTTCCTAGAGCTCTCTTCTGAACTCTTTCCAATTTTTCAGTATCCTTTTTTTAAAATGTAGTATTAGAAATGGACACAGTATTCCAATGATCTCACTAATATTCTTCCACTGAGCAACACACATAAATCCTGTTATTGTCAATGTGAAGTTTGAATACAAGAATGTTCCCCTAAATAATCAATAATCCAATTAGTAAACCAACAAGGAAGTCTGATTTTTTTAGAAAGTTTAGGAAAATGTAGTACCTTGTCTCCTCCAACTAAAAAAAGGTCTACTGCGGCTATGTTAATGCCATGTTTCTCACAGAGCCCAGATAACATCTCTTTGACCGAGAATCCTGATTTAACAATCATTTTACAGGACGAGCCATCTGGAAGGTTTATACAGCAGTATTTTGAGGATTTTTCTTTATCAGGTACAGATGCAGAAACCCGAGAGGCCTCAGACTTGTCAGAAACAAAAAGGAAAAGTTAAGAATAAGCACATCATATTATAGTCCAACAAATTAAAATTAAGCAAGGGAACACATTTTTAATAATGTTTGAGGTTTACCCTTTCTTCAGAATATTTCTATTACCAGGCAATGTTTTTAGAACTATTTTAATTTAAAACAAAGACACTACTATAGACCAAACATTGTGAATTTAATCATACTTTAAAAACAGTTGAATTTTTGGACAGTTTTGCTTTCAGAAAAAAACGTATCAAATAACTTCAATATTTTAAGGGGGTGATACGATGGAGCCTACCCTGTAAAGTAGAGTAACTTCTTGGTAAAATACATAAGGAGTAAATAATTATAATTAAGTTTCTTAAATTATAAATAAGTAACTGTCTACATTAACTAATGTAACACTGATTTCCTAGATCAGTGGTTCTCAAACTTTTTTGGCCTGCAGCCCACCCACTCAACACAGACCTTTCTGTGGATACAAACCAACCACCCATAATGACAAAATGGGTACAGGAGGGGGTGCAGGTGCAGGAGTGAAGCAAGGGGACGGGGCCTGGGAGGGAGGCAGGGTACAGGGCAGGCTGAGTATGTGGGGGGAGTATGGGTAGGAGGGAGGGTGCAGGAGCAGGGCGGGGAAGGGTCTAGCTGGGAGACTGGAATGCAGGAACAGTCTGGCAGTGGTGGTCTGGCAGTGGGGGTCTAGCAGGGAGGTTGGTGCAGGAGCAGGTTGGGGGTACAAGGGTCTTGGCAGGAGGGGTGTGTGTGAGAGAGACAGGGAGTGCAGAGTCTGGGCATGGAGTGAATGGGGGAGCTTCCCTGGCACTGCCCCTCACTGCTCCCAGGCACTGCCCCTCACTGCTCCCATTGGCTATGATTCTAGCCAATGTGAGTAGTGGGAAAAGCTTCCCAGCAAGTGGTTTCCTGCACTGCTACTCCTCCACCCGAGGGGACGGAGAGTGGCAGCATGCAGCATGGCATTCTTGCCCTGAAAGCCAGATACGGCCCGTGAGGCTCACCCCCATTGCAGGAGCAAGCCGGCGCTCCAACCTTGGGTGAGGGGGGAGGGGAGCTGTGGAGCTGGAGCACTAGCGCAGGCTCCCCATTCTGGGGGGGGGGGTAGCCCCAAGACTGCAACCCACCTGCAAGATGGCCGCGGACCACTGGTGTCCACGGACCACACTTTGAGAACCACTGTCCTGGGGACACCATTAGAGATATATATACAAGGACTCTATATATGAGATGATTGATTCCTAGAAAAAAAATCAATTTTCTGAATTTTTTCTGCCATGTTATATACTTCAACCAACATCCTGCAAGTAGAAATGCATTACATAGAAATGAAGATGGAAGACTATGGGCTAGTTCACTCACAGAGGTAGCAATAGGCTGCAAATTACACCAAACTACATTTCAACCTCTAAGGGAGAAATCAGCCCAGGGGAAATCTGGAGGAAGTACCACTGTGCCTTTCCTGAAGTTTCCACTACAGGAGGGCAGCTTCATATTCAGTTGAACTGAAGTTGATAACAGACATGAAACCATACAATGCCATTTTTATAGACACTTTTCTAACAGAACTGAATTTTAAAGATCTTCCTTTTCTCCAGCAGAAACTTCCAATCAGGATGGCTGGGTACAAACCTACCAATCCCCACATCCACATAAAGAAATGGCCTCTGTCACCCTTAACCCACAAGAAATTTGCAGAACATCAATGTATCAGGGGAGCTGGAGCAGTGATCCCAATACACACAAACTAGAGAGGAAACAGAGGTAAGGTGTCTGAAAGAGGACTCATCTTTATAAACTATTTATCTAAATGGCCATACATTTTGTATTTAGGGCAACTTGTTTTACTTGTGTAGTGGTAACAGATTTATTACAGCTATCAAATTCACAGTTCAATTTGGTAAATTTCATAGTCATAGGATTTTTAAAATCTTACATTCCATGATTTTAAAAATTTAAATCTGAAATTTTAGTGTTGTTAACTGTGGGGGTCTTGACCCAAGCAGAGGTCATGGGGGCAGTTGCAAGGCTACTGAAGGAGGTCACAGTATTCCCATCCTTACTTCTGCACTGCTGCTGGTGCTGGCACTGCTTTCAGACTGGTTTCCCAGCCAACTTCCATGGAGCTTTCTGCCATCGGGAGAGGTTCCCAGAGATGGGTCTGACCTGGCCCTGATAGCAGCCTGCGCAGGAGAAGAGAAAGTTCTATTGCTCCCCAGGATGGCTAGAACTAGTTGCTAGACCCCTTTGCTTAGAAGGAATCCTCCAGCAGGGTTCCTCAATTCAGCCCATGTCAAGCTCCACCACTTTGACCACAGTGCCCTGGGCAATCGCCCACCCGTCAGGCCAGCCCTGCTCCTTAAAAAATGATGGCCCCCTTCTATATCATGTTCTGTGCTGCTGCTAGCATCGCCACCTTCAAAGCTGGGTGACTGGCCAGAAGCCACTGCCCTCTGACCACTCAGCTCTGAAGGGAGCACAGAAGTAAGTGTCAATTCCATGACCTTCCTACAGTAGCCAAATGTGACAAGGAAAACCAGATTTCATGGTTCATGACATGTTTTTCACGGCCATGAACCTGGTAGGGCCTAGTTATACCCACAGAAAAATCATCTTAGTACACAAAGTTTCAAAAGGAACAACTCCATTACATTGTTTTTACCAGATATTATTTTGAAGCATTTAATAAACACTCAATTTAAACAGATGCTACCAATATGGCTCTGCACTGTTTATGTCTCGGTTTATCCACTAGCATCACATACATCAACAAGAATCTGTATGACTCTCAGAATCACGTTTGTAAGTCAAAGGGATACTGTCAGGATAATAAAGAATATTTTAAAATTATGCTCTTTTATATACTTTGCTAAAATTCACTTTAAAACTTGGATGATATTAAATTTCAAGCTTACTTTTCATCATTTATATTGTTTACTTTTTGTATTTAATTCAGCTTGGACTTTGAAGGCAAAACTACACTGTTTGTAACTACTGTCTCTTCTTGTTTCTCCATACATGAACATGTGTGGTAGTGTGTGACTTGCAGGAGAATGCTTCACTCTTTTATTCCTCAAACAATGAGTCAAGCCATAGTGACCAGAAGAGGGAGGAAAGAACCTCAACTTTGGGGCTGGACAGAGCCCAGGCATAAGGGAAATAAACTCAAACTCACATATGGTCACAAGGAAGAAGACTAAAAGAGCAATTCAGCAGGCAGTTGTTCATAGCAGAATTTAAGGACTACAGTAGCTGGTAGGCAAGCAGGGTCAATTTGATAAAGACTTTAGCATCCTTGGATTGAAAGACTCCATGGAAGTGCAAACTTTTATTACATTGTCCAGAGGAACAGAAAAGTTGGGGTAGCTAGGAAACAGAATAGCTTGAAGTTGATAGTACAATTTAAAAAAAAAATCAGCAATATGAAATACATAAAAGAGATATTTATCCTTAGATCATAACCAAGATAATTTAGAATCACAGGTAGCGCTAACAGCATGCTTCAAAAATATTTAACTATTCATCTGACAGATTTAAACATTTAGACCCTTCTTATTTCACAAAATGAGAATAGCTATAAATAGTTTTCTAAAAGTTCATTCTAAAAGTAATATAACATTTTAATTCAAATACATATAGAGATTCTGTTTATTTATAATATAGCAGAAAAATTGGGATATTATTAACTTCCTAGGAAACAATCTCTCACATTTTTTTTCCTACTCTTCACATATTATTTGATTCTAAGGAGCTGGCCCTTACCAGTTCAAGACTTGCAGCTGATGACATGGAGCCTTGTGATTCACGTCTGCAAAATAATCCATTGGTATGCATAGAGTCTGAGAGTGGGAAAAGTAGAGTGGTAGTTAGAAATGTTTGGTTTTATTATACATTAAAGGTGCTACAAAACCTCACGCCATCTGTCTATAATATTCATTTTCTAAGCTGAGAAAAAAAAAGTCTAAATACTTGTACTTCTTCACCTTCTGAACATTTAAACATCTTTTAACTTCACTTATTTATTTCTTATGTAATACTACAGGTATTCATGGTTTTTTGTAAGCAGGTGAAAAATAAGATCCATGTTTTTGGAGGTGCCTGCCTAGATTTAAAAAAATGACTATGATACTTTCAAGGTGAGTAGCAGATCCCTGAAAAGTCAAGTTCTTTTAAGGTGTCTCAGATTGGTCACCCAAAATTTGATAATTCAATCCCTTAACACTTATTAAAGTTTAGGTCGAATCTTAATATCTGATTCTGCAACCCTCGTTCACATACATGAACCACCCTTCACCCACCCCCCAACATCAACTGAACAGCTTACAATGCTTTTCAAGAAAGATGGTAGGCAGATATTGGGGAAAGAGACAGCAGTAAATACATGGCCTGGGATTAGCTGACTGTGATAGTAGATTTCAGAATTTGTAGTTTTGGTTTTGCAATATTTTTTAAACTGTTTACCTGTTAATTGTTTTGTGCAAGCCTCTACAGATGCTAAAATGTGATGCTCTTTCATTTGTGTAAGCTGCAGAAATGCAAATATTCTCACTAATAGAAATTATTTCAAACACAATGCAATTAGCCCAGACCTCATTTAGCTAAAAACAGTTTAGTGTTGCCATGAAGGGGTGGACTGAGCCTCTGGAGACCACAGCGTTCTGCCACACCCATCCCAAAATGGAGCAGTGGAGAGATCCTCCAAGCAGGCTAGAGTGGCTGCACAGGAGGCAATCAGATAGGCCCAGGAGGGCCATATAAAAAGAAGTGGTAGAACAGAGCAAGGGACTGTTGGTAAGTGTTGTTGGGCTGAGCTTCTACTAGGAGTTGGAGGAGAAGGACTGTATGCCTAGCTGCATGAAGGAATGCAGCACAACCACAGCTAAGTAGGGGCAGGGATCAGAGGAGTGAGTGTCTCCTGGATGATTGCTTGGACTGAGCTAAGGACAATTTACAAGCAAGAACTGGGAGAGCATTAAGGGAGCTCCTGGCTGGCTACAGAGACTGGATGAGGACCGAACCTAGGGAGGACCGTAGGAGAATAGTATCTCCAAGGAAGAAGTCCTGGGTATACAGCCCCATACCAGGACTGAGATCATTTAAAAACAGGACTCCAGATGGGACTAGAGAAATCACCTGAGAACCACTAACCATGAATTCACCAGAGTATAATGCAGACACATGCACACAGAGGGGGCACTCACAAAAGGTGGGTATTGATCGCATCACATTTGCCCTCATACAAGATCTACAATTTTCTCAACAAAAACTGACTGACTAGCAACTGAATGAACAAGCTACATAACCCTGTCTCTGCCAATTAGATTATGTTTTATTAACATTCTGTGCCTATGGAACTCATTCTCCCTCCCTAAATTGTTCTTCTATGCCTCCTTTTGGGATTTTTTTTTCAGGTGAAGTAATTTCTTTATCTGTAAAATGGATTTCTACAACAAAGCACTCACCATTCTAATTCCATGAGATTTCCTTCTGCTGTTTCAACTTACTAAACAGAATGAAAATCAGTGGCTTGCAAAATTTGCTTTTCTCAGTTACACTCCTTGGGTTGGGTTCTGTGCTTTCTTCAGCTGGATTGTTCTTAGCTTATAACTTATAAAGAAATTCAGATATCAGACCTACAGAGTAGGTCCCAAAAACATTTCTGCCTGTGGAAACTGAAGGCCCATTTTTTTAAAAAAAAGGATCTGAGAGGAACGTCCCCATCATGCCTGTGAACGGATATGGGAACTTGTACACTGTGATCCTGCTGCTTACAAAGCACAATACACTAATTCTCTGATGAACTTTCCTGACTCAGAGGAAAGGGAATTGGGATATTTAGTTCTTTTTACTCCATGTCTCTGTTTTGATTTATCTTCTAAATTTTACTTTGTCCCTGCAAGCAGAACTGCTTGAACCAGTACAACCTGCTATAGGAGTACAGTAGGGAGGTACCTTTGAAGAACTACTAACCCAGAGAAATGCTGGATGGAAAGGGGCTTCCAGAAACTGGCTCAGAGATAATACGTGACATGCTACCTGCTCTGACTGAGAGGTAACAGCTTCAGTTCTTAATGTCACTAGCAGGGCCGGCCCACAACATTTTGGCACCTGAAGCAGGAAGCTCAAATGACGCCTCCATATCCCCTTGTTGCACCAGCAGCAGACACAATTTTTTACACTGTGGGTCCTTAGTTGTGCCCCCCCACAGTCTGGCACCTGAGGCGGCTGCCTCAGTTCGCCTCATGGTAAGGCCAGCCCTGGTTACTAGCCTGGTTGATGGGGGTGAACTCACCAGAGTCAGTCCAAGATAAAGTGAAACCAAAGTCTCCTACTCTGCCACAGATCAAATTGCAAGAGGCCATTCTGTCTGCCGTGAGATGGGAGACAGACTAAGTCTGGATCTGCATGAGTTGGTCTTGAAGGGAAGTAAAAGGGGCACAATTGCAGCATCATGAGCTCCAACTGAAGAGACTTGGGCATAACAACATATATGGCTTTATTTGCATATCTAGCTGTTTAACTCCCCCATGATGGCAAGGGCAGGATTTGAATGTAAGAGAGCGTGAGAGTCAGCTTGTAGTGAGAGCGCAGCAGGATGGACAGAAAAAACCTCTTGGAAATTGGTGAAAGCACATTTAAATAGCTGAGGGAAATCCCACTGATCCAGAACACCAAAGCAGAAAGCCTTTAATGCTCTAATTTCTCATTCCCCAGACTTTTGTCTATGGACCTCTACCTATTTCCATGACTGTTCCTATAAAACTCCATGACTCGACCATTAACTTCTGTCACATCTCAGGAGATAATTAAAAATCTGATCCAACTCATGTATAGTAAAGAGTTGTAGATTCCCTGCTGAGTGTTAAAAGGGGGAGCTACTGTCTAGTGCTAAAGCAATCTTGCAACAAAGCAGGACTTGGAAACTCACCATTTTGGTAGTCATCATTTTCCTTTTTTTTCTGTGATCTCCCCACACTCTTACTTCTTGTCCAGGAGAAAAATGTCCCTTTTTTTTTCTTCTCAGCATCATCCTCTCCAGATTCTTCATTTAAGGACCTTCCTGACTTTGATTTTCCAATTAACTACCATTAAAACACAGTTAAAGTATTAGCTAGAGTGCTCTTGCAAACGTATTGTCTAAAGCAGTGTTTCTTAAACTTTTGAAGAGCGAGGAACACCAAACAATTTTTTTATGGGGGAACATCAAAGGATTTTTTGTTGAGGAAAAAAAAAAAGGTCGGGGGGAAAGTTATTGAGGAAAAAAGGTCACCTGCCCCTTTAAGGGCAGCCATTTTGTATTCTGCTTTTCTCCACTGCACACCTCCGACTGCCTCGCGGCACACCAGTGTACTGCAGAACACAAAGGTTAAGAAACACTGGTCTAAAGCATGGATTCTCAATCTCAGGTAGTTTTCTATTTAAATATATAATCAGATACAAGTTTTCTTAATGCAGTCACCCTTAAGGATCAGAAGCTGAACACTATTCTAGTATAGGGATAAATTCTAAGGATGAGAAATGTTATTTAATTCTTAACTTCTCTGCTGGATGGACAGAAGGGATAGTATTTTGAGACAGTAGCAGTGGTGGGTTTTGTGATGTAAGTACTTGCCCATTGGGAATTTGACTGGGATTATCAACTCATGCCATCTAGGCTATTTAAAGCACTTTCAATTGTACCAGCATTCACTACTAACCCTGGTTGAATTTTAATTGGATATCTACAGGTGAAAATACCAGAACTTAGTTTCCTAACAATCATGGATTTCAATCAAAATCAACTTTCTGAATTGGCACATATAGATACCTCAATTTTAGCTGTAGAACAAATGTGTTTATTTATGAAATACATAAATAAAATTATATTAAAAGGGAGCTAGTAACTGATAACAACCTATCAACAAAATAATTTGTACACAATGCGTTGGAAATTAGATACTATGTCAACACTAGCATACTTATTAGCTTCTATACATTTTTGTTGATCTTCCAACAAATTTGGGGGAGAGAAGGGGAAGTTCAGCTATAGCTAAGAACTTAGTTTTCAGAAAAGTAACAATTTAATCAAAAAGTCACCTTTTTTGGTGTTGATATATGGGACCGCTCTGAGCTGATACTGTGTTTAGATGTAGGGCTGCTGGGAACATGCTGAGGATCAGGTAGAGGCCGACCTTCCACTTCAGCCAGGATACATTCTTGGTAAAGTGGGGATTTCAGAAAGCGAGTATAGCTATCAAACTTCATCAAGTTAAAAATCTGAAATGTAAATGCAGTGTGATAACCATTATACAAGATTAAATCCTATATGAAGAAGGCAGACCTATTTTGAAGTACTATGTTCTTAAAACTCAGAGCATTAATGTGAAGAAAGACACGAGGCTTGATTTTGTTGAAATCAATGGGAGTTGTGCACCAATTTCAAACGAAAGAGAACTGAGTCCTAATCTCTTAGCATAAGGCTTTATTTTTACATAATGATTGAAATGAAAACCAGTGTGGATTAAAAAAAAAAGATTACCTGCTTTTTGTAATTGTTATTGTTTGAGATGTGTTGCTCATGTCCATTCCATTCTAGGTGTGCATGTATCCACATCAGGGGTGGGCAAAAATTTAGTGGCCCGAGGCTGCACCGGAAGGGGCGGGGCCAGGATGCTTCCAGGTTTCCCCACCCACAGACCATGATTGGTCTGGGAGTGGGGGAGCCCCTTTGCCCATCCCCCAGACTCCCCCTAGGCACCCATGCCCCTGGTGGTAGGAGGAGACTTCCTGTGCTTCCCCACCCCCAGGCCAATCAGAGCCTGGGGAGCAAGAGAAGCCTCCCCCAGCCCTGCCAGGAGCATGTGGCACTTCTAAGTGCAGCGCTCCTTGCAGGGCGGAGGAAATTTTGTGCACTCCCCTCGCCTCCAGACCCTCATTGGCCTGGGGAGCATGTGAAGCCTCTTCCTGCCCTGCCAGGAGTGCAGTGCTTCAAAGCACCACATGCCCCTGGAAGGGCAGAGGAAACTTTGTGCGCTTCCTCCCACCCCCAGACCCTAATTGGCCTGGGGGCGGCAGAGCAGTAGGGCCTCCGCAGGCCAGATCAACCCACTTGGCAGGCTGCATCTGGCCCGCGGAGGCCCTTTTGCAGACCACTGGTCCACATGTATGGCCGTTGGAAATTTATGCTTGAGTGGTATCAGTAGAGTTGGCTGTGGCGCCCTCTAGAATGCTGTGCTTATGTGTCACTATATTAGGTACTGCTGGCCCTATGCCTTCTCAGTTCCTTCTTGTCAGCAGCTCCAACACAGGGGCAGGAGGGTAGGTAATGAAATGGACAGGGCTCGCGTAGATGAGTAAGGCATGATTTCCCTTTACAGAAACCATGTTGACTTTCTCCCAACAAATTATGTTAATCTATATGTCTGACAATTTTATTCTTCACTATAGTTTCAACTAATTTGCCCGGTACTGACATTAGGCGTACCAGTCTGTAATTGCCAGGATCACCTCTAGAGCCCTTTTTGAATATTGGCGTCACATTAGCTATCTTCCAGGCATGAGGTACAGAAGCTGATTTAAAGGATAGGTTACAAACCACAGTTAATAGTTCCGCAAGTTCACATTTGAATTATTTCAGAACTCTTGGGTGAATGCCATCTGGTCTCGGTGACTTGTTACTGTTAAGTTTATCAATTTGTTCCAGAATCTCCTCTGTTGACAATTCCTAAAAAGAATGGCTCAGGTTTGGAAATCTCCTTAACATCCTCAGCCATGAAGACTGAAGCAAAGAATTCATTTAGTTTCTCCACAATGACCTTATCATCTCTGAGTGTTTGATATGGGGGCTGCTGCGGCTCTGCAGTTTAAATGTAGTAGGAGTTGGGTGTGCAGGCAGCCCGGCTACTACTACATTTAAACTGCAGAGCTATAACGGAGAAGGTCCAGACCGCTGCAGCTCTGCCTTTTAAATGTAGTAAGATCCACCTAGCTTGCGCTAAGTCCCATGCCGCGCTTTTGCCTTTTAAATGCAGTAAGAGCTGGGCGGCTCTTACTACATTTAAAAGACAGAGCCACAGCGCCTCTGCCTCCCTGCATCGAGGAGACAGTACTGGGGGAACCAGCTTTTAAGCCAGCCACCCCCAGCACTGGCTCCTGCTTCCTCCCCTACTTGCTACCTTTGACATAGAGGCAACAAGGTGTGTGTGTATGTGGGGGGGAAATGTGAGCAGTCAACTCAACTACCCGGTAAGCCTAGACTTATTGGGTAGTCGACTATTTGACTACTCTTTTCCAACCCTAGTCTTGCCTAGTATGAAATTGTGAAATTAACTTGGGCAGGAACACTGGGTACAGATGCAAATGGACCTTTTCCTTGTAGGACTATATAGAATAGCTCCAAAGTAAGCACCCTGGTCCCAGAGACCTTTTGGGCAAATGTTATTGCGATCAAGAAAGATTTTCCAGGAGAGGAAGCTAGAGGCTCAAAGAGAGGATCTATGAGCCACGACAGCACAAGGGTCAGGTCCCAGAGGGGGACAGGATCCCTGACGTACAAGCAGAGATGCTCCAGACCTTTCAAAAACCAGACCATCATGCTGTGAGCAAAAACTGACCTCCCCTGGAGTGGAGGTGGAAGGCCAAAATAGCATCCAAGTGGACTTTGATGACTAGGACAATCCTTAGAGCATGAAGTGCAGAAGATAGTGCAGGATCATCTGCAGCAAAGCCTGCTCAGCCTTAATACCCTAGTCCAAGGACCAGCACACGAACCACTTCCACTTGGCCAGGTAAGTTGCTCTAGTGAAGGGCTTTCTGCTACCCAGCAAGACCTTTTGGACATGGGTAGAGCATTCCCATTCCTTCTTATTCAGCCATGCAGTAGCCATGCTGTCAATATAATGCGGCTAGGTTTGGGTACAGAAGACTTCCATGGTTCTGGCACAGAGATGAGATAGCTGCAGTGGGGCGGCTACCAAAAGGTCTAGCAGTGTACTGAACAAGTGATGTCGAGGCCAGGGCCATCAGGATAACTGTCACCCTGTCCTGTTTGATCTTCACAAGGACTCTGTGGATCAACAGCACTGTCAGGAAGACATATATTAGGGCTTTTGATCATGGCAGCAGAAAAGCACCTGACAGAGTGCACTTCTCCATCTCCCAGATCAAACAGAATACATAGGCATTTCCTGTTCTGACGTTTCCATCTAGGGAGTCTCCCACACCTCCAGAAGGAAGAAAAAGAGAGACAGTGAGTACTATTTGCACTATCTACTCACTTTCTCTCTTTTTCTTCCTCTCCTCCCCTTTTTCCTTCTCCCCCCACTCCCTCCCTCCCTTCCTTATTTATTCTTGGATCTGTATTTATTATACTCTGGTCATCTGAAGAAGTGGGTTTTGCCCACAAAAGCTCATGATACCATCTATATGTTTTGTTAGTCTTTAAGGAGCTACTATTCTATTTGTTGTTTTTTAAGTTTTTTCATAGATCCAGAATGGGTCTGAGGCCCTATTTTGGTTTTGGGATTGGGAAGAATCCTGGTTTTGGGATTCCTTTCATGTCCCGAGGGACTGTCTTTATCACCCACAGGTACAGGTGCTTCTTGAGCTCTTAAATTATTGTTTGTGAGAAGGGTCTCTAAAAAGGGAGAAGGAAGAAGAAGGATGAGAGAGAGAGGTGGTTGAGACTTGCAGGATACAGCTGCAAGATATTATCGCTAGCAGCCAGTGGTCTGAGTTCATCTGTGACCAGGTTGAATGTTAGGGACAAAGACAGTCAAGGAAAGAGTAAGTTGGATCTGGGTACTTGACTGGAGCAAAGCTCTCAAGAGCATCTTCAAAAAGAGTGCTTCTGCTCCCCAGGGTGTTTTGGTGGGCAAGCTGCATAGGTGAACAGGAGGAGGAGGAGGAAGGGCAGTGACAACTAAAACTTATATTTCTATCCCTTTTCTTCACAAACCTCTGTCAAGGCTGCCAAGGCCATGGCAGTTGGAATTGCTTTCTCACTGACTGAGGCATCTACAGATCCAGGGAGTAAAGGGTGGCCTGAGTGTCCTTTAGGCCATGCAGCCATGCATCAGCCTGCCATGAAGAGACTGCTCCCATTAAATGGGAGATCCTGACTTTAGGCCTGCATTTCTTGAGCTAGGCCAGTGGTCTGAATCTGAGAGTTATGTCTCATGACCACCACTGAGGCAACCACCCTAGCTGCCAAATCAGTTACATCCCACACCATTTGAAGGGAACACCTTGCTGCTGAAGTACCCTCCTCTACCAGGGTGCCAAACTACTGGGCCAAATCCAGAGGCAAGGACTCCTTGGATTTATGGAGGGAGTTCTATAAGTTAAAATTGTATCTGCCCAGGAGAGCCTGGTGGTTCTCCATGCAGAACCGAAGGCTGGCTGGTGAATAATTTTTTTCCCTCTGAATAAGGTCCAGCCTCATGGCCTCTTCATTTCTGGGGATTGAACTGGCATGCACCTGCTTGTCCCTTTTGTTGGCTACAGACACAACCAGCAAGCCTGGAGGTGGGTTGGCATACAAGTACTCTAATCCCTTAGCTGGGATAAAGTACCTTTTTCTCAACCCTCTTGGAGGTGTGAAGCCGGGGCAATTGATTATCAAGGATGCAGGTGGGCACTGGCCATGTGACTCCCCTTGCCACCTGGGGAGAGCTAGGACAATGCCCCCTCTGCCCCAGGTCTCACCCCTGCCCTGGCTCTTTCATACCCCTGCTCCACCCCAACTCTTCCCCCAATCTTCCTCCTCTGAGTGACATGGCCCAGGGGAATAGCAGGGGGGCCTGGTGCCCACAACAGAGGTCCTTTGTTCTCTCCTGCATTCACCACTAGTGGCGGGGAGAAGCAGAGTGATGCAGCTCCACTCCCCAGTTGCCAGCCACATCACTATGCTTCCCATCAGCGAATGCAGACACTGAATGAGTGTCTTCCTTTTTGGCCATCTCTAAATTCAAGTTCTTAGCCACCCATCAAAGCAGGGCCTGGTGCTCTTTAAATCATCCAGCAGACTAGGAAATAAAGGACAATGACTGTACCACTGGGGAGGAGCCAGGTCATCCTCTTCCGGTGGGAGGAAGAGGGTTTTGGAGTGGGCACACACTCCTCCAACTTGACCTCTGAGTGCTGTCAACTGTTGCTCCATGGTGGCAGCCAATGAATGGTGCAAAGAGGCCACTGGCATTATGGGCATGCCTGAAACACTCCAATAGGGCCACTGGCTATGTTGCCAAGGCAGTATCACAGAGGTCAACACAGTCTCAAGTGCCCAATCACACCAGTGATGCCTCAGAGAGGAGCTGAATTCTCTCTCTGTTCCTAAGATATATCCTTTGGGTGATCATCGTAGGGCTATCAATTGCCTGCATCTCTTAGTAAGCTGTTGGTACTAGAGACCAATATTTTGAATAAAAGGACCCATGCCAGAGACAGAGGGACTGGTACTATGATGGAAATCATTCCCACAGTGCAGAGGAAGGGAATCTGAACTAAGAAGATCATCAGCAGGAGGTTGAATGGTACCACCAATACGGTGACCAGTGCTTTCCCTAGGTGATCCACATTGAGAGGGAGGAGACCACAATCACAATGTCTGTGATCTTGAGTGAGTAGCAGAGGACCTGGGGTATGAAGCTGGAGATCTGTGGTGCGGAATTGGAAAGTGCTACCTTGGCTCTGGGGATCAGCGGTGCTTAACTGATTTCTGTGGGGGGGAGGGGGAAGGAGTCCTAATAGCTGGTTTCCCCTCATAGGGAGCCTTTGCTGCTTTCTGTGGCACACATATCATCGTCTGCACTGGTAGAGGTCTTTGCTTTCCAAATGCCAGTAGATCCAGGGCAGGCATCGGCCCCGCCACAAGTTGGGGTCCCCTATCATGCCCAGGAGTCCATAGCAGACACTTTGGGGGTCTAGGAGCTCTGACTGTAGAAACATGTCCATATGGCTCCTGTGTAGGCAGGAAGCCCAAACTGGTCCTTTGCCCAATATGGCCTTTCTGGGCTGGTGCTGGAGAGCTGTGTTTCTTGGCCTTCTTTTTCAGCACCAGCAACAGAGAGTAGTGCTGGGTGGAGCCCGGTGCTAGGGGTGTGCTATGCACCAAGGCAAAGGTGCTAGAAGTAGAGTCCAGTTGGGAAGACTCAGAAGCCAGGAAGAGAGCAGCCTCCATAAGGAGGGTCCCCAGACAGATGTCATTCTATTTCTGAGTACCAGGTCAAAAGTTTTTGCAAATAAGACATTCATCCTTCACATGTAACTCCCCCGAGTATTTCAGACAGCTGTTATGGGGGTCACTAACAGGCAAAGGCTTGTTGCAGTTTGAGAAGGGCTTAAACCTTTGAGACTGGGGAACGCCCTGCCTGGGCAGAGTCCCTTGGGACTCTAATTATCTAACTACAATTTATCAGTTACCTAACACTAACTACTATAAAGAAACCATTCACAAGGCCCTAAATCTCAAAGTCAGAAGAGATGAAAACCCGCTAGCCCTTGCAAAGCAAGAAAAAGGCACCTCAACTAATCACCATGGGTTTCAAGAAGGAACTGAGAGGGCAGAGGGCCAGCAGTGCCTAATATACTGACACATGAGGCCATCATAGCTGACAATATTGACACCATTAAGGCAACAATCCCCAAAGGCCAAGCATATGGGATCACATACTGAGAATGGAATCAACACGAGCAAGCACCTGAAGAACTAATATTTTTAAAAAGTTCTATTTTAAATTTAAATGTGAAATTATAACAACATTTTAAGGATTAAATTTATAAAATCACAAAAACTATTTATAAAAAATGAAGCAATATATATTTAATTCTAAAGAAAGCTGAACCACTGAATTAGTGGAAGCCACTGGCAAAGCAACTAGAACTACAGTTTGTTGAAGTGCTAAACTAGCTTTTGACATCAGTAATCTTTTCTGTAGGCACACAAAAAATGTTTTCTTCTGTGTCAGTTCACTTCACTAGTTCTGTTCAATTACTAGTTTATTCCAAGTTAAAACCCAATAGGAATTTGAAAAAGCAGGAAAGCTTGTTTTTCGTCCTTTAATCCCTGAATAAAAAATTAGGTGTAAGAGGATGGGATCTACTAGTTCTACAATTTTGAAGTACATGTGATTAACAAAAATCAATTTCAGTTCACTAACTGCAGATATTTCCTTTGTTCAATAAATCAGATTTACATGGAAGATCTATTTTGATAAACTTATAATTCCAACACATTAAACTTAACTTAGCCTTCAAACAGAAAAACAAAACAGTTACAGGAATCTGGCTGCCCAAAGAAGGGGATATTGCTATCCATGCCCCACTAAATTTTGCATTATCTTTTGTAACAACTTTCCTTTAATCTTTTAGAAGGCATACAAGCAGCCTTGTCACAGCCACAACACAGAGAGAGACAGGCGCAGGCAAAACATGCCAACTAAAGTCACTAAAGTCTTAATGCAGTGCTTTAAATTTAAGCTACTTTATCTTCAGTAGATTACCATTTGCTCTGCATTATTTCCCTAACATGTACTCCACATCCAGCTTGCTGAATTTAACATTACTCTCATCATACCCAACAGTATGCTTCAGAAGCTGATCCTTCAGAGAGCCTATAACTAGACTAATCAGATACTGGAACAAAGTGAATTTTTGTTATAAACCCCATCAATACAAGAATTCAGAGTCTCTCTTGTACATTGCCTAGAGAAAATGGACCTCAAACAGCTGCAGTCATTAATGTGTTTTAATCCTGAGGAGGATGTGTAAAACAGTAGAGATTATGTTCTCCATGATCTCTGGGGCTATGTCTAAACTACATCCCTCTGTCGAAAGAGGGATGTAAATTAAGCAAATGGAAAGTGCAAATGAAGTGGGGATTTAAATATCCTGTGCTTCATTTGCATAATCACGTCACAGCGGTCTTTCGAAAAAGGGTATTTCAAAAGTGAAAGTGCTGTCTAGATGTGATTCTTTAAAAAAAAAAACCCACCTTTTTCGAAAGATCCCGTATTCCTCAAAAAATGAGGGTTTTTTTGAAAGAACCACATATAGACGGCGGTTTCACTTTCAAAATACCCTTTTTCGAAAGACCACTGGGATGCAATTATGCAAATGAAGCATGGGATATTTAAATCCCCGCTTCCTTTGCGCTTTCTATTTGCCTAATTTACATCCCTCTTTCGATAGAGGGATGTAGTTTAGACATATCCTGAATGTAGTGTCACCTAGACATTACTTGCATGTCCAGGTATACACATTTTCAAGACCCTTGAGTATCCTCTAGAGATATACTTCAGAAAAAAGGAAATGTAACATCTTAAGTTTAATTATAGCATATTTTGTTCAGATTTGCAAAACACAGTTGATGTTATCACTTCTCTGTAGAGAGGAATATAGCTTTTTTCATTTTAAGTACACCTCTCTGCTCCTTATAGGACTGCTTCTGTTTTCTGCAGCATAGGGTGAGGGGCAGACGGCATGCAGAGCCGGTGCTGGGGAGAGCTGGCTTTTAAGACAGCACCCCCCAGCACCGGCTTCTGCTTCCCCCTCCCTTGATGCCTCTAATATAGAGGCAGCAAGGAGGGGGGGAAATGCATGTAGTTGACAAGATTAGCCTCCTGTGTGGAAATTCCAAGGTAGCCTGTTTTTATATTTGCTAACAGCATCTGCAAAACTGTACATCATCGATTTTGTTCCTATATGTGACAAAAAGGCCAGCAAATGAAAATGTTTCTATAGTTATGTGCAGGGCTTGAAAATTAGGGCAATCTACTCGCCCGAGGCGAGTAGATTTTAGCCCGGTGCAGCTGCGCAGCGCAGTCTGAGCATGCGCAGCGTGCCAAACTGCGCGGCTGGCGAGCGGGGTTCGCTGCCACTTGTCAAGCCCTGGTTATGTTCTATATTATTAACAAATATATTACAGTGTGATGAGGTGTGCATACTCTGCACTGAAGCAGGTGGGGTTAAAACCCTGTGGGTGGAGGAAGTCCTGCCCCTTCACCCAGACTGGGAATGCTGGGGCAGAGTAAAAGGCAGCAGAGCAGCTCAGTCTGGGCTGGCCACTGAAGGAGAAGGATTTTCAACCGGAGCTCCACGGCTTCACCAGCCAGCAACCCAGACAGCAGGAGCCAGAGCCCCAGGAGACCGCTGCCACGCCACCCCAAAGCAACCCCAGGGAGAAGTAGCTGCCGGGGAACCAGAAGACCCAGCCCCTACATGGTGGCAACCAAGGGCGCCAGGAGGAAGAGCGCTGGAACTCCCAGTAGAGCGAGACCCTCCAGGAAGGACCTCTCAACTATCCAGACTCCGCAATAAGTCCAGAACTGGGGGAAAGTCCATTGGAGGAAGATGTCTGGGTAGAACCAGAAAAGGATGTAGACTTCCTGCAGGAGCAAAGGGAAGACCAAACCCTGAGCTGAGCATGGGAGGAAGCACAGGTTCAAGACCCTGAGGGCACAAAGAAGATAAAGCACCCACAGGGGACACACTTCGAGATCCGGAAAGACCGACTATACCAGGTGGTAGCAGACCCCCAGACGCAAGAGGAGATGTACCAGTTGTTGGTCCCCCAGAGACTATGCAGGAGCCTCCTACATTTGGCACACACCACTCCCTGGGCCAGACACCTAGATAGGAAAAAGACCCTCCAGCGAGTGGTACACTGGTTCTTTGGCCCGGCATATACCAAGAAGTCCGAGACTACTGTGCTTCATGCCCAGAATGTCAACGAGCAGGGCCTAAGGGTATACCCAAGGTCTCCCTCATACCTTTACCAGTTGTCGGCGTACCATTTTGAGCAGGTTGGGATGGACCATGTCGGCCCCTTGGAGAAGAGCAAGATGGGGAACTCATTCATCTTGGTAATAGTAGATTACACAACCCAGTATCCAGAAGATGGGCTGCTTCGAGTAACAACCGCGACAAATATGGCAAATGAGTTGGCAAAGGTATTTGCGAGGGTAGGGATACCCAAAGAAATCTTGACAGACCAGGTTACCAACGTCTCATCCAAGCTGATCACTGACTTATGTTGGCTCATGCACATTCGAACCCTCTGGACATCGGTATACAACCTTCATACAGATGGACTTGTAGAACAATTTGACGGCACCCTTAAATCGATGCTACATAAATTCATTCAAGACGATCCACAACACTGGGATATGCTCCTACTGGCTCTGCTCTTCACTATAAGAGAAGTCCCCCAAGCCTCGACGGGGTTTTCTCCTTTTGAGCTCCTTTATGGGAGACAACCCCGAGGGTTTCTTGACTTGTTAAAGGAGGATTGGGAGACCGAGGAAACTTGGGTATTAGGAACCACCCACTACGTGTTGCAACTCATAGTAGCTTCCAGGGAACCAGAAGACCCAGCCACTACATGGGACGCCGCTCCACCAGCACCAGTAGGAAGTAACCCATGGAGGGTGCAGGAGCGGCCTGTGGCACCCAGGTCAACTCAGTCTGTTTCAGCCAAATTCCCCACTGAGGGAGTGGCAGACCCCTCTGCCGCTCACAGGGCCCTGGGTCAGGACCTGGTGGAGTAGGGGTGGGCCAACCCCCAACTTATTGACTCTGGCTGCTAGGCCTTGCCACCCTGAGTTGAAGGGCCATCTTCTATTGACTATGGCCACCAGGCTGTGCCTCCCAGAGTTAAAGGGTCACCCCATATTGACTGTGGTCACTAGACTGAGTTTGCCCTGAACCAAGGACTACCCCTTATGGACCCTGGCTGTCAGGCCATACCTCTCTGATCAAAGAGCTACCCTATTACTTTAGCCATTGGGTTGGTTTTCAGGGACTAAGGGAGGGTTGGTTTTCTGGGACTAAGGGAGATTGCTGATGGACCGGCAGCCAACAAGATGATGTCCACACCCCTAAGTATCCTCCCCCTAAGGGTGTGCATTCACTGTGATACACAGTAAAAGAAAAAGTAAATTACATATATTAAAAAACAGTTAAATACTCATAGCTACCTGAAGTTGCTGTTCCTTGAACATATCTGGATGTGGAGCACTGAGAATATCATCTGCCAACTGTGCCTGGCTATCAATATTAACTGGGGTTGTAGCTTTGCTACACAAAAACTTGCTGAAGATCTCCCGAGCTCTGTAAGAAAGCTAAACAACAGAATTCATATCAGCATTAATTTATTTTTTACAAAACAAGACATTATAAGAAAATAAGAATGGCCATACTCGTCAGACCAATAGGTCAAGTTGGCCAGTACCCTGTCTTCCCAACAGTTGCAGGTGCAGATGATTCAGAGGGACTGAACAGATCAAGGCATTTAACCAAGTGATCCATGCCCTGTATCCTAGTCCCAGCTTTTTGCAGACAGATTTTTAGGACCATCCAGAGCGTGGGGTTCCATCCCTGATCAACTTGGCTAGCAGCTATTGATCCTCCATGAACTTATCTAACTTTTTTGAACCTACGTATACTTTTGGCCTTCACTACATCCCCTGGCCATACATTCCAGAGGTTAACTGTGTGTTCTGTAAAGAACTACTTCCTTTTGTTTGCTTTAAACCTGCTGCCTATTAATTTTTTTGGATGATCAGTATTGCTTGTGCTATGTGAAGCAGTAAATAACGTTTCCCTATTCACTTTCTCCACACAATTCATGATTTTATAGACCTCCATCATATCCCTCCTTAGTTGTCTTTTTTCTAAGCTGAACAATCCCAGTCTTTTTTAATTTCTTCTCATATGAAAGCGGTTCGATACTCAAAATTATTTTTGTTACCATTCTCTGTACCTTTTCTAATTCTCATATATCTATTTTGAGATGGGGCAAGTATACTTTGTATGCAATATTCAAGGTGTGGTTGTGCTATAGATTTTTATAGAGGCATTTTGGTCAACAGACTTCCATTGGACTTCCATTGCACATTAAGCAGATATTTTCAGAGAACTGGCCACGATGCCTCCAAGATCTTTTTTCTTGAGTGATAAGTACTAATATAGACTGCATCATTTTGTATGTAGAGTTAGAATTATATTTCCTAATGTGCATTACTTACATTTATTAACATAGAATTTCATCTGCCATTTTGTTGCCAGTGACTTAGTTTTGTGAAATCCATTTCTAATTCTTTGCATTCATCTTTGTATCTATCTTGAGAAATTTAGTATTGTTGATAAACTTTGCAATCTCGTTGTTCATCACCTTTTCCACATGATTTATGAATGTGTTGACTTTCACAAATTCCAGTATAGATCCTTGAGGGAACTCCTATTTACTATTCTCTATTCTGAAAACTGACCATTTAATTCCTTATCTTTTAATTAGTTACTGAACCACGCAAGAACTGTGTGTCTTATCCCAGACTGTCTACCTTGTTTAAGAGCCTTTGGCGAGTGACCATGTCAAAGACTTTCTGAAAGCCCAAGTATACTATAACCACTGGACCACACTGAACACATTTGCTCACTCCTTTTGAAAGATCTAATTGATTGGTGAGGCATGATTTCCATTTACTAAAGCTATGTGGAATTTCTCCAACAAACTGTGATCATCTGTGTGTCTGATAATTCTATTCTTTACTACAGTTTGTGCCAGTGTGTCTTGTACTAAAATTAGGCTTACTTGCCTGTAAATGTCAGGACAGCCTCTAGAGCCTTTTCTAAAAATTGGCATCATATTAGCTATCCTCCAGTCATCTGATGCAGGCTGAGTTAAATGATAGATTACATACCAGTTCTGCACTTTCACAGTTGAGTTCCTTCAGAACTATTGGGTGACAGTCCTGGTGACTTCTTATGGTTTAATTTATCAATTTGTTCCAAAACCTCCTCTATTAATGCGTCAATCTGGGACAGTTCCTCAGATCTGTCACCTAAACAGAATGGCTCAGCAGTGGGATTCTCTTTCACATTCTCTGAAGTGCAGACCAATGCAAAGAATTAATTTAGTTTCTCTGCAACGGCATTGTCTTCAATGGGTGCTTCTTTAGCCGCAGTGGCCCCACTCACTGGTATGGTTTCTGCTTCTGATATGTTTGGAACAATCCAAGTGCAAGTTAAATATGCTATTTCTGTACATTCTTGTTCCCAAATGGGAAAAGAGAAGAAATTATGTATCTCAGTACATGGGAAAACTTAATTTGACCTCTAGAGAAAATGTAGGAGCTTAATTTTTCAATCTTTCAAATGAACATTGATGTCTTTGCCCCCATATTGATCCTTTTGTTTTCCTTTGTTGAGATTTTAAAATCTAGGAATTACTGTTTTTTTCAATTTTAGTAAACATCTCTTTTCTTAATATTTAAATTGCCATAATTTTTAACATTACAAATATTTTGTGTGTCAGAGCAGTTCCTAAGTAAAGAAATGTTTCAATCAAGAAAATGTGCAATACAATTTAAAATATTCAAAATATAATAATAATAATAATACGTTAGACTGTCAAATGTTGCTTCAAAATATAATAAAAGCTTGTGATTTAGTGCTTTTTTAAAAAAAATCACTAAAAATTCTTTAAAACTTAATTTAAAGAAGGTAGTAAAAATGAACCATATATTTGAATGTCAGCAGTTTTTAAAAAAATCTTGAATCTAGTTGTTACATGCTTCTTTTATAAGCAACTGAATTCTGAATATAATCCAAGACACAACAAACAAAAACAAAAAAATAGGTTCAGTGCCCTGAGGTGGATTCAGAAAAACATGAGAAGTGCTAGTGAAAGATTTTTGACACAATCTTACATGATATTCTCATAAGACAAGAAGGGTAATGTGGTATAGACAAAATTACTATAGGGTGGTTGTAAAACTGATTTAAAGATACAGTATAATTATCAGTAGTTTGTTGGTGTGGAATAGTGGAATCCCAGAGGGAACAATGTTGACAAACTGGAGAGAATCCAAAGAGTAACCAAAAAGAAAACTGGTTTAATAAATCTGATCTATGAGGAAAGGATAAAAAGACTTAGTATGTTTTGTTGAAAGGAAGACCAAGAGGAGATATAACAGTCTTCAAATATGTCAAAGGATAGTTATAAAGACGACAATCAAGTGTTGTTCATGTCCACTGAAGTAGGACATGAAGTAATCAGCTTAATCAACAAAAAGGGAGATTTAGTTTACATATTACAAAAACTTTTTACTTTAAATTATAGTTATGCACTAAAATAGGCTTTCAAGGGAGATTATAAAATCCCTGTCATTAGAGGTTTTAAAAAACAGATTAGACAACATCTGTCAGGGATCTAAGGTTTAAATGATCCTTCCTTAGCATGGGGAGCTCAACTTGATTACCTCTAGGTCCCTTCCAGTCCTATATTTCTATGTTTCTACAAAAGTAGGATGCCCACAAAATGCTCAAATAAGGATTAAATGGAATAAAAAGGCCTTACACAGAGTCCTAAATATAACTACAATTAGATTATAGGAGATACTTCCATGGAACTGAGATCCCCAGGGAGAGGGGCTGATAAGATTTTCCTGGGCAAGGTGTGTGGGAGGGCTGGCTCAGCACTCCCAGAAGGGGTGGAGCCTCAGGCGGAAGGGATGGAAGTTGGGGCAGCCAGCCTTCAGCACCGCCTGGAGCACACCAGCCCTCAGAGCTGCCCACAGCATGCTGCACAGAACTGCAGCAACAATTTAAAGGGACAGGGGCTCCAGCCACCATCGCTTCTGCAGTAGCAGCCAATAGTCCCAGGGTCTTTTGATGTGTTGGGTCCTGGGGCACTTGCACCCTTTATCCTCCCCTGTCAGCAGACATGTCCCCAGGAGAGTCCTTTAAACAAATGACTTTGTCTCTAACCCAGCTCAGATAGAACCTCAAGACAAAGACTAAGAACAAACCAAATTATCTCAATTGTCTTGACAGAGCATCAGCTTTTAGCTAGCAACTTTGTACCTGAATATATAGCATTACTAGCAGATATAGCTGGCATTGCTTGGGTCATAAGAATGGCCATACTGGATCAGACCAAAGGTCCATCTAGCCCAGCATCCTGTCTTCCAACAGTGGCCAATACCACATGCCCCAGAGGAAGTAAAACAGAACAGGGAATCATCAAGTGATCCCTCTCTTGTTACCCATTTCCAGCCTCTGAAAATTAACTGAATTTTTTTTGAAAAATAATTGAAAAATATAAATGCTTTATTTCAATGATTGTATTTTTAAAAAATGAAGGCTGGAATGAGAGTTCAGAGGTGAAAAGGGGCAGAGGGTGGGGGGCTTAGGGCACAGAGTTGGGAGGTGTGGGTGCAGAAGTCAAGGCAAGTGGGAGGTACAGAACTTGGGGCTCAAGGCAGAGGGCTGGGGGGGGGGAAGCTTACCAGGGCCACCCGTGGTTGTGAGGGAGATGCTGCGCAGGTGGCGTCTCCTCCCAGGGGGCTGGGGCAGTGCTCCCCTACCAGTGGGTGCTCCCCAGTTGTCCCCCCCCATGGGCTGCAGGCAGTCTGGGGGGGATGGGACTCCAGAGGCTGCCACCCTTCTAACAGCCTCCCCCCCCCCCTGCACAGCCTGCAGGTGGTCTGGGGGGGAAGGGGAAGGTGAGGCTGCAGGGGCTGCACCCTCCTGCAGCACCTCCCACTGAGGCCCACAGGCTGTCTGGAGGGGCCAGGCTTCAGGGGCCACCCCACTCCAGCGGCACCGCTTGTAGTTTGCAGGCTCTTGGGGGAGGGCAAGGTTCCTGGGGCTGCCCCTGGCCTGCAGAGCACCACCCCATTCCCCGCCCCTCCTGCAAAGGCCTGCAGGCTGTTGGAGGGGTGAGTCTCTGGGGGCTATTCCTGGCCTCCTGCTGCCCCCAAGCCTGCAGGCTGTTTGGGGAGGGACCAGATTCTGGGGTCCCTCCAGCAGCCTGCAGGATCTCCAAAGGGGGGCAGGCTTTGGGAGATGCCCCCTCCTCCAGTGGGCCTCCCCCATGGCCTGCAGGCTCTTCATGGGGGGTAGTCGGGGTCAGGCTTCAGGTTTGGGATAGGGATGTAATAGTATAGTTGATTAACTGATAATCAAAAGCTTATAGGTTAGTGTTATAGACTACATGCCTTTCCTTCCTCCCCCTTGCCAGTAAATTTTTTAGCAGGCTGACCAGCAGCCCAGCTCAGTCCTGGCTTGCGCCAGGTCCGGGACCTACCCCGCTACAGCTCTGTATTAGGAACCAGGCGGGCAGCAGCCTGGCTGAGTTCTGGCTCACGCCAGTTCTAAGAGCTCAGACCCCCCTGGACAGGCAGCCAGTCCGTGAGGGAAGCTGGTTTTTAAACCGGCTCCCCTCGCAAACCAGCTCCGTCTGGCACCCCACACTGCTGCCTCTGATAGAGAGAATGTAGTGCGGAGTGGCAGGGGGCTCCTCAGGAGTGGGGCCAGAGTGCACAGGCCCCCATGGACTATAGAATAGTCGAGTAACCAGTAAGAATTCACAAGGTTAATCAACTATTCAATTAACTGATATTTAAGATCCCTAGTTTGGGAGAGGGGCTACTTACTCAGGCTGGGGGCAGACAAAATGGCAGAGCCTAAGCTCTGTTGGCTACTCTCATGGTGCTGCAGCTTCCCCCACCCAGTGGCCACTCAGAGTATTGCATCCCTCCTCTCTCCCCCTCCCTTTTGCATTCCTCCTCTCTCTGCCCCCTCCCTTTCCATGTTATGGAAAACAGTCCCATTCCTGGCACTTCCCATTTTCCGGGCACAACCAAATCTTGACCTTGGTTTAAGTTAGGTAAAAGGAAGCTGAATACCAAATTTGGTGGTCCTAGCTCTTACAGTTTAGGAGGAGTTCTTGAACAGACTCACAGACATATAGAAAGACAGACTCTCACAGACAGACAGACAGACTCTGTTTTATATATATATATACACACACACACACACACACACACACAGAGAGATTTTACCTCCTTTTTGTCATGTGCAGGTACATGGTTAAAATATTCACAGGCCTGCCAGAATAAAATATTTTCTTCACTAAACTCTTTTCGCAGAAATTCCTAGGAAAAAAACATAAGCATACAAAACATATGTCACAAAATAAAGTCACGTTTCTTACATTTTAAAACAACATATTTATGGGGGAGAAAAAGGGAGGAGAGGTTGGAGCTTGTACAAATTTGGAATTTTTTAAGTAACAAAAATTTTATTATTAGTCTCAGAATCAGGCTTTTTTTAAATAGAACCTAAATCTAGGATCAGATCTGCCAAATACTCACTGTTTCCATTTTTTCAGAACTTGTTCAATTTGCATTACTGAATCAAGTTACAATCAAAGTATTTCAATGTATAAAGACTGTTTAGAACTTTGCAGCATGAGATTAGTTCACAGACTAATGAACAAGACTTTAATAAGGATTTAAATAATTTTTAGTTATTCTAAAATAGTTACATTTTAGGGAAGCTGTTTATCTTTAACTCAACTTCTAACAGGGTACAATGAACCCAGAAAAAATGTTTCCCTAGAGTGCAATTCTTTATTCATGTAAGTGGTCCTCCCATCCCTTGCTAGTTGCTTAAATTGGTATCAGCCTTATTATATTTTTTTTAACATTTTTAATTAGAATAAAACCTTTCTGAATATAGTACTTGAGGCTGCCACTTTACTGAAAAGAGAGATAATTTCTGACATCTGTGGTAAAGCCTGTTAAACCTGTTTCCAATCTGATTTAATAATAATTCTTAATAATTAAATGATTAATATTTAAAAGAGTTTAAATCTAAAATATACACATTTCTTTTTGACTTTTAAACCAATATTAAAGCACATCAGAAACTGATTTACAATCTATTTTATGGGGAGATAATAGATCTTTTGGAAGCCCCCTTCTTGCCCCTCACTACTTACAGAGAAATATCTAACACCAACAGGATCTTGAAGAAGACGTTCAAATGAAACGGCCCAGCTTGCAATTCTTCTTTCTCGGAGACGTCGACAGCTTTGTACACTGGGAAGACTAGCATTGCTACTGAGGCTATTGTCACTGATACAGTCTTTTAAATCACTACTGTTTAGTTCTGTTGAAAAAAAAAACCCACCAATAATTTTTTTTCTATTATCCTCTCCTTAGTAACTTTTTAGCAGGCTTTTCATGACACCTATTGATGTACACAATAGCAAAGACTTCACAAAACACTCCTCACTATTATAGCACCAACTACACTGAAAAATAGCCTCTCAAATTCTCTCCTATCCAATTACAAAGATAATTAAATTACTGTACGGGCAATATGCACTTCTTTGGCAGCCACTACTGCCAAAAGCACCAAGGGGCCACGAGGAGGGGAGACATTCTCCAGTGCCCACCACTCTAAACTAGCACTTTGGGCAGATATGCCCCAAGAATACCCCCATCTTTTCATGATTATCAGGGGGCTACAGCTCTCCAAATAATTTTCCAATGGTACTGGTTCTTTAAAAGGAATCCATAATTCACCAGGCAGTGTCAATAATGCCAGGCAACAAAGCTTTATGTTCAGTCCCAACTCTATGAATTGACTTGTATAGTAAGGATATTGACTACTAAATATAGAAAATGTGGGAAAGGATGCAAGTCAGTAAGGAGGAGTAGGTAATCAGTCAGTCCCAGCAATACCTTCCTCATCCCTGGACAGCCAGAGCATTATAGTACCCATTCCAAAGTTTCTGACACTGGCAGGAACTCACTCCTGCTCTATCCATAGCAGCAAAAAGATTTCAAGAAAACTTGGGGCGCTAGTGACCTCCAGATAGAGCTATGTGGGGCAAGCAACCCATGGTAGGGGTCTTCTCAGAGACTGCTACTGTTCAGCCTCCGTGACTCAGGGGATACTGTATTCTTCTTAAAGGGATACTGCTCCTAAAAATTTCTCTGGAAGGCTAATAAAGAAGCAGTAACTCTGTTTACTACACCATTCAAATGTTTCTAAAAATAATGTTTCATTCTCTTTGGAAAAACAAAGTAAGATGTGTAGCTAAAAATATTTCTCATGTGAACTTGGTAAAAAACAAACATTTAAAGTAAGGAAACCATTAGTCCATCTACATATCACAAAACAATGTTGAAAATATATTCTCATTACCAAGCAGATATATGTGAACTATGTTAAAAGCTCTGATATGATGTTGCTGTGATTTAAGAACAAAAAAGTCGCTTCAACTATAGAGGCTAAGAGAGATGATAGATGTTGTTCATTGCAAGGGTGAATTTGTAAGTGAAAAACAACAATAACCCAAATACACCTAAGAAACATACTCTAAACTTAGGCCAAACATACACTCCCAAAATAAACAAACAAAAACCACAATACCTATAGGAGTAAAATTATTACAGGCAGAAGTCTAGCAGCGGGGGGAGGGGGAGGAGAGAGAGACTGTCCAGTGTATTGCATTGCATGTAGCACATATGATTACCTGCCTCATAGGGAGGAGCTGTATGTGTGCCTGTGGTGCAAGTTGCTCATGTCCCCCAAAGATATAATATGGCATCTTGAGACCAGAGTATCTGAACTAGTGTGGATAAGGAAGACAGAGAGGTACTCAGAGAAAAATTTCAAGGACACAATAAAGCAGTCTCATCCCCAATCTGACACAGCCTCTGTGCTATAAGGATGAAAGTCTTAGGAAAGGAGCACATTGGGCTGGAGAGGAGGAAAACAATCCCATTGCTGGGAGCCTCCTTCCAGATGATGTCATGGTATCCTCTCACACTGAAGATATTCCTCCTGAGGAAGGAACTCCAGTTACTAGGAAAAATAAGATCATTCTAGGGCTATTTGATTGTTATATATGAGTAGCTGGTCTTTTTATGACAGGGAAAACCACACATAAATTGCCAGTTGGGTGTGAAGGTTGCAGATCTCATGAGACATCTAGACAGATTCACTCAGTGCCCAGTCAACCTGTGGAACTCCTCGCCAGAGGATGCAGTGAAGGCTAGAACTTTAACAGCGTTCAAAAAAGAGCCAGATAGATTCACAGAAGTTAGGTTCATCAATGGCTATTAGCCAGAATGGTACCCCTAGCCTCTGTTTCTCTGGAGATGGGTGACGGGAGGGATCACGTGAGGATTACCTGTTGTTATCTGGGGCATCTGGTATTGGCAGACAGGATACTGGGCTAGACGGACCTTTGGTCTGACTCAGTATGGCTGTTCATGTGTTCTTATTATGTGCAATGCTGCAGAAGAACTGGTGCCATAGTACATGTGGGTGCCAGTGACATATGTGAAATGAGCTAGGAAAAGCATGGCTGAAGGAAAATCATTGCTGGGAGCTTCCAGATGATGTCATGGTATCCTCTCACACTGAAATTCCTCGAGGAAGGAACTCCAGTTACTAGGAAATGACATTCTAGGGCTATTTGATTGTTATATATGAGTAGCTGGTCTTTATGACAGGGAAAACCACACATAAATTGCCAGTTGGGTGTGAAGGTTGCAGATCTCATGAGACATCTAGACAGATTCACTCAGTGCCCAGTCAACCTGTGGAACTCCTCGCCAGAGGATGCAGTGAAGGCTAGAACTTTAACAGCGTTCAAAAAAGAGCCAGATAGATTCACAGAAGTTAGGTTCATCAATGGCTATTAGCCAGAATGGTACCCCTAGCCTCTGTTTCTCTGGAGATGGGTGACGGGAGGGATCACGTGAGGATTACCTGTTGTTATCTGGGGCATCTGGTATTGGCAGACAGGATACTGGGCTAGACGGACCTTTGGTCTGACTCAGTATGGCTGTTCATGTGTTCTTATTATGTGCAATGCTGCAGAAGAACTGGTGCCATAGTACATGTGGGTGCCAGTGACATATGGAAAAGTAGAAAAGATGTGCTGAAGGTCAAATATGGTTGCTTGGTTGGTTGGTTAATAAGACTTTAAATTCCAGGACCTCCATGGTAATCTGTGAAATGCTTCCAGTTCTATATGGAGGGCCAGAGAGACAGGCAGAACTCCAAGGTCTCAGTGTGTGGATGAGACAAAGGTATAGGGAGGAAGGTTTCAGGTTTATTAGTCATTGGAGACTTTTGGGGAAAGGAGGAACTTATGCTGGAAGGACAGGCTCCATCTAAAGCAAAATGGAACCAAACTGCTGGCAATGTAAAATTTAAAAAGTTAAAAGATTAAAGTGATTTTTTAAAACTAAAAGCTGGGGAAAATCGACATGCACACAGGAGCACATGGTTTGAGCAGAGATTTCCTTTATGGATACATTTATTAAAGGGAGAACTCTATATTTTATAAAGACAATAGGAAAGAAGTTGGTAAAGTACAAATAATAGCTAGTGAGAAAAAAATCAAATATATGAGTCCATTTAAATATAACTCTTGAAGGCAAGAAATGGAATATTGACAAAATGTACAAGTGCTTATACACAAATGCTAAGATGGGCAAATGAAAGTGCCTAGAAGTAAATGAGGATATTGATATAGTAGGCATCACAGGAACTTTATGAAATAAAGATAATCAATGGAACACGGTAATACCAGGGTAGAAAACATACAGCAATCACAGAGTAGATCACACTGGTATATGTGAAAGAAAGCACAAAGTTAAATGCAGTAAAAATCTTAAATTAATCAAACTATCACAGAATTTCTATGGATAGAGAGTCTATGCTTGAACAATAAAAAACAGCAGTGGGAATACATTGTAACATTGCGCCTCCATATTTCTGTGGAAATATATTTTTAATATGAATTGCCTAACTCAAATATGCTTTATGAAAATGAGTATTAAGCTTAGTTGGTATGTTTTATTTTGCTTTTTTAGATTAATAACTTACTTTGTTCTATTGTCACTTGCAATCTTTCATTTTATATTTATTAAAATCACTTTGTTTATCATTAACCCAATGTAAATAATTGTTGGGAGGACACCAGCTGTGCTCTCTCTTTCATAGATACAAGCTTGCTCTGTATAAAACTTTTATGCAGAGTAAGACAAATTTATCTGGGGTTCTGGTCCTACTGAGGCTGTGCTCCTGGGTGCTGTGTCAAGTCCCTATGACTGAGCCTTCCCAGAGCTAAGCTGCTCTCAGCGACTATGCTCCTCTGCTATGGGCTGTGATTCCCAACTCTGTCTCTTTGGTGGAGCAGAACAGGATGGTGGGGTGCTCCAAAGGGCTGGTGTGATCAGCCCATCAGGTAACAGTCTCAAGGGAATCTCTGTGACCCAGTCCACCACATATGTTATCAACCCTCTCGCCAAGATGGTGACAGTGACTTTGAAATGTTCAGGGAAATTAGAAAGACGAAGAGAATATGTAATTAATAAAGGGGGATTTCAGTTTACTGGATAATGTCACTATCAATGCTTCTTGGGGCATTTTGACCTGCAATCCACAAGGGTTCTTGATTTAATTGTAAGTGGAGTACAGGATCAAGCCCAAGAGGTGAATATAGTTGAACCACACAGGAATAGTGACCATAATGTCAATGTAACATCAGTGAAGGGGGGAAAACATCAGAGAAACCCAACACAGTAACATTTAACTTCAAAAAGTGGAACTAAAAATGAAAAATATAGTTAAATGGAAATTAAAAGGAACAGTTAAAACATCAAATGTCTGCAAATTGCAAATGAACTATTTACAAACACAACAGAGTTAATGCTAAATGTATACCTCCAAACTAAAAAAAATATCAGAATAATTTAAACTGGAGTGTTTATAGAATTTTAAATTATTATACACAGAAATTTTAATTTTTTGCACAGAATTCTCCCAGGAGTATTAAAGCGGTCCAAGATAAAAATTGAAAAGCAACTAGTAAAAGACACCCACACTAACTTTTTAAAAAGTACATCAGAAGCATAAAGCCTGACAATTGGTAAATGGCACCACAGGACAACTGAGGTGCTAAATGAGCTCTCAAAAGAGATATGGCTATTGTGGAGAAGCTAAGAGAATTCTTTGCATCCATCCTCACTGCAGAGGGCATGGGGGAGATTCCCATGCCTGACCCATTCTTTTTAGGAGGCACATCTGAGGAACTGTCCCCAACTGAGGTTTCAGTAGTAGGGATGTTAGCTAGTGTGAATAACTGTGTAACTGCATCAAATTTTAGTGGTTACACAACTATTGATAGTCCCGTGGGGTGAGGCCTGTAGCCACTGTGCTCCACTCCACCCCCAGGGAGCCCCCTACCAGCCCGCGCTGCTGCCTCTCTATCAGAGGCAGCAGTGCAGGATGGCAGGTGAGAGCTGGTTGGAGAGGGGAGCCGGTTTAAAAAACAGCTCCCTGTGCAGACCGACTCCCACCTGCTGCCCCACACTGCTGCCTCTGATACAGAGGCAGCAGCCCCTGTCCGCGGGGGGACTGTAGGAGGCAGCAAGGGGGGGCAGGAGCATCCACAGAGCCGGCACACACAGAGAGCCATATTAAGAGCCAGGTCCTCATGCATATCGGCTCCTGCCTGTGTCCACCCCGCCAGCAGCACAGGGGGGTTGCAGGTGGATCTGGTGCTTGTGGGGAGCCAGCTTAAAAATCCCAGTTAAAAAGTTAACTGGCTAAACGAAATGTTTAATTGGTTAACCGTGATGTCATGGCAGGGGCTGCTCCAACTGAGCTGGGCTGCTCCAGCCAGGCCAGTTAACCAGTTACTCTGCCAGTTAACTCGTTACCCTGGTAAACATACTGGTAAGGTGCATATTTACTAGGTAACCAGTTAGTTGGTTAACACTTAGCATCCCTAATCCAGGGAGTGACAATGAGTCTGCCAGCAACTCTGACGGGACAGGAAGGTAAGTAATGTGAACCAAGGTACACAATTCCAGCTACTTGAATAGCGTAGCTGGAGTCGACAAACCTTAGAGTTCGACTTACCTGTGTCCCCACCATAGGGATGAAGGGGGATCAATGGGTGGAGTAGTGGAGTACCCGAGTCGACAGGAATGTGATCAGCCGTCGATTTAGCATGTCCTTACTGAACCTGCTAAACTGACCCCTGGGAGATCAATCTCCACAGTGTCAATCTTCCACTAAGTGAAGACAAAGTTGAAATGAATGTCCTGATCTCTGGAATCCTACAAGTCAACGTGATAGTGACCAAGAGAGAAGCAGGAGTGAGCAGGAAACTAAGAGTTTGAAGTAATGACCCATGAGCCTAGATATCACAAGATTCTGGTCCCAAGGGGGGACTGGCTCCTGGATGTGCAGGTGGAAGTGCTCCAGCACTTTCAAAAACCATGCTGTCATGGGATGGGCAAAGATAGACCTCACCTTGACCCCAAATACCACACTGAGATGGCTGCCAACTGGACCTTGATGAAAGACATTCAGCTTAAGATTCAGCAAGTAATCCATGATGTCTTGCAGAGAGGCCTGCTCAGCACAAAGGTACAGCTCTGAGGCCAAATAAGTAAAACTACCAGCTGACGAGCAAAACCTAATGAACACGCGCTGAACCCACCCTTTCATCCACACTTAGCCACACATCAGCCAAGCCATCGGGTGCAATGCCATCAGGTTCAGATGGAGCAGGATGCCGTGGTTCTGTGACACAGGTGGAGTCAAAGAGACAGTGGAAGAAGGGTGGCTACTGACAGATCCAACAGCATGTCAAACCAGGGCTAATGGGGCCATGCAATGGTCACGAATAGGACTCTCGCCTTGTCATGCTTTTACCAGGACCCTATGAATCAACAACACTGATAGAAAGGTGCATAAACATCCCTGCCCAAGGGGTGAGGAAGGCATCAAAAAGGGAACTTTAGTCCAGACCCTGGATGAAGCAGAACTGGCGGCACTTCAACAGGTCCACCTGGGGAGCTCCCCACCTTTGAAAGATTACACTGACCACCTCCAGATGGAGGGATCACTTGTGGTGAGACAAGAAGGTCCCGCTGAGCTGATCTGCTAGGACATTCTTGGAGATCATCCTTGTAAATGGTTGATGATAAGATGAATACATTCCACACAAAGAAGTCCCAAAGGCTGAGCATTTCCTGAAAAAAGGCTGAGAATCTGGTCACTTCTCACCTGTTGATATAATACATTGCAGCAGTATTGTCTATCAGGACCTGCACCACCTTGACTTTCAGGTGGGACAAGAATGCCTAGCAGGCCATGAAAACTGCTCTGAGTTCCCTGATACTGATATGAAGGGCTAGGTTGCCAGTAGTCAGCAGCTCTAAGTGCTGAACTCACCCAGGTGGGCTCTACAGCCCAGATCCTAGGCCAGGGGTGGACAAGAGGCTGCCAGTGGGCCGGATCTGGCCCGCCAAGCCACTGGATCTGGCCTGTGGCCGCCTTACTGGAACCCTTAGGCAAAAAACAGCTCACACTTTAAAAGGCAGCTGTTCTCCATTCCGGACAGCTGGGGAGGGAGGAGGGAAATGGGAGACTTCTCATGCTGTTCCCAACCCCCAGCAAAATCTCTTAGCTCCCACTGGCCAATCTCTCAGTTTCTGGCCAACAGGAGCTGAGAATTTTTGCTTGGAGCAGGGGCAGTACAGAGGAATTTTTATGGGGCTAATAGCCTCAACTGGAGAGATCTGACTGTAGGGCTTTGGAGTGGGCGGATGATCCAAGCCAGGCTTTTTGCTTGCTGCCAACTGATCCTTCTTTGTTGGTACCAGGGAGGCATGCTTCTTTGCTTTCTTTTTCCAGCAACAAAGAGTGGTGCCGGGTAGACTCTGGTGGCACATTTCACACCAATGTTGAGGTGCTGGAAGAATTACGCCAGAATGGATTAGACATCAGATGGAGGGTGAGCTCTCTGAGGAGAGCTCAGGGTCTGAGGTCTCTCTCCTTTTGCACAGGAGGCCAACATTTTTTACAAATCTGGTACATTTCTTTAATATGTGCTTCCATTAGACACTTGAGACAGCTGCCATAGGGGTTGCTAACAGGAATAGGCCTGTTAAAGGATTCACAGAGCTTAATGCCCAGTGACTGGGGCATGACCCACCACCAAGGGCAAAGTCCCCTCTGAGACCTAACTATTAATTTCATTAATTACATGGATGTAGCAATAGAGAGCATATTGATCAAATTTGCAAATGACACAAAGGGGAGGGGGAGCTGCAAACACTTTGAAGGATAGGGCTAAAATTAAAAGGGATCTTGGTAAACTTGAGAACTGGGCTATACACAACAAAATGAGATTGAACTCAGACAAATGTAAGGTGCTATACTTATGAAATAAAAGCCAAATACACAAATACAGAATAGGGAATAACTTGCTTGGCAGAAGCACTGCTATAAATGGTCTAGGATTGTGGTGGATCACAATCTCAACAAAAGTCACCACTGTGACGCTGTTGCAAAAAAAAGCAAATACAATTTCAAGTTGTATTAACAGACACGCAGCATGCAAGCCACAAGAGATGATTTTTGTCACCACTGCATGGAAAGGCTGTAGTGAACCTGGAAAGGATCCAAAAGTGAATGACAAAGATGATCAAAGGGATAGAATGCGAGCCATATGAGCAAAGGCTGAAGGAACTGGGCATGTTTAGTTTAGAAAGAGAAGAACATGATACTGGGACATGATACTGGTCTTCAAATATTTGAAAAACTGTCATAAAAAGATGGAGAAGAGTTATTCTCTATTGCCACAGAGGGCAGGACAAGAGGCAATGGGTTCAAACTACAGCATGGCGGTTTCAGACTAAATCTCAGGAATAACTTCATACCTGTAATAGACTGCTTCACGAGGTTTTTGGAAGTTCCTTCACTGGCGGTTTTCAAAAGGAGATTGGATAGCTGTCTGTCTTGGATGGTTTAGACACAACAACTCTTGCATCTTTCAGGGGGTAAAACTAGATGACCTTTGAGTCCTTTCTAACTGTATGGTTCTATAATTCTGTGATACTGGAGTAGGGATGCCTATTTTGGTTGGACATATTTCTAGAGGTTTCATCAGCTGAAAATCTTTAATTAAAGATTAATCTTCAATCCCTGGAGACTCCAGGACAATCCTGGATGTTTAGCAAACTTATCTTGGAGTCATTGTATCTGGTTCTCTGAAATCATCTGCTTAATGTGCAGTAGCAGTCCAAAACAAAGAAAAAACCCTTACAGATTGTTAGGAATTACTAGGAAAAGGACACACAAAACCGTAAACATAATAATGTCACTAAATAAATTCACAGTACACTCACATCATACTGTCACTAAGTAAATCCACAGTACACCCATACCTTGAATACTGTGTGCAATTCTGGATACCCCACCTGAAAAAAGATACATTAGAATTGGAAAAAGTACAGAGAAGAGTAGCAAAAATAATTACAAGTATGGATCAGTATCCATAAGAGGAGTGATTAAAGAGACTGTTCAGCTTAGAAAAGAAATGACTAAGAGGGATATGACAAAAATCTATAAAATCATGAATGATATTGAGAAAGTGACTAGGGAAACATTATTTACCCTTCACATAACTCAAGAACTAGAGGTCACCCTAGTAAATTAATAGAGAGTAGGCTTAAAACAAACAAAAGACTACTATATACAGTCAATCTGTGGAACTCATTGCCATGGGATGTTCTGAAGGCCAAAATAATAACTAGGTTCAAAAAAGAATTAGATAGTTCATGGAAGATAGGTCCACCAGTGGCTGTCAGCCAAGATGGAACTCCATGCTCTGGGTATCCCTAAACATCTGACTGCTAGAAACTTAGGACTGGATTACAGAGCATGGATCACTTAAGTGCTCTATTCTGTTTACTCTCTTGGAGGCATCTGGCTCTGGCCAACATCCACAAGCTGTATACTGAGCTAAATGGACCACTAATCTGGTCTAGTATGGACATTCTTATGTGATTTAGGACAAGAGCATCCATGTGCTTGAAGTGTTCACATGAGAAGCAACGGAATCCAAACAACTGAATGCAAGACTACATTCACCTTTCAGGACACTATTTGAAATGTGATCAGATACTGCTGGCACTGAAGGAATTAACTAGATATTAAATATAAAAAGACTGCGGAATACCTATATGTTCTTGACATTGCAATATTTTTCAGAACTCTTTCTACCATGGGATTTGAAAACACCAACTTTTCCTGAAAAGAAGATTCCTGAAAAGCTGATATAAGCCAAATGAATTTTCAGGAAGCTACGGAGCCAGGCTCAAAGATGTCAACTGTAACAAAAAGTTCAAAATGTTTGGAATCTGGACTGACGGGATGAATTCCCTTTGAGGTCACCCAAATCAAAAGTTGCTTCCGCTTGGACAAATAGGCAGAACTTCCATGCCTACTTCCAAACACTGTCTCCCCTCCTTATCTAGCTATGCAGCATCTCCACAGTAAGGTATAGACCACTGGTGGGAGTCTATTGCTATTCATCTTTCCCACTCCATGTCATCCTGTCACACCTCTCCAGCCACTGCTGTCTCTACCAACTCTAGCATTAAAAGTCTCCCAGCAGCATGGCTACATCTACACTGGCGCGTTCTCACGCAAAAACTCTTTTGCGGAAGAGTTCTTCTGCAAAAACTCTTCCAGAAGAGAGTGTCTACACTGGCATGTGCTTTTGTGCAAGAGATGTGCTTTTGCACAAGAGCATCCATGCCAGTGTAGACGCTCTCTTGCACAAGAAAGCTCTGATGGCCATTTTAACCATGAATTCATTAACATGAATTGCGCAAGAAATTCATGTTGCCTGTCTACACTGGCCTCTTGAGCAAGAACAGTTGTGCAAAAGGGCTTATTCCTGAGCGGGAGCGTCAGAGTTCTTGCGCAAAAAGCCCTGATTTCATACATTAGAATGTCAGTTTACTTGCGCAAGAACATGCGGCCAGTGTAGACAGGCAGCAAGTTTTTGCGCAAGAGCGGCCGCTTTTGTGCAAGATTGCGCCAGTGTAGACACAGCCCCATGTGTTTAGTCAGATGAAGGGGTTGATCTAATGAAGTCCAGACCAAAGTAAAACTGCTCCTTGCTTCCTACTGTGCTAGTCAGTGTAGGCACATTGACACTAATGATAGTGATGTGCCATAGAGGATCCAGAGGAAATTGAAGTTTCATGAGCTGTTCATTCAGGCCAACAGAGAAGTCAGGAAGTTGTCTCAGGAGTGATATTCTTATGGTAAATCCAACTCCATTAATCCTGTCTTCATCCTCAGCTCTTTCTTTCCAAAAGGAAGTGTAATTTCTTTCTCACTGATGGAACCTTCCCCAATCAATCTAATCTCACTCAGTGCTGCAATATCAATATGGTAGCAGGTAAGTATTCTGGAGAGAAGAGCTATTCTTCTCTCAGGCCTTCATGCATCACCTATAAGGGTTCAGTCATTCAATGCTCCTAAAGTGAGTCTTTTCTTCTTTATTGTTTTTTGACCACTGGAGGATGACCTAACAGCCATAGTAGTCTGCCAGATATTATGGGGCAGGCAATTTTTAGGGCACCTTTTCTAGCACTTTGCCTTAAAAATGCTATCCAAAGAAAGTCTGCTCAGTTGCTGTGGATGCTGCTAAACGTCTCCGATGCCCTGGAGACAGAGCTGAACAGCCACTAAACCCAAGAAGTGTGGCTATGACTTTCAGTGGTCATCTCCACCTGTAGCTTCATCACGTTTCATCATTGCAGGACTTGAGTTAAAGATATGATGATAATTATGAATAGATTTCATAAGATATTAATGAGATGAGAGTTCTGAGAAAACCTGTGCAGGAATTTTTTAACTGGAAAAGCCATGGCACAGGGATAGTTCCACTCCCTTGACTGTGGAAGGCAGATTCCAGTGGCGCAAAGAATCATTACAAATGGGGACTTCCTTAGCAGAAATAGTTGACCACAACATCTCCTGTATCTTATGTTCTCCGGGCTCCACAGAATATTGCTGAACTGCCTTCATGGCCAGGAAATCACAAATTGATTTCCTCCGCCAAGTCCACCGGAACAATTTTGCATGCTAGAGAAAAACTGTTTCCCTGCCTTGCTGAAGACAAAATACCTGTTGGCTACCCTCATTTGGTTTGGCCTGCTTGTCCAAGCAGTTTCCTGTGGTGTGGCCACTGTCACATGCAAACAACTACAGTAAAACCTGTGTTATCCAGCATACCCAGGGATTAGGGCGTGCCAGTAACCTAAAAATTCTGGTTATCTGAGGGAGGGCGGGAGCTGTGTGGTGCCTACCGGGGGGGGGGGGGAATGGGAGCCGTGTGGGGGCCAGGATGTGGCCTGCTGGGGGGGCCACGAGCCACAGGAGGGGCTGGGATGTGTCCTGGTGGGAGGAGGTGGAAGCCGGGGGGGGCAGGAGTCGGAGATGGCGGAGGCGGCCTGCCGGGGGGGGGGGGGAGAGAGGGAGTGGGAGCTGCGGGGGGGGAGGGGGCTGGCCTGCCGGGGGTGCCAGGAGCCACAGGGGGAGCCGAGATGCTTGCTGCTTGCTTCCGGCTGCCGTTCGCCCTTCCCCCAGATACGTGCTGCACGCTACTCTGAGGAGCGGCCCGGCACTTTAAGGGCCAGTTTCCTTTTTTTGCTTTCCCCAGGATCAGAAATTTGCCAGTTTCTACAGTTTTCCGGATGCTTCAGTTCCAGATAGCGCAGGTTTTACTGTACTTGGAACCAAAGCAGATGAATTACTCCCAAAGAAGCAAGATATGATCCTCTAACAAAGGTTCCCCTAGTTCCCCATATACCTCTAGTTGAAGGTGCTATATAAGTACAATCTATTACTAACAGGCTAAGTGGTTTTTCCTATTCCTAAAATATCTTATTTTTTTATGTAATAAAGAAAAAAAAACTGTTAAGTCCTATTGAGGAAAAAAGTGGTATGAAAAACAGACAAAAAGAAAAAGGTGAAGAGGCAATCGTAAAGGACAAAGGAAAAGAGAAGTATCTTTAAAGAAAATAGGCTACATAACCAATAATATTATAGAAAACACTATACTATCAAAAATATTATTTAGTGTGAATGCAAACTGATTGCAAAATTAGATTCAAAGTCAGTAAAAACAGTATGCTCTTCAGGGAAACATTAACTTGGATTTTCCAACTTAATCAAGAGATCCAGCTACATACAAGGAGTAGTTTCACTAAAAATGGTATTTTATAGCAACTCTGAAAGTTCTGTCATTCAAATGAGAACTATATACCCATAGACTATATTATAAAATACTGCTCCTCCTCCTAGGAAGCATAAACTTTCATTGAGAGGCATTCACATAGTTAAGGTGACAATGAAATAGTGACCAGATCTCTAAAAAATTAAAACTTTTCTGAAATTTCATTTTTAATTATATATATTCTAATTTAGCAAATATTAAATTATATCGTAGCAATTATTTGCAAAATACAGTTTCCTCATAAGCAAAATAGTAATTTATTAAAACAAATCAAAGTAGTTAAAGAACTGGCTTGGGAAGGAATGAAATTAAGCTACTTATTAATAAACTTTCAGTGGCGGTAATATTTAGGACTCTTAGGAATCAAGCAGGCACATCATTATAGTTAATGTGATTTTCCTTCTGGCCATATTCTAGGTAAAGCTAGTCAAAAAGTCTTACCAAGTAATACCCAATTTATATTTTTATCCCAAAATGTATTATATTTTCCTTCCGGAAGATATGTCATGAAATAGAAGGAGGAATCAAATTAGGTGTTAAACATTATTTCTCAGAATGTTACATTTAACAAATGTCAGTTTCCTCACCCCTCAAGATAACAGAAGACCAAAGAGTACACAGAAACAAAAACTGCATACACAGCTTTTAAGACACATACAATGTTCCCTCTAATCTTTTCCATCCACATGCACATTTTTTCCATCCATGTATGGAATGAATTTTATGTGCACACTGAGGCATGTGTGAATGTGCACCACCAGTAGAAACAAAACCTAGCTGTGGGTTCTCTGCTAATCAGCTGGGCAGCATTTGAATTTCTTCTGAGCAGCTGCACGAGTGCACAGCTTACAGGGAACACTGGACACATATATGAAGAGGCACTCTCTTGGAGAAGCAGAACTGTCTACAATATGTAGAGAAACTAATTTTCTTCATGGTTTATGTGATAGCATGGATCACCCAAAAAGTTAATTTGGACCACAAGAACCATCTTTAAATAGTCCCAGAATTTTAAATACTTACAGATTTTATTTAACAAACTCAAATTATTTCAGAAAAGGAAATTTTATCTATTAATATAAATAACTATTCCAAAATAATTAACACTGAAAGTTCCTTCCTAATCCCTGAAGATATGCACAGTCAGTGTCGTTCCAAAATCTGTATAGATTTCTGCAATGGTTTTTATTAATCTGAAAACATGGGATAAACCTTTTTTCCAGAAGTATTAATAAGTATTTTACTTTTCTGTGCCATGATCCATTTCAGTGACTGAGATTAAGGTCACCTCAGAATAGAACAGGTGTGAATTTACACTTTAAAATGACCTCACTTTGCACAGACCTCTGATGGAGTTGTACAGATGGCAACTGAGGGTCAGCTAGAAGGAAGAGTCTGAAATTTGTCCTCTCAGTGCACAGAATAAACATTATATAGTGTACTGTCTCCACTAGTTCTCCTATGGCCTCTCAGTCTGAACTCTTGTCCTCTTAGCTATCCCTAAATGGTTTCTGAAAGTAATAGTCACAGTTCATCTCAAAACAGTTTTGGGAGAGTGTTCAGAATTCCTCATTTTACTCCAGACCCTACTTTCACGCTTGCAAGTGCTAGTTCTTCATTACACCTAGTTACTGTCTCCATGAACTCCATTTCCACTTTGTATACACAAATCCTCTTGGCTAGTCACATCTAACTACACACTCTAGTACTGAGTCAGACTGATCCTTCAAATTGCCTCCCCAAATACTCCATTATGACACAAAGTTCCTTAGCAATGGGTACTCTAATCTTTGCAAACGATTCTCTCCTGAGACATGACATAAATTCACTACACCAAACAAAAGTATAAAGAGTACTAATCCATAAAAGGTAACATGTAAGGTATCAACAGAAAGCTTATAACTCATCAAGACTCACAATCATAGTGAGATGTATATACAAGTAAATTTAAGGACTAATGTATTTATACTGAAAGCATGCTTTATGAACTTATGGGGGAAATTAGTCACATGGGGATATATCACAATGAAGTCATCCTGCTCTGATATACAAGACTTGTTTGTATAGCCTTGCCGAACCCCAAAATTATCAATGGAAAACTTTCAGACACAACTATAAGCAATCAAAACCTCTTAAAGGTAAAAAAGGAACATGACAACAATGCAGCAGTTTTGCCCTGTCTATGAACAGAAACTAAAGTATAACAGAGAGGATGGGAAAGTTCTCTGAACCTTTAATTCAGGAGGCATCTTGAGGAGAACATCAAGTTCTCATGAAAAATTGGTTCCTAGCCAAATCTGAAAGCCAGCTAGCTCTCCAACTAACTGAACTTTGGTTTGGGGGGGGGGTGCTACTTTATTAAGTTAGAAAGGACCACAGTTTATGATTTTGTTTGGTATTTACAACCATTTGTTTCCACCACTCTCTCTTATTTATAACTAAATTATAATTCTTCCTTAAATAAATCTACTTTTGTTTAATTATAAATGCTCACAAGTGCTGTATGGTTTACAGGTGGTTTAAGGTTTTTAAAAGTACATCAGAAGCATGCAGGCTGCCAAACAGTCAGTGGGCTACTGGGTAATCAAACTGCTAAAGGAGTACTCAGAGAAGATATGGCTGTTGTGGAGAAGCTAAATGAAATCTCTGCGTTCATTTTCACTGCAGAGAATTTGGGGATATATAAGCCTCCTAGTTTCTTCACAGGTTCACTAACTACCCCTCTCAGCCTAACTTCTTTGTTTAGGGGGCAGATCTACACTATGGGGACAAATCTATCTAAGCTATGCAATTTCAGTTACATTAGTAGCATAACTCAAGTTAAAAAGCTTAGATCTACTTACTGCAGGTTCCACACCTTGTTGGATTGACAGAAGAAACTCTCCCATCAACTCCCCATACTCATCTTGTTCTGGTGGAGTACCTAACTTGATGGGAGAGTGATCGACAGTCAATCCAACAGGTCTTCACTAGACCTACAACATCAAGCGTCAATCCACTTGGTAGTGTAAGCAAGCCCTATTTGGGTATGTCTACACTACAGCATTAATTCGAGTTATCTTAATTCGAAATAGTTAATTCGAATTAAGCTAATTCGAATTAACGTGTCTACACACAAAATGCAGTTCAAATTAGCATTTTGCTAATTCGAAATACTGCATCCACACTGACTGGACACAGAATCGGATTTAAGGCCAGCCAGGGCATCAGCTCAGGAGTCTGTGTGTGTGGCTGCTGCCTGAGGCTATCTGACGCCTGTGCTTAAAGGGACACCCCCCTCCCCAGGCAGCCGGTTCTCAGGTGTCCCTGCTTGCTTGCCTGTCTCAATGAGGGACAGCAAAGCATTTGTGTCTCTGCGTGCTCTGGCTGCCCTCACTCGGGACAGCACAGCACTCTGCAACACGGAGCCAGAGCTGCCCCTGGGCACTCTGGTGCTTCTTGTGGACGTGTTGCTGCAAGCCTGGCTGCACTTTCTGCAGACTGCCATCCCGGAGGTCTATCAGGGGGTTGGTTGTCAGTATCCAGGAGGCCCTGCAGGAGAGCTTCCACCCTGAGGAGCACTAAGAGCCTCCTTGGTGTGCCCCACTGGGGGCTTGTGCCTCATTCCTCCCTCCTTTCACTTACCCCTCCCTAACCCCCCTTCCTGATATCAAATAAAAACACACTTATTGCCAATAACAAACTCTCTTTATTGACCGAAACTAGGGTGGGAATGAAGATGGGAGAGGGTAGGGGGAAACCTGGGAGGAGGGAGCTGGAAGGGGGAAGCAAGGGGAGGAAGGGGGAGGAGAAGCTCAGGGTTGGGGGTCTTGCCGGGCCAACTTGATTTTCATGCAAACCTGCTCCTGGGTTCGCATGTGGCCTTTGGTGGCCAGGATGGCAGCTTTCCTGCCATAGACGGCTGCGTTCCTCTGTCTAGTGCGGAGATCGTGGACGTTGGGGGCATCCCCCCAAACCTGAGTACGGTCCACCTTGATGTCCGCCCTGGACCAGGAAGGCGCCCGCCTTCTCCAGGCCCTGGCAGGCTCCTGGGAGCTGGCAGACTGCTCCAGGGGTGCAGTGGAGGGCGGGCTGCCAGTGGTTTGCTGGCTCATGTTTTGGGACCACTGGGTCGGGGCAGTGACTGCTGGCTCTGGGCCGGCAGGCTTGGAGCTGGCACAGGCACTGTGGCCAGAGTCTGCCCCTTTAAGGGCTCCGGGGCTGGGGGAAGGGAGAAGAGTTTTCCTGGTTTGGCCCAGAGTGGCCACCAGGGGAAACTGGGAAGGCTGGAGGCCCCCTATTTCAGAATAAGCGTCTACACAGCGCTTATTCCGAATTAGCTAATTCGAGTCTGGCGTTACTCCTCGTAGAATGAGGTTTAACTAACTCAAATTAAGCACCCCGCTATTTCGAATTTAATTCGAAATAGTGGTTTGGTTGTGTAGACGCTATGGAAGTTAATTCGGAATAACAGCTGTTATTCCGAATTAACTTTGATGTGTAGACATACCCTTTATGAATTAGTATACTTCAGGACATTTTTACATTGCATATTATTTCATCCTATCCTAGGACCACTACTACCATCTCTCAAAGGAGCAACTGAAGTTTTGTTACAAACAGTAACACTTTTTTCTTTTATACTTGAGTCAATACTATGGACAAAGAGCTTTTTTAAAAAATGTTGTTCAATTTGCCACTTTGGTTTTCTATTCTCAAATCTGAATAAATGATTCAAAACAAAGAAGCTTATTTACCTTAGTAAATGTACAAAATGTAAACAGCTGCATCACAATGCTGACACTAAAACATTCCATTGTTTAAAGGGAAAAAGAGAACTGTATCTATAAAACATCTAGCAAACTAACTGTGTTTATGGCTTAACAGATAGCACAGATCATGATATATGTATAGGAAGTTTTCCAATTTTTCAAGAAAAAAAATTAAGAGGAGGAAATCTGCCATTCCATGGACAGGAAATCTGCTTCATTTTGTTTTCTTGTTTATGTACATATAATACAGACTGGCTAACTTGCTTATAAAAATCTACACTAACCTAAATCCTTCATAAGAAGCATGAAACACCCTTTGAGTTATATTTATATTATTTTATTTATAAAATAGAGTGCTATTCCATAGAAAACACATTGTTCTTATCAATTAAATATTGAAAAGGTTAAAAAAGATAATCTGGCTTTGAAAGTTCTGATTTAAACCTTGAAAAAGAATAAAGTTAGAATATATTTGAGTGATGATTTATTTGTATGTATCCTTTAATAAAATCTACATAATATTTCAGACAAACTTTTTTATAATGAGCAGATCAGCATATTCCTGGTAATTGCTAAATTCCTACAGTCACAGGTGAAGATATTATACATAATCACCAGAGAAATTACCTGGATAAAGCTGGTAAGAGCCACTGTGGTGCCATTTAACCAAATACTTCAAACCATTCACTGAAAACCATCCTTCTGAATCCATACCAAACTCAGCTGTAATCACCCAAAGCACACTGGATGAAGATTCTTTCCTCAGCAGGAGACATTTTTCCTTTGTAACTTCTTCCTAGGTAAGGCAAGCTAATGCCTTTTCCTCCAACAATTCCTGTTAGCCTTTTACACACTTTTGAGAATACTGATTCTTTTCCATTATGGTTTCAAGCTGAGGAAACCAACAGTATACTTAACACAGAGCACTATAAAATGCTACATAAATAATTTAAAGAAAAGACCTTTCACCACTGTTGCTAAAGGAGCTTTAATTATTTATGTTACAGTGGAATCCATCTACTGTAACTGTGGACTAGTGGTATAAGAACTAAAAAGTCAGTCATAGGTCTGTTAGACCATTCATCAGCTATTTGCAACTTAGATAAGAATAGTATTTCAGTTTTTTAGAAATGTCACATTTTTATTGCATCTTCTGTGGTTGTGTTTTTTAAATATAATTCTACATCATTTTGCAGTTGTAAACATTCTAAGCTTTTCAAACAGACAACCTGTGAAAAAATAAAACTGGCTCTGGTGATAAGAACAAAAAATCACAAGCAGTAGCAGTTACAGTGAAGTGCTTTAGAAGAACTCAAAATTTAAAGCTTAAACATTACAAGCACACCATTACTATTCTTTGAAAGTATAAAGAAAAAGGCAAATGATTTATACGATCAGTAATCTGATCTGAGTGTGACAGATCAGAAATTACATACTTTAAAATTCTGACATGTTAAATTAATTCACCTACTGTTTGGGTATTTCAGAGATCAATAATTGCCCACATCTCTGAGAAGGAAAGCTATGTGGATGAGTAACTGTATACCCACTGACTTTGTCACCACCATATTATTCCTAAAATTTCCCCCTTGCGAAACTCCAGCAGTGATAGCAATGGTTTAAGTGGAGAGGGGACAGCTGACATTTTAGCTTCTGTCCCTCTGAGTTTGCCTAAACGGCACAATGTTCAAAAACACAAGCAACCCTACATTCTATTGATGCTAGGGCTCCTACTGTTGCTGTATAAGTAAGTACCAATAGTTGGCAGCATAAGGAGAAAAGGCTATTATACCCTCAGAGAAGAATTATAAGCATTGATAGTGAAATAAAATGATTTCTGCAGATCCCAGAGCAAGGATGCTGTAGTTATTGATCCATACCAATAACCTGTTTCTCAGTTTTATTTTCTGCATTTTGCCTGGCTGTGTGTCATTATGCAAATCAGATTTTAATGTTTATTTCTCAGTTATTATTCAGTGGGCAAATCCCTGATCTCTAGCAGATTGCCATGAGCCAATCTGAAGAGAAAGGGTAGTACACGTACAATTATTTCTGAATAACTCCACACAGGTTATGCCTTCCTTCAGACAATAGCCTGTAAAGCTTATTTTCAAATATCTATTAAAAAAATCAAAGGAAATGTACTTACTATAATTTCGCCATATAATTTACTTTTTTTCCCCTCCTACCCACTGAAGAAAATGACATTTTCAAACTTCAGTGTCTTAAGTTAGGCACCTGAATAAGAGGCTTACTTTTAGGAGGTGCTTAAACCCTGTCAAAGCCTACTGATTTGAAAGAATGCAGTGGCTGCACAGCACTTCTGAAAATCAAGCCACTTACTTAAGTGTCCTAAATCTTGATTCGTGTACATAAATGAAGGTGCCCAAATCTGAAAATGTTGGCCTGTGGGAATATATACCTTTTTTAATTTTGGTGGTAACAACCAAATAAGCACACTTGAACTTAGTATGAATCTGACTGAATATGGACTTGAGCAATCAGCATCCAAAGCCAGACTCCAACGTAAAGCTTTTACATAACACGAGGCACTAGTGATTTGGACAAAAAGTTGGTGTGCACTCTGCACTAGTTGCAAGGATACATTTAAATACATATAATTATTTTAAACTTGGAAACACTCTCATAAATGGACTGTATAAATAAAGGAAATTTGTATTATGTAACTATATTAATGCAGTCATAATGCTGCAAATGTCTCAAACCTAGACAAGTCCAAAAATAGGCAATTCTATGAGTATTATAGTGAAATGCTGAAATTAAAAAAATAGAAAAATTTCTTTGCTGTGATCTTTTCAAGGAAATTAAGTCTGAAATTGTCATATGGACATTAATCAGGACATTTGATTTAATGCAGCTCTAGCTGAAATTAAGATTTTATTTTTATTCACTTTTTCTGGTTTCACTTTTTCCTCATGGATCTTATTTTTCCAGTTTACTTTCTGTATAGTTAAGCATTTATTAAATATTATTCTTCATATAGTCTACAACTTATAGCTTTGTACAGAAATTAGAACCCCCTGGTGCCTTTACAATTGAGAGAGACAATGTATGCTGTTAAATCTTCAGCACTAACCAAGACGACAGATAAAATATTAGGATACAGAACTCAACAGAATACTGAGAGCAAATTACAATCTGTTCTTTTTCTTCTGCAACCTACACAGCCCTCAGACGTCACGACTCCACCAAATTCTATGGTACTAAATTATGAAAATACAATTATCCCTAGACTTGAAAATAACCTTAGCAACAATACTGAAGAAGCAGAACATGACAAGCCAGAGATCTTTAATAAAATTTGCAAATGTAAGTACACTGTGGTTGACATTACTATCAACTGAGTGTTACCTTAGGGATCCCATATCATCAGCCAATGGATATTAGACATTCTACGCAGAAGAAATACTTTTTATTGTAGACAAGCAGATAATACCTAATCTTTTCTTAGACCAACAAATGTATAATACATAAATCTTTAAGGATACAAAAATCACTTCTCGTGGATTTAGCAGTCTATACAATATTCAGATAAGCCTCCAACTCTGTCTGCATGTTAGGCTATGTCTTGACTGCAGATAAAAAGATGTGTTTTTACACTGAAATGGGAAACTGAAGAGACCTAACTGGATGTAAAATCCTAGTAGAGACAAGGTATTACAGTTTTTATCTCAGGGTAGATTAGTCAAGGTCAACCCTAAACCTTTCACCTAGGATTTGTATCTTTACTACAGTGGTCTCCAACATTTTTACCCACAAGATCACTTTTTCCAATTTAAGTGCAATGTAAGATCTTCTTCAAACCCAAATACCCTTGCCCCACTTCCTTCCCACCCCTTCTTTGAGGCCTTGCCCCAGCTCCACCACTTCTCCAAGGCCTCACCTTGCTCACACCATCCCTCTTTCTTCTCCTTCCTCACTCACTTTCACCAGGCTGGGTAGGGGCTTGGGGTGCAGGCTCTGGTCTTGGGCCAAGGGGTTTGGCGTGTTGGAGGGGTTCCTGGCTTAGCCCAGGGTGGGAGATTGGGGTCCAGGAGGGGTTTCAGGGTGCAAGTTCTGAGAAGGAGTTTGGGTGCAGAGAGACTCATATCTGGGGCAGGAGGAGGTTTAGAAATGGGACAGGGGTTCAGGAAGCAGGCTCTGTCTGGGCACTGTTTTACTGAGATGGCTTCAAAGTGGTGGAGAACTGGGGTTAAGGCAGGCTTACTCCTGCCCTGGCCCTGCACCACTCCTGAAAGCATCTGACATGTACAGCAGTGGCTCCATCGCACCATGTGCTGCCCCTCATCTACAGGCACTGAGCCAACAGCTTCTACTGGCCATAGTTCCCCATTATTGATCAATAGGAGCTGCAGGAGTGGTGTCTGCAGGCAAGGACAGCATGTGGAGATCCCCTGCTCTGCCTCTCTGAGGGGCTGTAGGGACATGCCAGCCACTAGCAGGAGCAGCAATTACAACAGGGATAATTACTCCAGCCACAACATGTTAGGCATGTTAGAACTCACTACTCAAAGAATTACGTGTAAGTGTAAGAGAAATGAAAATGATGAAATGCACAGACCCATCAAAAACCAAAACAAACCCACTTTCCAAGCAGTAAAAGTAGTAACAACCCCCCACGTATGTGTTGGGTTGGGAGATGAGAGTGAAGGACAGTGTTTGTGAGAATGACAGAGACACACACTGTGAGAGTGACAGAGATTTGCATTGCCAAGCTCCCTCCATCCTCTTCTCTCAGTGTGGAGATAGGGTTCAGGAGTGGGGGAGGAGGGACACTCTGGCAGCAGCGCCCCCCATTTTCCCTCCCACACCGTGCACGACAAGCAGGAAGCTCCGGGTGGGCAGCTCCAAGGCAGAGGACCGGAGCAGCATGACAGTGAATGGAGGGGCAGCTGAAGTGCCAGCGCTTGATAGTTTCCTGGCCAAGCCAGTCAGGATCACCCTGTCAGAGGCTCCAAGATCTACTGGTAGATCCCGATCTAGTGGTTGGTGACCACTGCTTTACTAGCTATACTGAGATAAATATAACCCACACTTTGTCTTTGCTGGAATATCCCACCAAGATAGCCTACTCATTGTACAAACATACTTTTTTTTTTTTTAAACAGTGAAGATAAAGATAAAAGATACTTTTAAGAAATAAGAGATGGAGTAGGTGCAAACTGCCTTTCCCCCTGTTATCCCATTGCCAGTTAGTGGGTGGGCTCCAAATAGACTCTCTATTCTACCTGCTCTCCATATGCTGTGACAGTGGTGACAGCTGAAGAAGAGAAAATACCCGATGGATTAAATCAGCTGCTAGCAAAATGATAGGGTGAACTCTGTCTAGGGTATTATTTCTGGCTAAGCCCCAAACAGGCATCATTTTAAAAAGAAATAGAAAAGAAAGATAGGGAGGAATGCATAACAAGAGCTGCTATGAATATATTTTACTACTATTTCACTTGGATTAAGAAAACAGGCAACTATCCCAACCCTCCTCCAGCTTCAGAATCCCCCTTTTGTTTTAACAAAAGGAAAAACTATGTAGCACTTTAAAGACTAACAAGATGGTTTAATAGATGATGAGCTTTCGGGGACCAGACCCACTTCCTCAGAAGCTCATCACCTATTAAACCATCTTGTTAGTCTTTAAAGTGCTACATAGTTTTTCCTTTTGTTTTAGCAAGATCAGACTAACACGGCTACCTTTTGTTTGAGTTTGCTTGCTTCTTAAGCAGGTGTTTCTATCCTTTTGCTTAATAAAAAACAGTATATATTGTGCAAAATAGGCCAAAATAGCCAAAATAGGTAAAATACATGCAAGTCTGATCCTTTTGCAGGACCAAATGAGGCAACTTTAGAAGCCAACCATCTCTACTATATGCTAACTATACTAAAGGCGTTGTATATCATTAAGAAATCATATTTAAACTGTTCCAGCTAAACTAGTTTCTAAAAAAACTTGGCTGGTTATTATGGATGGGCCCAAATGATGCAAGGGCCAGGCTAAAAGCCTACATAGAACACAAGACAAAACTATGTAGCACTTTAAAGACTAACAAGATGGTTTAATAGATGATGAACTTTTGTGGGCCAGACCCACTTACTCAGATCATATTCTGGAAGAGAATTGGCATGACCATATATACCAAAGGCATACAATGAAAAAAGTGAACACATTATTAAACTGACAAATCAGATTTAGTACAGAAGATGGGGTGAGGGAGAGAGAGAGAGAGAATAGCTATTTATGAGTCAATGAATGGCTGATCAGGGGTGATAAGTGGGGAAGCTATCTTTGTAATGGGTAAGGTAATTAGCATCTTTGTTAAGGCCCATTCGTAAAGTGTCAAATTTAAGCATGAAAGAAAGTTCTGAAGCTTCCCTCTGTAATCTGGTGTTAAAGTCTCTTTGAAGTAAGATGCATGTAGTAAGGTCGTTAAGACTATGCCCAGGTAGGTTGAAATGGAAAGCAACTGGTTGAAATGAAAAGCAATATTTCCAAACTACCAATGAACATCAGTCTGACAAATCAGATCCCCCTTATCAACACCAAAAGAAAAAAAATTCTATGTGGACTTCCCTGACGGTCGTAATTACAATCTGGATTTCTATATACAATGCTTCCACAACAATGCACAGACTGACATTACGCACAAACAACAACAAGTGACATACAATCTCAGCCACGCTGAACGCTATTCCATCCAGAGTCTCAAAAACAACCCTGACATTATAATCAAACCAGCTGACAAAGGGGGCGCTGTGGTCATTATGAATAAGTCAGACTATGACCAGGAGGCAACTAGACAACTCTGCAACACCACATTTTACAGACCTCTCTCCTCTGATCTCACTTCAGAATACCAAAAGAAACTACACTATCTCCTTAAGGAACTCCCTGCCTCTATTCGGGACCAAATTCACACAGAAACACCTTCTGAACCCCGACCAGGATTGTTCTATTTGCTTCCCAAAATCCATAAACCTGGACACCCCGGATGTCCCATCATTTCAGGTATTGGCACACTCACTACAGGATTATCCAGCTATGTAGACTCTCTCCTCAAACCCTATGTAACCAACACTCCCAGCTATCTCCGAGATACCACTGACTTCCTGAGAAAACTACAAAACATCGATAACCTCCCTGATAACCATCCTTGCCACCATGGATGTAGAAGCTCTCTACACCAATATTCTACATGAAGATGGATTACAAGCAATTAGAAACACTATCCCAGAGGATACCACTGCCAATCTGGTAGCAGACAAATGTAACTTTGTTCTCACCCACAATTATTTCCAATTTGGGGACAACTTATACCTCCAGATCAGCATGGCCCCACAGTATGCTAACATCTTTATGGCTGACTTAGAACAATGTTTCCTCAGATCCCGTCCCCTTTTACCCCTTTACTTACGCTACATCGATGACATCTTTATGATCTGGATCCATAGCCAAGAAACACTGGACGCATTCCACAGAGACTTTAACAACCTACACCCCACCATCAATCTCAGCCTGGACCATTCAACACGAGAGATCCATTTCCTGGACACCACAGTACAAATCACTAATGGAAAATTAAATACCACTCTCTACAGAAAACCCACTGACTGCTACACTTACCTACATGCCTCCAGCTCCCATCCAGGACACACCATACGAGCCCTTAGGTACAACTGCATCTGCTCTAATCCCACTGACAGAGACCAGAAACTTCAAGATCTCTACCAAGCATTTGTAAATCTCAATTACCCACCGGGGGAAATAAAATAACATATTGAAAGAGCCAGACAAATACCCAGAAACCATCTACTTCAAGATAGGCCCAAGAAAACCAACAACAGAACACCACTTGTCATCACCTATAGCCCCCAACTTAAACCCGTCCAATGCATTATCAATAACCTACAACCTATACTGGAACAGGATACTACACTCCGAGAGGCTCTGGGGGACAGACCCATAGTCTCCTATAGACAACCACCTAACCTCAGGAAGATTCTTACCAACAACCACAGGACATACCACCTTAATACCAACCCTGGAACTTTCCCTTGCAACAAACCCCATTGCCAACTTTGTCCACATATTTACTCTGGTGACACCATCACTGGACCTAACCATGTCAGTTATATGGTCAAGAACACATATTACTGTTCATCCAGAAATATAATTTATGCCTAAAGTGTCCGTCTGCTATGTATATTGGACAGACTTCTCAGACACTTCGCCAAAGAATTAATGCCCACAAATCAGACATCTTCACAAGGAAAAACCAGTTGCTTTTCATTTCAACCTACCTGGACATAGTTGTAACAACCTTACTACATGCATCTTACTTCAAAGAGACTTTAACACCAGATTACAGAGGGAAAATTCAGAACTTTCATTCATGCTTAAATTTGACACTTTACGAATGGGCCTTTACAAAGATGCTAATTACCTTACCCATTACAAAGATAGCTTCCCCACTTATCACCCCTGATTAGCCATTCATTGACTCATAAATAGCTATTCCCTCCCTCTCTCTCCCTCACCCCACCTTCTGTCAGGGAGAGACAAATCTGATTTGTCAGTTTAATAATGTGTTCACTTTTTTCATTATATTCCTTTGGTATATACGGTCATGCCAATTCTCTTCCAGCATATGATCTGAGAAAGTGGGTCTGGCCCACGAAAGCTCATCACCTATTAAACCATCTTGTTAATCTTTAAAGTGCTACATAGTTTTTCCTTTTGTTTTAGCAAGATCAGACTAACACGGCTACCTATGACTATGTAGAACACATTTCTCTTTTTTTCCAAATGTCCAGCATGGGTTGAACTTCACTCACTATTAGCTCCAGCTTAAGAAGTCACTGTTTCGCTGATAACCAAACAAGATCTACCTCAGGTTAATTAAGATCCTCAGAGGCAATCTAGAACCTGTATTTAACCAGTGGAGAGATTTTGGTTTGATTGGGACACCTGGAGCCAATTAAGGACTGGCTGGAATTGGTCAAAAGCCTCCCCTTTAATCAGTTTAGTTGTGTGCCAGGAGGAGGAGGAGGAGGGCACATTGCAGAAGATCAGGAAATCTACAGACACTGTTAGCTTGCAGGAGAGAACCCTGCAGGTATAGAGGCAAAGGGCAGGGGCAGCCCTGCCAGGAGAACAGCCCTTTTGGGCCCCAGAAGTCTGACCGAGGTATACCCCTGCTAGTGGGGGAAAAGACTGAGGTCTGTTACTTCCACTCCCTGAGAGACCACTAGAGATTTTTCCCCTCCCTTTTCCTTCTGCTGTGCCAATGTTGCTAGTGGCTAAATCAGACTACAGCTTGTCCCTGAAGTAAAGGGGCTAGACTGAGAGCTGTAGTGAGCCACTGACGCAAGAAATTAGATTGGGAGTTGCCATTTTATCCGATGGGGAAAGAGAATACTCAGACTACTGCTGACCAGAAGCACAGGATCCAATGTGTAGAATTCAGCACTTCATAACACCAGTAACAAATTAGCTAAAAATATTTTGTTTTTAATCCCAGCCAAACCATATAAGAAAATCAGTTAGCTGGAACTACCATTCAACTGAATTTAAACACAATTCTTTATTGCTGTTTGAAGCCCAGCAGAATAGGAGGCCCAAGTAGCAATGCTAATCTTAATAGTAGATTTTGTGTCAGAGTTCTCAAATGAAAGAGCCTCCTCTCAGTTCCTGATGGTACCCAATAGTATCCCAGAACAGCAAGGCTGGGTTACATTTAATAAGTTTTTAAGGATGTATTCACATTTATCTAAAATGAATGTATTACTTTGTTATAAAAAGAATTACCCTTTAGCCTCAACAAGAACTCTGAGATCACATCTAAATTTAGGAGTTAGGAGCTGTCTTTGAAAGACAAAACAGTAAAAAACTTTTTTGTAACATATAAAATGAAAAGTACAATGGTAAAAGACTATAAAGACTAATAAAGGATATTAATAAAGTGAGAGAAAGACTTTGTCAATCAATTCCTAATTTTATAATATCCCACTAGATCAACTTTTTGAAAAAGTCACAAATGAAAAATTCTAGTTGTAATAACGTCTTTATTTAAATGAATATGCCACAAAGAATTTTACATAGGTGCTCCAGAAGAGGATGCCGCAGGTGCTCAAGGCATGCTTCTGGGAAGCGGTAACCTCTAACCCCTAGCTCCACTTGATCACACCACTTGTGATGGCACCCCAAGCCTTGGTTCTGCAGTGCCCATGGCTGGGAACCATTGCCAATAGGAGTGGCAGTGGTGGTGCCTGTGGGTGGAGGCAGCATGTGGAGCTAGCAGCTGAGAAGAAAGGAGTTCCTCTCTACCTTCTAGGAAACCCTCTCAAGTAAGCACTGCCCCACACAACTCCTCCCAGCCCTGAGCCCTCCTCACACCCACCCCTGCTGCTGGATAAGTGAGGGAGACTGCCCCAGCAGCAGCCAGTGCACCTGGTCTAATGAGTGCCCAACCTGTTCATGTGGCCCCTGAGCCAGACACACTAGCCAGAAATCATGGAGTTCACACAAAGTCACAGAATCTGTGACCTCTGTGACAAGCATGAAGCCTTAATCATTATGGTCTGGAGAATGAACCCATCATGTTGATTATTAGGCAAACACTTCTTTTCATGTGACATTTTATTCATCACACTTTACCACAATATTTAAATGTGGAAACTTTGATTTTTCTGAATACTAATAAAAGTGAAAACAAATTTTAGCTTACCTCCATCAGACACAGTTGCAGACTACAATAAAAAAAGAGAGAAAGAGATAAGTTACATAAATATCATGACAATACATAGAGAAACTTCTCCAAGTAACGTATAATACTGAAGGTGCTGATCAGTCTTTGCATTTTGGCCCAGAAAAATCAATCAGTCCCAGGTGACATGGGGGAAGAGACAGTCTAAATGAGTCAGCAGTTATTTTCCAACAGCTGCTTCCTTCTCCCGACCAAACTTCTCCCCAGCTATTGAACTCATGTCTGGTAGCCTGATCCCACAATATTGGGCAATATACTTCCCAATGTGTATACTCACACTGAGTTTAAAAAGGGCTGCTTACAAAGTTACTTGTGTGTACATGTTTGCAAGATCAGATCCTTATGTTTTCAAAGGTAACCTTTAAAGATAAGGAACAGGAGTCATATTCTTTTTGTCCCTTCATGATTTGAAAGGAGCTTTTTTTTCTCTTGCTCATGTTTTACAATAGAAATTCAGCCTGGATTTTATGTGTCTTTGCTATGGGGAAAAAAACCTATGTTTTTTATATTGACTTAGCTATGTTGATGTAAAATTCTAGAGGAGAAAAAATGCAGGTAGTTTTTACCCCAATGTAGGTAGTCAAGGTCCAACTAATACTTCTTCCTACAGAAGTGTGGAAGTTAAAGTATTAATCTCAACTAGGGATGCTGACAGATCCATTAACTGCATTTGTCTTCAATAGGATTTCACATCCAATTTTGCAATATAGACATAGTCTAGAGCTCTAGGATGAGTGCAGAATCGATTAAATAATGACGTGGGTTTGTCTACACATCACTTCTTACCTCAGACTGCCAATTAACTTAATGCAATTAAAACTTTTTGTAAAAGCAAGTGTGTGGACATTCCCCAAACATCTGTTACAGCGTACAAATATTTGCTTTTTACACTGAGCTGAGCAAAAGCAATTTTTAATCAGCCTGAACTTTTTCTGTTAATTCTTTTTTAACATCCATTTAAATGACTAACAGATTAAATAGGGAAAGTCCTTTTTGATTATTCAGAAACTCTTGTCCCTTTAACTTATTAAATGGTCACATTAAGCTCTCTTTTACCTAATAGTGGTCTTCTAGCAAAACCAGAAAAGTCCAGACTGTTTATTTATGATGCTTCCCAAATAAGGGATGAGCATGGGGGACAGGGAGGAAAGTCACTGAGGGTATGTCTACACTACAGCACTATTTCTAATTAACTTAATTCGAATTAAGCTAATTCGAAATAACGCATCTATACACAAAAACTATTTTGAAATAGCATTTTGCTATTTCGAAATAGCATGTCCACACTGAGTGGACCCTGAACCGAAGTTAGGGCTGGCCGGAACCAGTGCCAGCAGGGCATCAGGTTAGGACTTAGTGTGTGGGGCTGCTGCCTGAGGCTAACTGAGCTCCGTGCTTAAAGGGACCCTACCCCCACCCCGGACAGACAGTTCTCAGGGTTCCCCGCTTGCCTGTCTTGGATGAGGGACAGCAAAGCAGTCCTGTCTTGGAGTGCCCTGAGTGCCCGCACTCGGGACACCACAGCACTCGGCCACATGGAGCCAGAGCTGCCCCTGGGCACGCCAGTGCGTCTCGTGGGGTCGTTGCCATCAGCCCGGCTGCACTTGCTGCAGGCTTCCATCCGGGGGGGTCCATCGGGGGGCTGTCAGGATCCAGGAGGCCCTGAGGGAGAGTGTCCACCCTGAGGAGCCCTCAGAGCCTCCCCGGTCCTCCCCACCGGGGACTCGTGCCCCATTCTTCCCTCACGTCCTTCCACTTACCCTTCCCTAACCCCCCTTCCTGATACCAAATAAAAGACACGTATGTTCAAAAATAGAAACTGGGTTTATTGAACAAAACACGGGGGGGGGGAGGGGATGAACCTCTGGGGAGACTGGGAAAAGGAGGTGGGAGAGGGGAAGAGAGAGGGTGGGAGAGGGGAGGGGGAAATCTGGGAGAAAGGAGCTGGAAGGGGGAAGCAAAGGGAAGAAGGGGGAGGGGAAGCTCAGGGCTCAGGGTTGGGGGTCTCGCCGGACCAACTTGACTTTCATGCAAACCTGCTCCTGGGTTCGCATGTGGCCTTTGGTGGCCAGGCTAGCAGCTATCCTGCCATAGACGGCCGCGTTCCTCCATCTAGTGTGGAGATCATGGACATTGGGGGCATCCCCCCCAAACCTGAATAAGGTCCATGATCTCCACCCTGGACCAAGAAGGTGCCCACCTTCTCCAGCCCCTGTCAGGCTCCTGGGAGCTGGCAGACTGCTCCTGGGGAGCGGTGGAGGGCTGGCTGCCAGTGGCTTGCTGGCTCATGTTTTGGGGCCACTGGGTCAGGGGCCCTGGTGGCCACTGCTGGCTCTGGGCTGGCAGGCTTGGAGGTGGCACAGGCGCTGTGGCCAGCGTCTACCCCTTTAATGGCTCCGGGGCTGGGGGACAGGACAGTAAGTTTTCCTGGTTGTGCCCAGAGTGGCCACCAGGGCTCCCTGAGAAGGGCTGGAGGCCCCCTATTTCGAATTAAGTGTCTACACAGCACCTAATTCGAAATAGCTATTTCGAATTTGGTGTTACTCCTTGTAGAATGAGGTTTACCAAATTCGAATTAAGGGCTCCACTATTTTGAATTTATTTCAAAATAGCAGTTTGCCTGTGTAGACGCTATTAAAGTTAATTCGAAATAACTGCTGTTATTTTGAATTAACTTTGTAGTGTAGACATACCCTTACATATCTCCTTTCAGGATGTGTATATCATTAAGAAGCAAAAAACAGGATAGAGGTTCAATAAAAAGCAAAAGCAATGGAAAAAAACACTAAAAAACTTTGTCACCTCTAAAACTTTAATTGCATTTTAAATGCATTATAAATTTGCATACTATTTAAATAATAGATTAATAATGCTGAGTGGATAAATTAGTGTAGCTCCATTAACTTCACCAGAAGAGGATTTAGGCCCATTCTTTTAAACAAAAATTCTGCTAGTAGTAATTTGGAATTTTCAAAGCCTGTCATTTATTAGGCTAATCTCAATCAAAATAGATTTTTAATTATTGCTTTTCTTTTCATGCATCACTGAAAAAAACATTTCTTGTGAAGTTATATAAAAATAAATCTCTCCCTTTCAATTTATAAAGCGTAATAATATCATCCAAGTAGCATCTGTGAATTTCTCTCAAGTCATTCAACAGCACCATCCAGGACTCAAACATTTGAGATGATGGTGTTCATGAAGGTGCATAAAATGTTTGATGCTAACTTATAAGAAAGTATTTTGCATGACAGTTTAGTATTTTATAATATTCAAAATTGTAAAGTTACTTTTAAAATGGAATCTACATGTTTGAATATTGTGTACTAGAGATATAATCTGTGACATAGTACTTAATAAATTCTTATGAAAGTAACAGAACAGTGACTGTTCTTAGATTCCTTTTGTTTTATTCATACATATTGCATGGTGAAACTTTGGTTATACTGAATACTGTGACATCAACACCATTACTCAGAACATAAACGAAGGCTGCCAAAAAGTTAATAAAAATAACACTGAATATAGGTGTACTTTTCAGGCAAAAAGTAATCAGATTATTTCTTAGAAATACATTTTTAGGTCCAGTCTGTTACTTTAGCATATCTTTTTGCATCTTATTCAAACATTAATAGTGTTCCTTTTTGCTATCTTTGAAAGGCATCAGTGGAAATTAACAGTATCTTCACAGCAGTCTTCCAACATTTATTTCCCTTTTAGTAAATAGATAGTTAAACTGCAAAGTTACATTTTTTAGCCCTGGACTACACTTCAGAGTTAGCTTACATCAACATAACTCTGTAAGGCTAGGTCTACACTAAAGGGGAAGGTCGAACTAAGATAATTAACGTACCTGAATTACGTAAGTGGCTGGAGTCAATTCAAGTTTCCCTACCATCCCCAAAGCAGGAGGCTGACAGGAGCAAATGCTCTGGTCAGCCTACCTTACTCCTCACAGGAGCAGGAGTTCCGGCTGCCAACGGGAGCGTCCTCTGAGTTTTATTCAGCAGGTCTTTACTAGGCCTGCTACATCGAACTTCTAAGCGTCGACTGCTGCAGCTTCAATATTCCCCGGAGTGAAGACATGACCTAAGTCTCTACATTAACATTTCTCTCCCATCAATGTAACTCCCTGACTATACTCACTTAATAACTCCACCTCCACAAGACAGTGAATGTTGACATAGTATGGCTGAAGCTGTGTCAGTGAAGACACTGTGTTGCTTACATAGACTGTTGCTGGCTTTCAGAAGCTATCCCACAATGTCACACACTGACAATTTAATCAGTGCAAGTGCTCTGGTAAGGACCCACACCACTGACACATGGAACAAAGTGCAGATACACACAAGCAAAGTAATTACTGCAGCAGCTTCATGCCAATGAAAGTTAGGCCTACTTAATTTTATAGTGTTGACATGCCCTTCAGGAAGAGTAGTATGATTTCCAAATAAACACTAAAAAGAATTCCTCCAATTAACTAACTTTAGTGCTTGTGAAAGATGATAGAAGAATTTAACTGATTTGGTATAGGCTATGTCTACACTATGCAGTGTAGTTGTAGCCATGTCGGTTCCACATAGACAAGGTGGGTGAGGTAATATCTTTTACCGGACCAATGTCTGTTAGTGAGAGAAGCTTTTGAGCTGCACATAGCTCTTCTTCAGGCCTGGGAAAGGTACCCCTAATATCACAACTAAATGTAAGGTGCAACGCATTGTTTAGCGTAAGTAATTAGCACATATTGTAAGGCACCCTTGAAGACAGAATGGCCAGTTAACACCACTACTGAATATTGGTGGTAATAAGCCATATCAAATGCACCACAAAATCAATTATATAACTGAGATACATCAACATTTTCATCCTCTGGATATTAAACTTCCTCCCTCCATCACAACTCAACTACCACCACTCATCCTTTAAACTGTCTCTGGAACACTTCACAGTGGCACCAACTTTCTGCACACCACAGTCAGCTGCAAACAGTGGTTCTCAAACTTTTTGGCCCACAGCACTCCTGGCTCAACACAAACCTTTCCTCAGACTACAAGCCAACCACCCATGATGACAAAATGCCTTCACTTATCTCTAAATACCTTAAATACTAAATTATTCATATTAGGTTAATGGAGCATAAAAACATAAATATGCAGCTATAAAATAAGAAGGCATACAGAACCAATAAGAAAGGAAATATTAATCAAAATAATTAAACAGATCAAGCTCTTTAACTTTATAAAGTTAGTTTACGAAACTTCATTTTAAATAAAATAAAATTATTAATTCATGTCCAAAACAAAAGGTTTCAACATTGTTTTTATTTAAGGCAGGGGTGGGGAACCTTTTTTGGGTTGGGGGCCACTGACCCACAGAAAAATCAGTCAGGGGCCACACAAAAAAGTTAGAACCACCACCCCCCCCAACAAAAAGCTCACAGCCCTCACTGATGTGGCCCCCTGACTGAGTCACCTCACTTTCCTCATGCTCCAGCCCCACTGGGGAAGGGAGAGGGAGAGGAAAGGGAGGACCTAGGTTCAGAGCTTCCCACAGGCCAGATTAACTCTTCTGGGGTCCCAGGGTTAGTAGATTTTGTGGCCTTCCCTATGCGCTAGTATGGGGCCAAAAATGAGGGATTCAGTGTGTGGGAAGGGGCTGCCAGGAAGTGGGATAAGGATAGGAGTGAGGGGTCTGAATGGGAGGTGGGGTGCAGGAGGTGGTAAGGGTGTGAAGTCTGAGTCGGAGGTAGGAGTGGGGATGGTGTCTAGTTGGGAGACTGGGTGCAGGAGAAGGCTGAAGGTAGGCCAGGGAGTCTGGGTAGGCACAATTCTGGCCAATGGCAGCATGGGAAAAGCCTCCAGATAAGTGGTTTCCTGTGCTACTATTCCCCCAACCGGGGGGTGGAGGGAGAAGGGGAAAGAGTGGCAGCACACAGAGCCACTTCCTCCTCCCATGAGACCAGATCTGGCCCATGAGGGTCAGGAATTGCCCCTCCCACAGCAGGAAGCCACCTCTGGCACTCCAACCACATGAGGGTGGGAGGGCACAGGGCTGGAGCATGAGTGCAGAGCTCCCCGGAGCAGAGGGGGGGAAGCCAAGCCTCAAGCTTGCAGTAAGATGGTTGCAGACCACAAGTGGTCCATGGACTACACTTTCAGAACCAGTGAGCTAGAACAATGAAACTCACAGAACCATATACAAGAAAACTACAGATCACCACATCTACCTTCACAGATTCAGTAACCACAGCAAACACACCACAAAATCTGATGTCCACAACCAGACGCAGAGCCCACCACGAAGCCTCTCTTGGTGTGGGGCCTGCAGCAGAGCCTCCTCCCTGGGAGAAGGGCTGGCTGTAGACAGCAAAGCCTCCTCCCCAGGAGTGGGGCTGGCAGGGGCTGCCGGCCCTGCTCCCAGGGAAGTTTTGCTGCGGGCTTTGCAGCATATAAAGCTTATTTAAGCTTTATAATGCAGAACCCACAGTGCGTTTAATCGTGTAACCAATATAATTTTTAGTGGTTACATGGTTACATTTTTAACCCCATTTTTACATCCCTAGACACAAGCACTTATGTCAGTGAACCTTATGTCACTCAGGGTACATCTAGACTTTGGGTAGGCTTTTTTTGCGGAAGAGCAAACTTGCTCGTTTAGAAGCCCTGTGGGATCTTCCAAAAGAGGGGGATTTTCTGAAATTTGGCCCAATGTAGACAGGACAAATTTCGGAAGCCTCTTCCGAAAAAAAATTGGAAAAAGGTGTAGTGTAGACCTAGCCTCAGGGTGCGTATATACTATGCTGCTTTTAGCAACAAGGCTGTTTTGCTCAAAGTTGGCGGCTGTGAATGGTTTTTGTGAGCACTTTTGCCAAAAGTATACTTCTCCCCTCAAGCAGTGGGTTTTGCTTTGCTGGCAGGAGACACTCCTGCAGACAAAGCAGTGTTCATACATGCATTTACATGCATAGCAAAACCTTGCTGTTCACAGGGTGAGGGAAAGGGTTAAGCACCAATTAATAACAAAAGTTTTGTTCAGCAAGTATAAGTGTAGAGACAGCCTTGAGTGTGTTTTTTTAAAACACTGGAGGGACAAAAGTTTTGCCCATATAAGTGCTAGTGCAGACATGGCATATCTCCATCTTTTTGTCCTATGACTACAGATGCGTTAATGGGCCACTCTACCTAGAATAGTCCCTTATAGTATGTGCTAACTGCTTGTGCTAAACAATGTTACATCTTGCATTTAGCTGTGATGCTCAAAGTACCTTTCCCAGACTGAAGAGGAACTCTGGTGGCTGGAAAACTTGTCTCTCTCACCTACAGAAGCTGGTCCAAATAAAAAATATTAACTCATTGACTTTGTCCGCCTTTTAAAACATATTCACACTTGTCTATACAAGGACATTCAGGTACATTAAAATGAATTATCTCATGGTGTGAAATTGACTGTGTAAAAATTAATGCATAGACACACTGATTCAGAAGCAAGCTTAGCTCACCGTAGTTTAAACTTTCTTCAAGCTATAGCAAATTACGGCCACTTTACTTCTGAATGAGTATCCATGCAAGAGTTTAACGTGCATTTAATTTATGAAAATTAACTTCACACTATCAGTTAATTCATTCTGGGGCCTGTTCTACACTTAAAAAATAGATGGACGTAGCTATGTCGCTCAGGGCATAGGTGCTGATTCTGTGATCAGGGACTCAAGCACCTACAGTAAAAAATAGGAGGTGCTCAGCACCACCAGTAACAGTGCTTCTAGCCTTAGACCTGGCTGCCAACCAGATGTTCAGCACCCTGAGGGAGACTGAGAGGAGTGAACAGTGGGTGTGTGGCGGGGCCTCAGGAAAAGAGGCAGAGCAAGGGCAAGGCCTTGGGGAAAAAGTCGGAGAGAAGGCAGGGAACCCACCCACCAGGGGAAAAAAAATCAATGACTGTAGCTCAGAGGTGACCCCCTGAAAGATACAAGGTTGGTAGAAAAGACATGCTTTCAAATTCTACAGAACTCTTCTTCAAGATACATAAGCATATTTTAGCTAAACTACCCATAATTTAAACTATTATTTTTGATAGTTATATTTAGTACTAGCTAAAATTGTTGTTAATTACATTTGAATTTTCAGTAAAGGGTTATAAACATGTTTGTGAATGTTTAATAAAACTGAATTTACCTTTGCCAGAAACAGTATGCAGATAGCATTCAAGGGTAGCAGTTTCTTTCTTTAAATGTTCAATAAAAACTTGTCTCGATTTGTTCATAAGAGGAAGTTGCAAGACCTGATTTTGTGAGTAGTATGATGATCTCACTTTAAAACTTCAATACTTAATGGGTCACATTCTACTCTCAGTTGTTGATGCAGAGTACTACTCAGGGCCCTTATGGGACAGATTTGATACAGTATTTGTATAAAAATGATTTGATGGAAATAATCATTTACCACATAACCAGTAAAAACTGGTAAACTATTTAGATTCTACAGTAAATATGCACAGATTATTGGATTTATTCAACATTTACACACCTCTCTGATTTCTACATAGATGTACAGTTCCTATCTCAGGTAAAATTATAAGTAACATAAAAATCACATGGCTGAAAAGCCCCTGAAACTTAATTTTAATGATATTTCTAAACATTTTAAAATATTTTATAAAAAATGTGTTACTACAGATTATTTGAACTCTGAGAAACCCTTAGAAATTTTATTTCATATCAGAATTGCAATTTTGGTTCTTTTGCAGAAGTATTTAAATTAGGTAAAAGATTGTGAGAATAGCCATGAATAGGAATCTGAATTGTATTCATTGTTCAAAATATTTTTACATCCAGATTAGAACTCAAGAGATCCTGGGTTCCAAATAACTTCAGTAATAAAGACATGCTTATGTGCCAAGAGTATGGTGGTAACCAATGACTGAATTCTCAAAAAAATGAATTACGAGTCCGCAAAAACAAAAACAACTTGCAGTATCTTCCTCAACAGGAATCCTGCCTGCTTATCTAGTTGGTATGTTTATGAGCATAGAAGGCTAAAATAATAATGTTTTTCGTTTCAGCTAACTACAGAGTCCTGATTAACTATGATAAAAATGAGGTGCTTACAATGCAGGAGAACATGGCCTCCCAATTATCACATTCTACAAGGTCTGTTTGAGGCTCCAGGGAAGGAAGGCAAATTCAATAGCCTTAAGTTCTAGTCAAGAGATACTTTATGAAACTCCTCTTTGCACCACTGCCCTAGCAAGTGGGTAAGACCATATTGTCATCCCAATTCCTCAAGTTCATCAAGAGTTTGATTGCAGTTGGTTTCAAGAAAGGCTTAGCTTAAAGTAGTTTATTGGGAGATGCACATTATTAATTCATATTAGCAGTACCACAGACTTCAACTGACATCAAATTAAACTGATAAATTGTGATTTAGGGGCAGTGACAGGATGCCTATTGACATCCCCAACAATGATCGATACAGCATAGAACAATGTTATTTAATAAAGACATTGGTTTCAATTTGGTAGCTCCTTCACTAATCTGTAGTGTAGACCACGGCTCCTTCAGAGTAGGGATGTAACAGTGTAGTTAATTAACCGATAAGCAAAAGTTTCTCAACCTTTTTTATAAAGTACCCCTTTTTCAAAAAAAATTATAAAGTACCCCCAGTACCTACAGTTTTCAGACACACAATTTTTTTTCGACCATTGCAAAACATTTGTTTAAACAACTTAATCGGAGCCGGGCAGGCGATGAAATTTTTGGGTGTAAAAAAGTACAAAAACAATAAAACGCTGTAAAACATAAAACAAAAATTCAGTTTTCTCCAAATTTCAGTTGTGTTGACGTACACCCCAGACTTCTCTCAAGTACCCCTAACGGTACTTGTACCACTGGTTGAGAAACACTGGACTACATGCATTTCCCTCTCTCCCACCAGAAAATTTTTTAGCAGGCTGGCCAGCAGACCAGCTCAGTCCTGGCTTGAGCTGGGGGCAGGACCTACCCCCGCTGTGGCTCTGCATTTAAAGTGTATTAGGAGCCAGGTGGACAGGCAGGGAGCCCGGCTCAGTTCCAGCTCGTGCTGGGTCTGGGAGCTCAGGCCCACCCTTCCCAGACAGGGGCTATTGCCACCCCATACTGTTGCCTCTATATCGGAGACAGCAGCATGGGATCACAGGCATCTGGTCCACAAGGGGAGCAGGTTTTTAAACTGGCTCCCCACATGGACCAGCTCCTGCCTGGCACCCTGAACTGCTGCGTATGATACAGAGGCAGCAGCGCAGAGTGGCAGGGGGCGCCTCAGGAGTGGGGCTTGAGCGCACTGCTGCCAGTCCCGTCTCCGGGTTCTATAGACTAGTCAAATAACAGATAAGAATTCATGGTTAATCAACTATTCAATTAACTGATATTTAACATCCCTACTTCAGAGTGTACAATTTGAGAAGATGTCAACTGCAAAGAGAAGTAAAAAAAAAAATCCTCAAATTTATCTTTCAGGGACAGAAGTTGGATTTTTAAAATTGTGACATTTAGAAGTCTACATAATTTTGATAGCCAATACTTCAGAATATGCCATAGATTTGAATCAGAGGACATAAAACCACATCATATATTTGTCAATCCTTTGCTAAACTACATAGATTAGTTTAGTCTGGGGTGGGTAACTACTGGCCTGTACGGTCTGCCAGGGTTAGCCCCTGGTGAGCCCTCAAACCACCGTATTTACCTGCACCTCCACAGGTATGGGGGATCACAGCTCCTGTTGGCTATTCCTGGCCAATGGGAGCTGCAATTTCCTGTACCTATGAAGGTGCAGGTAAATTGAGCTGCAGCGGCCCACCAGGGGCTAACCCTGATGAACTGCTACAGTTTTATTGCTTACCCCAGTCTACTCTATCACAGTATGACATGGACTCTCTTTCTCATGGACTTTTCTCTGAATTTTCTCTAATTTTTAAACACACTTCTTGAATTGTGGACAGCTAAACTGGATACAGTACTCCAGTAACAATCTCACTTGTGCCAAACACAGAGGTAATATAACTGCTTTACTCCTACTTGAGAGCCCGTTTATACACCAAAAATGGCATTTACTTTTTTGGACACAGCATCATACTGGAACGCTCATGTTCAGCTGATTATACATCCCTGCTTTCCACCATCATGCAAGTATGGCCTGCAAGTATTTGCTCCTACCTGTATGACCTTTCATCTGGTCATAATGATATAAATATATGTTTTTGGGTGCAACCATCTTACCAACAATCCAGACTACCCTGTATAAGTGACCTGTCATTTTCATTTTTATCATTCCCATATTCACTGTGTCATCTGGAAAAAATTAGCAGTAACAATTTTATGTCTTCTTCCATGTCACTAATATAAAAAATTCAACAGCACAGGGTCATTTCCTTACTTGAATTCTTTAGTGAATCCCATTATCAGCTATCTGATTGTTTTGCCCATAATAATGTTTTTAGCAGCAGTTGGAATTTTCAAAGAAGTCTGAAATTCAATGGGAGTTGGGTGCCTGGCTCCCTTAGACACCTTCGAAAAAGTCTCAGAAAGAAGTCTAGAATGTTTTGTTTACATCTATATCATGCACCAGTCTACAATAAGCTGCATATGGCAACAATATAGTAGCCTTAACAGGATACAACATTATTTTTCTCCTACATCTAGCTCTCTAAACTGAACCTATATTTGTGGTTCCAGATTTCAACAATATGTGGCAAACATCAGGCTGATGTACCCATCTCCAATTCTCATCTTCTCTTTTGGCTTTGCCCCTTGAGTTCATCCACTTTAGCCTGGTGATAATGCGACCCAATGAGAACAGGTTCCTCTGCCCATGTTCCATAACTGAGACTAAGAGAAGGATGTACATTCTAGAAACTATTTACCTTTCAGAACCTCTGAAGCTATGCAGTTCAATTATTTCTGTGTGAGGTTCCCAATACAACAGGAACCTTAATAAAAATAAGATCAATAAAAGAAAATGAAATTAAAACAAAATAAATGGTTTGTTTAAAACAGACCGAGGTTTACACATCTCCCATAAGGTATTCATATTGTATGTCCTGACAGGTTGCCTATGTGACTGACCTCACACCACCAAATCTTTGCTGTGTCCAGAGATCTCCCTCACTGTTGTCCTCAGGACTTGCTTAGTAAGCCTATATATCTGTGTATAGGTTAACACACGTTTCCTCTGATCTAAGAAAGCTATCTCCACTTTCCAAACTACTTTTTTCAAGCTTCAAAATCCAGTCTGGAAACTAGCTTCATTCTCTTAGATGGACCACTGAAGATACAAAGACTTGTGATTAATAGCCATCTTTCACACATTTAACTACCTAAATCAGAGAATGCATTTCAAACATGAGGTTGTCTGGTTGTATTGAGTTTTGATCAACCTCTTGGTAAACCATCTCAAGCGCTTTTCATTTTGTCAAGATATATGAATTATGGACAGGTGCCTAGACTCTCCATCACACCATCAAAAGGATTATATTCTGTAGCTATTGTTTTTTATCATTTTAAATTTACTAAATTTGTGTTTTTTCAAAAATTTACAGTTTGAATGTACTTCCATGACCTTTCTGGGGATGTTACCCCATATTTTGGGAACCCCTATTGTAAAATATATTTGACAATCCAAATTTAAAATTTATCTTTTATTCTGTTATATGTATATTTGTTGCATATATTTTAGAACATTACTCTTGCATTTTCATTGCAACTAGTCATCTAAAATACATTTCTTAACCTAAACAGCAATAATTAATATAATGCCTGCCTTCTTTTTAAAAATTATTTTGACTGATTTTCTGATACAAGATTCTATGAAGAAGATCCTCACTACCAAGCCAATTAAATGAGGCACATTAGACAGCTTATTGCTTTCAATTCTCTTTTATTAAAGGGGTGCATTTTTAATAGCTAATGGGAAAAACACTGTAAAAGTAACAATTCAAAGGAAAAAAGAATCAGTTTAAACTACTGCATGTTATTACTCAATGGAGATTTAACTGAATAGCTTTTCAATGGAATGTGCTTTAAAATTGTTTTCTTATCACATATTTTATGTAAGCTACAAAAAAACAAAATATACGTAGCAAATCTGGCAAAAAAAGAAATCTTTTATTGTCATATTCAGAATTCCTCTAAGTAGTAGGTGTTCCTATTAAAACAACTTTTGCATGAACAAAAACAATTATATCACATTTAAATCAAATCACTAAAAATAAAATCCATTCTTAAAATAACTGATAAAAACAATATACTGTCACTAAAATACAAATAAAATATTGTACTATTTATGGTGAAAAATATGTAATATATACTGCACATACATGAAGTAGGTTTATACTATGAATGGTTGAATTTGTAAATATTTGTTACAATTAAATTCTGCAGTTAAATATCAGAGCAAATATATGGTCAGGCTCTCTATACACAATTTCCATAAAAGAGGTAGTAAAAATAAAATATATACCAATCAGTTTGCTTTAAAAAATATCATATATTAATTCCAAAAGTTTCTGAACTAACACTATTTTAATATAGAAGAGACAAAAACTGAGCCAAAAATGCAATAACTCTGAAGTTGAATATAATACTCTTCTCTAATTTTCACTTCAACACTACCTTGCATAAGCTAAATATAATTCATACCACTTACCCGTTCTTCAAAAGAAACAGCAGTTATTTTTGCTAACAGTACTCTTCCTAAATTCATCTTCACTTAAGACTGAAAAAAAAATTCCTTGACCCATCAGCTTCTCAAAGACTAAAATATACAATTCAACCCTATTCCATGCCTGTACATGCCAGTAAAGTTTAAAGGCATTTCATATGAAGTTCTATTTTACTCCCTTTATGTTACCCATAGCAACAGGGCACTGCAGGAAGCTGTGGCTCATCAGGGATTCAGATTAGATCTCAATTATCTCTCACAAAAATGCAAGATCAGTACATACAAATCATGCTGTGATTTCATTTCAAGTATATCCTATAGCAAATGAGGAAAATAAAATGAAGTGTGATTGTGGGATAATCATTTCTACAGTATACCAGCTTATAATAACTTGGCTTTTAATAAAGCACTGTTAACCACCTTTGTTAAAGGTGTAGAAAGAAACATTTCAATAATAAACTACTATTTTTAAGAGGTGTATACTAACAGACCAGTAGAAACTAAAGTGCCTCAGAAGGACCTGCTATATTCAACTTTTAAGTGGTTAGCACTACAACTTGCATGTAAAGTTCTACTTGACAAGTAAATTTTCCATACAGGGTTCAAGTTGTGAATAAACAATTTCAGAGCAAAATTCTGCTCTCAGATCATCATAGGAGAGCTCTTGACTGATATTCTGCACTCCCTATTTAGTACACACTACATATGCTTAATTGATGTCAAAAGTAGATATATGCATGTACTGTAGGAAGAGAGGGGAAAAAATCCAACATGTGGAATATAAGAGCAGACAGAGAAAGCCTAATAACTTTTATCAATATTGTTATTCAAGTGATGAAGTCTTTCCACAATAGCAAATTTCACAAAGACTGCTGCCCATTTACAAAAAAGCAAAAAACTTGATTTTATTGGTGTGACAATCATAATATCAATATATTATTTTAAAAGCCTCTAGAACTGTTAACTAATAATGCCTTGTGGATCATTTCTAATGCATTCTCTCTGTGGGCCTCACAGCACTTCACAAATATGATCTGGCCTCCTTTTATGGAGGGAGAAACTGAGACAGAGAAGTTTAGTGCCTTTAACCAAGATCACTTAGCAAGTCAGAATCAGAGGTAGAAGATGATCTAGATCTACTGCTCCTTCCACCTTATGTTCTAACCACTAGGGAGTACACACTTTCTTGGCTAATACAGCAATTAGCTAACATTTGTGTCCCTATTGATTTCATTTAGAAATCAGAGATAAGAGAACAAAGTTTAATCCAAACAAAACATGGAAGTAGAGGTAACAAATCTTATTGTGCAAACATTCCAGAGACACACATAAATTCTGTAACTGAACAATATACATTCTAGGGATGTAAAATCTGTTTAATTAGCTTAATTCTATCTTTAAACTTAACATTTAACTAGTTAGCTGATTAAATGGAAGCAGGTGAGGGGATCCCCCACACCATGGGTTGCTCCAGCCCAGCTGCTTCCGGCCCTGCACTGGGCAGGCTCACGGGCTGGGCATCAGCAGCCTGACTCAGGGCCAAAAGTGGCAGGGGGGAGGGAGATGTAAGCCTCAGCTGCTAGTTCGGGCCCCACATGGCCCTTCTCCACCCACCACTTCCAGCCCCATGTGAGGCTTCCGGCTCCCATCCCAGATGGGCTGGGAGCCAGCAGCCCTGCAGGGCTGAAGCAGACCTCCACCAGCAGCGGGCCACAGGCAGGGCGGGAAGGGCTGCTCCCAGGTAATGGTTAACCATTACCCAGTAAGCATCACCTGTTAAGGGTGATGTTTACCTGGTAACCAATTAAATGGTTACATGTTCACATCCCTAATAAATTCTGTGAACTGGAACTGATTTGGATTGAATTTTCATCCTTTAAATTTTATTTATCAGTGCAAGAGCCTTTGAAGTAAATTTGAAGAAAGAAACTTTGTTACACCTATTACATCCTCCATTATTTAGGGGCTTAGTGTGCCAATCACCTAAATCATCTTGCCAGAACAATATTAATTTTACCATGTGACAAGCATTAAAAATTTACAACTTATAGACAAAAAAGTATCACCAGAAAAGGTTTTATGTTTAAACATTACATTTTTTTTCTGAATCATATTACAATAGTAAAGTTATTCTTAGAAACTGATTCTTTCAGATAATGCTAAATCTAAAAAAATTGGTTAAGGGCAAACTTCTAGTCTTCTTTACAAAGCCTGAATAAATAGATTTTTTCAAGGGAATGTCTATGTGCAATCCTGCCAGTGCAACAACTGTAGTCAATTATATAGTTTCAAGTGCACTGGCCATGTCAATGCCTATCCTACAACACCGCTTGCACTGCTTCAGAAAGAGCCTTCTCAGGCTACTGCTCCATCACACGTAAGGATTTAAGCATAATATCTTATGTGGCTTGCACCACCCACTGCACAGTAAAACAAAAGCTGTTCTCTTACATTTGACACAATGTGATTCACTACAAATTTTGATTCTTTTCTGCAGTACCTATTTTATTTTATTTTACCATCCCTTCACCTCCTGCAACCCTCCCAAATATTTTTTGTGTAGAGACTTTGTCCCAGAATACCAAACATTTACTTTGCTGGGTCGAAAATGGTGACTGACCTAGATCTGAGAATCCTGATCTTTGGAGTTGGCTCTCTCTCCTCCCCTTGTGAGCATAGAGACCTACTGAGAAAAGGAACTGTTTCTATCTTTAAACTCCAAATCTTTCTGCTGTAAAATGTTCGTAATTATCTCTGTAATCTGTTATGTTCAGAATTTATATTCCTGGTTCACTACTCGGGTTGTTCTGTGTTAGTGATTGCAAATGCAGAGCTATCCTTTATGTTTAGATAATGTAATTTAATTTAAAAAAATATTTTCCATGCATGTAATTGGGTCTAGGTCTTTCCTTCAGGAATGTAAACCTGAAACACTTAGATCACCTATGATTTGGTATGATTGACTTTCCTATGCCAAATAGTTTTTAAAAACAGCACCTTGGAATTTCTTTTTAGTTTTCCCCCTTTTCTCATTGCTCGTAACTATACAATTTTCAAGATTCTGAACTGTTCCAAGGCCCACCCACATACATGACTAAATATATGAATATTTCTAGTCAGTGCATTATAGATCGGTCACAACACCTTTCCATTGGTTCCAAGAACAACATCTTGGGAACAAGGATTTGTTGCAAAACCTACAAAATATTCTAGGGCCAAGTTTGTTCTGGGAACTGTATTCCTGAGAATCAGGACCTTTTTCTCCACATATCCAAATGGAGCACTTCCCAGACAAAGTGGGATGACTGCTAAATTAGTATATTACCTGATGGAAGAAGTTAAGAGATGAAGTGAGTTTGAACAGAGCATGAGGCGTAGCAGGGAGCAAGATCTAAAGACCATGATGGCAGTGGATGAAATCCAGCTCTTGTTCAGAAAACTAGGTTGTGGAGTTCAGTTTGGATTTCATCACTTCATTACACTAGGTCTTTAGAAGAGCCTTGATGTCTATGACGGGTGAATTGGAACCACGTCACTAGAACAGATGGACTACAAAAGGCATGATTTCAAATCACAAAATAGTGCGTAGCTTGTACAGGAATACAGCCACCACACTTACATGGATGCTGGGAACAAGCTGCGTGATACTGTTACCTGAGATGAGTGTGGGACATTATAACCAAGTCAGAGACTTCCTAGAGAATGTTCCTGTGGATGGTCCTTGGAGGACCTCTTGTTAAGAGGATTCTAACCCACGGTGTTCACTGAAGGGTGAGCCAGAGTATCCCAGAAAGTATACTGCTCTGAGAAGACCAGATGAACTAGTGCAGTTAGAATACACACACTTCCTATCCACATAAGCACTAGAATCCTTTGAAATAAACACATGCAGCTGGAGGCACTTGCAAGAGTTGCTTGTAGCTGCTGTACTTACAAAATGTAGAAAACTAACATTAGGAACACAGTGTGTTGGCATTGTTTTATAAGGATTCCAGGCACTTGTACTTGGTGCAGTAAATCTAGTAATTTGCTTGTGTAGCAAGTCATAGTGTGTTAATGTCATAACGGATTTTTATTTCATTTAAAATAACTTGAATTACATGTGCACACTTTTATCCATCTAGCTATGCCTTTAGCTCCCAAAAGAAAGCCTGTTAATGATGGTGGCTAAAGAATTTTTAAAATTCATTTTCCTCTATTTTTTCCAGGGTATCAATAGCTTCTATATGTAAAATATGTCATGATTTTGAATTCATATTTGTATTTATGAACCTACCAGATCAAAATCAGATAGCCCAAATTTGGAAGTGGCTAGTCTCTATAATACTCCAACATGTTAAATTACTGAAGCTATTAATGGAAAATTATAAAATCATGACATAGCATATCTAACATGATCGATTCAGATACATCTACAGAGACATTTGGATATCCACATTCATCAGCTTTGAAACAAAAAAAAGCTGAGGGACATAAAATCCAGAGTCTCCCCATCCCTTCCTGGAAGAAGAAATTTTTTCTCTTGCAGGAAAGGCAGAAATGACAGGGAGTCTAGATTAGTTTTGGCTGATCAAAAAGTGAACATCAGCGAGCAAAACGAAAGAAGAAAGCAAAAAAGCTGCTAGGCAACTAGGAGAAGGAAAAGCTATCATAGTACATTCGGAGCAGGCAGAAAAGACTTTGGCTAAAAGATCTTGATTCTTATTAACTTCATATCATTCTTTTCACATTCCTCATTATAGACAAAGAAATAACCATTTGCAAGAAAATAGGAGCAAGAGAATTTTGTTAGAGACATCCCATTAAATTAAAATGTCTTTAGTTATTGAAATAAAAAAAATAAGATCAGTGGAAGAAACAGACAATAATGTAATAGCAAAAATTACTTTAAAAACAATGTTTTAAAGTTTTCCATGAGCCATCAACTAGTACTTTTGGCAAGCTTTTGCCTGCTCCTAACTAGTAAAAAGAGAACATACATTCCACTAGTAGAAAAAGAAAAAAGAGAGTCTCCTGTCCCACTACATCAGAAGACAAAAATTCTATTTATTCCTATTATATATGCTACCATACATACCCAGTTTTTAAATTTATCCTTTACATAAACAATTCAGATTAGAAAAATGCAAAACTTGTTAAATGCTAAATGTTCAATGTTCAACTCCTTTAGCAAAATGAAGAAGCCTAATTCAAATTGTTATTGAGTGCCCCCTTCTGTCAACACAAAATGCAAGTTTTAGCAAGACTTTTGTGCCTATATTTTCAAAGTTTAGATCCAAACAGACATTTGTTAAACAAAGAGCTAGTTTGAAAACAAATATTTTGTTCTTAAAGCCATATATTAAATGCTAAAAAGAAAACTTTTGACCCCTTTTAATAATAATTTGGCTATTAAAAGTAGCCTTTTCATAATTCAAAAACATATAGTTGCTCTGTAAATACAACCACTTTTTGCAAAGTATGTATCAATGTATAAAGTTTAAGACATCTTAATTTCCTTGGCAGATAAAGTTGTTTAAATAAAACAGGAGTGGATGTTAATTGCCTGTCTAGAATGAAGAAAGATTTCATATGTGAATTACAGACTAATAGTAAAATTAAATTAAATTACACATAAAGAGGATATGATTAAGTGACAGATCACCCACACCCACTTTTCCTCCTACCCCCAAACAGAGCTTCAGAAATTGAGATTACTGCAGCCCCTTCATTAAAGGACTGCTCATTAGTTATGTAACTAGTGTTCTCACTTCTCTTTTTAAGTTTAGCACTTGTAAAGTATACATTTCCCTTTTCATTTTTAAAAAGAGGCTTCTCTTTAATCCTAAAATGAATCTGCAAAAAGAAACTAGAATTTGAGATGTAGGGAAATGATGGTCACAAAGAAAGACTTTAAAAAGCCAAAGTTTAGTAATATATATTGCCATTATCTTCAAAACATGCATGTTCTGACTAGCCCGAGATTAAGAAAAAAATGAAGTTCCAAAAGTCTCCAGAATTATATATTCTATAAACACTGTATATAGAAATAAATTTTTATCTGGTAATTAATAAGCCATCAGTAATCTGAATAGCTGGCTGAATATCCATACCACAGAAAATTATCTAAAAAGTGTACACCTTGGAAACAACCATGACAATTAATAGATACTTTTCTAAGTTTAAAAGGGCACCACTATATCATGAATACAAGAGCTAATATGGTTTGAAGAAAATTAAGTAACTGCCTATATGACAAAAAAGGAACAAAAAACAATAACCCACTTGAGAAGCATCTTTACAACTAATATACTGTTCCCACACTAGTAAAACGTAATATGATACTCAACCTATATTGAAAATACTTCTATATAAGCAGTATATTGATTCAATTCTCATTAGAGGGCATATAGAAAGTCAGCTGATAAATACTTACAAAGTTTGGCTTGTTAAAAGTCTAACTTCTTGGAAATACTTTGCATGGCAATAAGAAAATTTCTTCACTTTGAAAATGACCATTTTAAATTATATTCCTACTTTATGTTCATTTTAGATAAACAAAACTTTATACTTACAGACACTTGACTACCAATAAAAGCTCTCTCCATGTATAAACAGTTCCCAAGTAATGTTTCTCTCATTGTTAGGAAACAATCCCCTTAACTTTACTATTATGTTCTCTCTGAAGTGAACACACATTTACTTCTTGTGAGTCCAGTAAAATAAATAAAGCTCTTCTACCTATTGTCCTTAATACCACCTCTCTCAGTCTCCTCCCTCCACAGTACATTCCCCACCCAGATTCAGTACTAGTTCTGAGTACTGAGTACTGTATATATCCCTGTCAAAAGAACAAACTGCCTGTACTCAGCTTTTAAAACATTGTTTAGGCAGGTTATACATAATAATAAAGTTTCTGTCAAGGTAACAACATACCACTGGAGAATCTTCTCATGAAAAAATGCATTTAATGAAGGCCTAAGGGACTATTTTAAAGTGTATGTCCAAACTTGTTTAGGAATTAAGACAAATATTTTTTCCCTCCAAATTAAGCATTTTGTTTTTAATATATTCCTCTTAAATGAACATTATATGAAACAGGTCATTAACTAGTATTTTAAATATTATGTTCCAGATACAAAGTAATGTTAAATTAAAAAGAATACTTAAAATTGTAGTAACTGAGCTTAAAACAACTTTCTTTCTATTTCAGGGCATGCAGCTGCATGTTTCTTCGTGATCACAATCACATGTGCATATTATGCTATTTACTTCATCTTACCTGTCTGCTCTTGGTCCTTCTGAGTAAGAAAGGTATTGAAATTTATAAGAATCCTGTTCCAGATGAAAAAGAATTCTTGTAAATTTCATTACTACAGCTGCTCATCAGAATGTAGCAGACAAGGAAGGCAGATATACATATGTAATATTATAAAGGAACCCAAACATGGTTTGCTCAGCTAAAAAACTAGGATTTCGTCTCTTTTGCAGTCTTTCATTTGGAGACCAGCAGTAAGGAATAGGATGGTGGGTTTTTCTGTATCAAGAGAACAGATGAAATTTATTCGGTAATCTCCAAATAACTTCTAAGTAACAGGTGGCCTCAGGGCTGTACTCTGGGCCCCCAACCACAGGACTCTGCAACCATCCTGCCTCTTCCCCCGAGCACTCCCACCCAGTTCCTGCTTGGTCAATGCTGGCCCCTTTGTTGCCACAAGCTGCCAAGTGGGGTGCTTGGGGAAAGAGGAAAGGTGGTTCCAAATCCAGGGGCCAGAACATAGCATTGCAGGGCTCCACAGACATCAAGAAGCTTCTCAAGGTAAGTCCCTCCTGCTGCAGCTTGATGCCCACCTTTCTCCCCTGCAAAGATGGAGCCCCCCTCATACATTTCAAAGCTCTCATCTTCAGCTCTACCCCAGAACCCACACACTAGTCAAATTATGTTGGGTCACAGGTATCAACAATTTTCTTCAAGTGGGCCACAGCTCTATGGAATACCCTAGGATGAGTGCCAGCCCAGCTATGGGCAATGAAGTGCAGTGCAGGGGGGTTGGCCCGACATATGAAGTACTAGCTGGAAGAATAGGGAGTGGGCTGGGTAGGGTGATGATACATCCCATTTTAGCCAGGACAGTGCCCTTTTATAGTTCTATCCTAGCTGCCCCAAAATTTTTGCCAAAAACTGTGAATTGGTCCCTGCTGCAAGACAGAGCAGAGAATGGTGGCTGCTGCCCTGAGGTCAGCTGAAGGCAGCACTGCCCACCAGCAGGAAAATTGAGAAATTTGCTGCTGCTGGCAGGCAGTGCTGGCAGCAGAGATGAGCCCTGAGTAGCGCACAGCTGGAGAGAGGGGAAGGGACAGAAATCAGTCACAATGAGGGGAGGCACAGAGTTGGAGAGGGAGAGGGAATACGGATGTTAAGAAGGGGGTATTTAACTAATCAAGTAATCAATAGAATTTTTATCAACTTACTCAATTAATCAATAGGTATCCAGCTTAGTCCTGGCTCACGCTGGTCCGGGACTAAACTCAAACAGTAGGAGCCAGGCGGTAGGCTGCCCGGCTTCTACTGCCGTTAAAATTGCAGAGCTGCATCGCGGCTTGGTCCTAGACCCAGCATGAGACAGAACTCAGCCGGGCTGCCTGCCCAGCCAGCAGTAGCCCCTGTCTGCAAAGTAGACTCTGTCCACGGAGACAGTGCTGGGGGGGGAAGTGGCTTTTAAGCTTCTCCTCTTCCCCCCGCTGCCCTACTTGCTGCCTCTGGGGGGAATGCGAGTAGTCGACTTGTCAACTACCCAATAAGCCTAAAACTAGTCGACTAATCCCTTACATCCCTAAGAGGGAGCAACCTCAGCCAGGAGAGGCAGTTCAAAGAAGGGGGATGAGCCCCAGCTGCAGGCAGCACAGGGGCAGGAGGTCAGCCCGACCCCAGCTGTGGACAGTACAGGACAGGAAGGGAGATGAGGCAGTGAGGAGCTGGGGGGTTGATTAAGCACCAGTTGCAAGCAGCACGGGACTAGGGGAGATCCCACAGTGGGCAGTGTGGAGTTCAGGGGAGAGGGGACTAAGTCCCCAACTGCAGGCAACACAGGGCTCAGGGGCAGTGTTCCCTCCAATTTTTCTACCCCAGAGCAGAATGTCTTTTCTTTTGTGCACCAAAATTCATGTGGCAGTAGTGGAGCCAAGGAGTTCTGAGTACAGGAAGAGTCAACATGGATTCACCACGTGCAAGTCATGACTGATCAACCTGATTAGCTTCTATGATGAGGTAACTGGCTCTATGGACATGAGGAAGTCGGTGGATGCGCTATACCTTGACTTTAGCAAAGCTTTTGATACGGTCTCCCACAGTGTTCTTGCCAGCAAGTTAAGGAAGTATGGATTGGATAAATGGACTGTAAGGTGGATAGAAAACTGGCTAGACTGTTGGGCCCAACAGGTAGTGATCAACAAATCAATGTCTGGTTGGCGATCGGTTTCAAGTGGAGTGCCCCAAGGATCGGTTCTAGGGCTGGTTTTGTTCAACATCTTTATTAATGACCTGGATGAGGGGATGGATTGTATCCTCAGCAAGTTTGTGGATGATACTAAGTTAGGCGGAGAGGTACATACGTTAGAGGGTAGAGACAGGGTCCAAAGTGACCTAGACAAATTAGAGGATTGGGCCAAAAGAAATCCGATGAGGTTCAACAAGGACAAGTGCAGAGACCTGCACTTGGGATAGAAGAATCCCAAGCACTGTTACAGGCTGGGGACAGAATGACTAAGCAGCAGTTCGGCAGAAAAGGACCTGGGGCAACAGTGGATGAGAAGCTGGATATGCGTCAACAGTGTGCCCTTGCAGCCAAGAAGGCTAATGGCATATTAGGGTACATTAGGAGGCACATTGCCAGCATATCTAGAGGAGTTATTATTCCCCTTTATTCGGCACTGGTGAGGCCACATCTGAAGTACTGCATCCAGTTCTGGGCCCCCACTACAGAAAGGATGTGGACACATTGGAGAGGTCCAGCAGAGGGCAACCAAAATAATTAGGGAGCTGGAGCACATGATTTTCAAGGAGAAGCTGAGGGATTTGGGCTTATTTAGTCTGCAGAAGAGGAGTGAGGGGGGAATTGATAGCAGCCTTCAATTTCCTGATGGGGGGGCGGGTTCCAAAGAGAATGGAGAGAGGCTGTTCTCAGTAGTGACTGATGGGAGAACCAGGAGCAATAGTCTTAAATTACAGTGGGGGAAGTCTAGGTTGGATATTAGGAAAAACTATTTCACTAGGAGGGTGGTGAAGTACTGGAATGGGTTACCTAGGGAGGTGGTGGAATCTCCATCCCAACAGGTTTTTAAGACCCAGCTTGACAAAGCCCTGGCTGGGATGATTTAGTTAGGGTTGGCACTGCTTTGGGGAGGGGGTTGGACTCAATGATGTCCTGAGGTCTCTTCCAGTCCTAGGATTATATGATTCTAAGGGGCTCAGAGCTAGGACAGAGCATTGAGGTATAGTACTGTGACGACTCTGGCTAGGGTGGAACAGGGGTTCAGAAACTCATGGCTGAGACAGAGGGTTGGTGTGCAAGGGCTTTAGCTGGGGGTGCAAGCTCTGGGGTGAGGCTAGGGTAAGGATTTGTGGTTCACAAAAGAGTATAGGCTCTGGGCTGGGGGTGTGGGCTTTGGGTTGGGACGAGGGAAGAACACTTCAGGGTGCAAGAGGGTGTTCAGGGCTGGGGGGGGAGACCCAAGGTGGGGCAGAGAGTTGGGGCTTGGGCTTACTTGAGCAACTCTCTGCTGGGGAAGGCAAGGAGGGGTCCCTTTCCCCAGGCCATGGCAGTTTGGTAGTGCTGAGGCTAGCAGGGAGTGGCAGTGGCAGCTCCATACTGCGGGCAGTGGGGAGAGGCTCCCCACTACCATCTCTGGCATCTTCAGGGTTTGGGGAGAGCTCTCTCCCCACTGCAACTCTGAACCTCAGGATGGGGCGTAATGGGAAGCTGCCTGACCACACAGCCATGCAGCTAAAGAGGAACTTAGCTCAGGGGTGGGGGTCAGCCCTCAAGCTCAGGGGGAAGGGTCAGCATCAACACCAGGCAGCACAGGGTTCATGGGAGGCAGCCCCAGCTGCAGGTAGCACAGGGGTCAGGGGGAGGAAGCCATCAAGCCTAAGTCCCAGCTGCAGACAGCAAGGGGCTCAGGTCAGCCACAGCTGTGGACAGCACAAGGGGGGAGAGAAGACCCAGCCATGGGCAGTGCAGCATTTGGGGGGAGAGGGATTGAGCCACAACCCCAGATGCAGGCAGTGGGGAGAAGGGTAGCCCCACCTTCAAGAGGCATAGGGGAAGGCAGCTTGAGTGATCCCTGAAAGACGTGGGGGGAGTATTCAGGCAAGACTTTGTAGCTGTTTTACTTTAAGAAATGTGGTCACCTGGGATGGGGGAGGTAGAGGATGTCAAGATCTGTACTTCTCTTCTGGCATGGGGATGAAAACGTGGGCTGTGTCTACACTGGCGCGATCTTGCGCAAAAGCGGCCGCTCTTGCGCAAAAACTTGCCAGCTGTCTACACTGGCCGCTTGAATTTGCGCAAGAGCACTGACGTTCTAATGTAAGAAATCAGTGCTTCTTGCGCAAATACTTTGACGCTCCCGTTAAGGCAAAAGTCCTTTTGCGCAAAAGGGCCAGTGTAGACAGCTCAGATTTGTTTTGCGCAAAAAAGCCCCGATGGCTAAAATGGCGATCGGGGCTTTCTTGCGCAAAACTGCGTCTAGATTGGCCAGGGACGCTTTTGCGCAAAAGCGTCCGTGCCAATCTAGACGCTCTTTTCCGCAAATGCTTTTAACGGAAAAACTTTTCCGTTAAAAGCATTTGCGGAAAATCATGCCAGTCTAGACGTAGCCCAGATGTTTTTCTAGCCTCTTCTCTTTCCACCCGCCCTCTGGTGGTGGCTTGCATTACTGTGCCTGACCAGATGTAGGTTCTCGAGAGCGGATAATGATGCCCTCCCATCCAGTTTGCAACTAATGCGTTAATTGTGCTATGGGTTAAGCACACACATTAATGGCAGCTTCAGGGTATAGCCGAGTTAGTCTCTTACAGAAAAAAACCAACAATTGGTCTGGTAGCACTTTATAGACTAACAAAACATGTAGATAGTATCATGAGCTTTCGTGGGCACAGCCCACTTCTTCAGATGATGGGAGTTATGAGTTTAGGATGTATACACCCAAAATAAATGGGGGGGGAGAGAAAAAAGGAGGGAGTGGGAGACAGAGAGCAGAGGGAATCAGTAAATATCTGAAGATTGGGTAGTTAAACCGAAGCAGATAAGAATCAAAGTCAATAGATAGACTCCCATGTCAGGAAGGATACTACACAAAGAGCTTTTTGCACCTTCAATGGCTGTTAAATTGGTAGTGTCCCAACCAACTTTCGTCACGATTGAGTCCATTAGCATGTGAACTGAATTTGCGGATAAACTCTAATTCCAATGATTCCCTGTGGATCTGGCTTGTAGAACTGGTTTTTGACAAGACAGCTACTTGGAGATCTTTTAAAGTGTGATGTGGAAGACTGAAGTGCTCCCCAATGTTTCCTTTACATATATCTGATTTGTGTCCATTGATTCTCTTCTGCAGAGACTGTCCCGTTTGTCCAATATATATAGCAGTGGGGCACTGCTGGGATTTGATGGCATAGATCAAATTACTGGATGTGCAGTCAAATGACCTTTTAATTTGGTGGCTGATGTTGTTGGCTCCAGTGATGAATTCGCCAGTATAGATATGTGGGCAGAGTTGGCATCGTTTTTGGTTGCAGGGCTGGGTTCCTGGAGGCTTATGATGTGGTCGTGTGGCATGGTTACCAGAAAGAATTTGTTTCAGGTTAGGGGGTTGTCTGTAAGCAAGAATAGGCTTTTCTCCCAAGGCCTCTGAGAGTGAGGGATCATTTTCCGAGATGGGTTGTAGATTGTGTATAGTGAGTTGGAGGGGTCTGACTTGTGGACTATAGGTAATAATTAATGGCAGTTAATTGACAGCCCTAGACATGACTGATGTAACACCTGGATAAGGGTGTCGTGGACACAAAATCAGATAAATTGGTGGCAAGAGGTCGAACCCTTGAACCATGATGGAAATAGCAAAAATTCTAGCCACCTTTAGTGAGTGAACTTAACTCAAAAGTGGTAAACCCAAAAGAAAAAAAACACTTATTCATTTTATTTTTTTAAGCGAAGAACTGATGCTAGGAAGCTGAGAATCAGGGAAGTGTCCTGATTTTAATCAGTCAACTTTAAGTCACTTACCTATTTGGAAACTTTCCTATAACATCATCACAAATAGGCTCCCACAATGGTCATGCATTTCATAAACATTCCGGAGGATGGGAGGGGAGGGTCAATAGGTCAAAGGGGAAGACCGAACTAGTAGTGCATCTCTCCAAACACAAATCAAAGAAACCTTCTGAAGGATGGGATTCTGGCAATATGAAAATATGTGTCTTTCAAATCAAGGGCAGTGTACCAGTCACCCAGATTCAGTGAGAGTACGATAGCAATTAGGGACACCATGCAAAAAGAATGGTTACTTACCTTGTAACTGTGATTCTTCGAGATGTGTTGCTCATGTGCATTCCAATATAGGTGTGCGCGTAGCGTGCACGCGCCGTCGGAAGATTTTCCCTCAGCAGTACTCTCAGGGCCAGCAGGGAGGCCCCATGGAGTGGTGCTGGTATATTGGCCCATATATACCCCTGCTGGCCCCCTCACCCACTCTGTTCCTTCTTACCAGTATACCCCGGATAAAGGGCGGTGATTTGGAATGGACATGAGCAACACATCTCGAAGAATCACAGTTACAAGGTAAGTAACCGTTCTTTCTTCTTCGAGTGATTGCTCATGTGCATTCCAATATAGGTGACTCCAAAGGAGAACCTAAGGAGGAGGGCCGGATGTCGAAGCCACGGAGGAGTGGAGGACTGCCCTACCCAGGGCGGCATCCTCCCTGGCCTGATGTGACAGCGCATAGTGGTTGGCAAACCTATGGACTAAGGACCATGTTGCGGCTCTGCAGATGTTCAGGATGGGGAACCTGTGCTATGAAAGCGGTGGAGGCTGCCACAGCCCTCGTGGAGTGCACTCTAAGGGGCGGGACCGGGACGCCCGCTAGGGTGTAGCACTCCCTGATACAGGTGGTTATCCAAGAAGCGATCCACTGAGCGGATACAGGTTGGCCTCTCATGCGTTCTGCGATGGCCACAAAAAGTTGTGGCGATTTATGGAAAGGTTTGGTCCTGTCTAAATAAAAGGCTAGCACCCTACAGACATCTACGGTGTGAAAAGCCTGTTCTTTCACAGATGCGTGTGGTTTTGGGTAAAAAACCGGCAGGAAAATGTCCTGGGAAGTGTGGAAAGAAGACACCACCTTCGGCAGAAAAGCCGGGTGAGGGCGGAGCCGAACCTTGTCCTTAAAAAACACCGTGTAGAGGGGATCTGATGTCAGTGCCCTAAGCTGAGATACCCGCCTCGCGGATGTGATTGCCACTAGGAGAGACACCTTATATGAGAGGTGGAGGAGGGAACACGTCGCTAACAGTTCGAACGGAGGCCCCATAAGTTTGGAGAGGACCAGGCTTAGGTCCCACTGGGGAACAGGTTGGCGGACATGCGGATAGAGTCTGTCCATCCCTTTTAGGAACCTGTTGACCACTGGATTGGCAAATAGTGTCTTCCCCCCTCCACCAGGAGGAAGGCCAAGATGGCCGCTAAGTGAACCTTGATGGAGGAGGAAAAAAGGTGCTGGAGCCTAAGGCCCAACAGGTAATCTAAGATCAGGGGGACTGGAGCCCACCTTAGGTTCACCCCCTTCTGAGAAACCCAACAGCAAAACTGCTTCCACTTAGCGAGGTACGTGGTTCCGGTGGAGGGTTTTCTGCTGCCCAGCAGGACCTACTGAACTCGTTCCGAGCACCGGAGCTCCTCTACCGTCAACCATGGAGCTTCCATGATGTCAAGTGTAGTGACTGCAGGTCCGGGTGGAGAAGCCTCCCCGAGTCCTGAGATATCTGGTCCGGGACCAGTGAGAGGATTATGGGACTCTTGCAGGAGAGGTTAGGAGGGTCGAAAACCAGTGTTGCCTGGGCCACGCCGGGGCGATTAGGATTAGTGATGCCCTCAATTCCCGCACTTTCAGAAGGACCCTGTGAACTAGGGGGAAGGGCAGGAAGGCATACAGCAGGCCTTAAGGCTAGTGGAGGAGGACAGCATCCCCTAGGGAACCCTGTCCCTGACCCATGGGGGAGCAGAAGCGGGGGCACTTCTTGTTCAGCCCTGTGGCAAACGGGTCTAGGCGGGGAGACCCCCCCCACGCATGGACGATTGATTGGGCCACATCCCACCATAGGGAGCACTCATGGCCTGCAAACGTTCTGCTCAGTCTGTCCGCCAGAACGCTCTGGGAGCCCGGGAGATACAAGGCTATCGGGTGGATATCCACCCCAATGCAGAGATTCCACAGGTGGGTCACCTCCAAGCACAGGCAAGAGGAACAAGTCCCGCCCTGCTTGTTTAGATATGCTACCGCTGTCGTGTTGTCCGACAGAATGAGGACAGACTTGCCTCTCAGGTGGGGAAAGAAAACAGCACAAGCTAGTTGGACTTCCTGAAGCTCCCTGATATTGATGTGCAGGGAGATTTAGTCCGCGGACCACATACCTTGTGTGCAGGTCTCCTAAGTGGGCTCCCCAGCCCATGTCTGACGCGTCTGTGACCAGAGGGATGGACAGTACTGGTCTGGAAAATGGAACCCCTGCACATACCTCCGCCTGGTGGGTCCACCATTCCAATGCAATGAGGAAAGGGGCTGGGACTGTCAGCACTCTGTCCCAAGAGTGGACAACCAGGTTGTGGACTCGTGATAGCCACATCTGTAGCGGGCGCATGCGCAGTCTGGCATGTTGCACTACATAAGTGCAGGCGGCCATGAGGCCCAGTAGGCGCATGCAAGTCCGGGCGGTAGTCACTGGAAAGTTCTGGAGTGACCTGACCGCTGTCTGTATCATGAGAAACCGGGAGATGGGCAGGGAGCCCCTTTGTGACAGAGAATGTAGAGTGGTGCCCACAAACTCTATGACCTGTGTGGGAGTTAGAGTTGATTTGTCCAGGTTTAGCAGGAGGCCCAGGTCTTTGAAGAGACTGCAGACTGTGGTGATGTGGGTTCTCACCTGAATCTCTGACTCCCCCCTCAGGAGCCAATCATCCAGGTAGGGGAACGCTTGGACGCCCCTTTTCCTGAGCTCAGCAGCCACCACTGCCATGCATTTGGTGAAGACCCGAGGGGCAGTCGAAATATCAAAAGGGAGGACCGTGAATTGGTAGTGGTCCGGGCCCACAGTAAAACTTAGGAACTTTCGATGAAGGGAGGCGATGGAAACATGAAAATAAGCGTCTTTTAAGTCGAGGGCTACGTACCAGTCTCTGGGGGCTAAGGAAGGGATAATGGACGCCAGAGTCACCATTTTGAATTTTGTCTTGACAATGAAGGAATTTAGAGCTCCGAGGTCCAGAATGGGACGAAGGCCCCCTTTCGCCTTTGAAACCAGAAAGTAACGGGAATAGAATCCCCTGTTCCGAAACTCAGGGGGAATGCGTTCCATCGCCCCTAGCGTGAGGAGATGATTTACTTCCTCCTGTAGCAGAGGCTCATGAGAGGGGTCCCTGAAAAGGGATGGGGTAGGAGGGTAAGAAGGAGGAGATGAGTGGAAAGGGATTACATAACCCCTTTCCACTATCCCTAGAACCCATTGGTCTGATGTAACAGACCACCAGGCCTAGAGGAAATGGGATAAACGGTCCTGGAAGGATAGAGAGGAGACTGGTAGGGTGCCCTCGGAGGTCCCGTCAAAACCCCTGCCAGGGGCTGGGGGGGTTTGTTGAGGTGCCCTGATTATTATCTGGGGCTGGGCATAGACTGTACCTGTTGTTTCTGACATTAGTGCCTCTGCCCCCATGGCGGGTAAAGTCGGGACACGGACCCTGAGGATGCATTCTAGGAACATTTCTGTTTGCGTATGGATGCCTCTCGTTAAAGCCTAAGGACTTTAACGTCGCCCTGATATCCTTTAGGCCATGGAACTGTTGGTCGGTCTGCTCCGAGAAGAGCGAGGGGCCCTCAAAAGGGAGGTCCTGTATGGTATTTTGGATTTCCAGCGGCACTCCGGAACCCTGGAGCCATGAGCTACGGCGCAGGACCACCGCGGTGGCCATCACGTGAGAGGCGACATCAGCCACATCGAGGGCTGCCCGGAGAGCCGCTCAGGAAATTGCTCTCCCCTGTTTCTGAAGAGCCTTGTACTCCGAGCGGGAGTCTCTGGGGAGCAAGTCCGTGAATTTATCCAGTGACTCCCAGGTGTTGTTGGCATAACGGGACAAGAGGACTTGTTGGTTGGCGATGTGGTATTGAATGCCCCCAGATGCATAGACCTTTCTACCCAGCAGGTTAGCCTTTTTAGCCTCCCTGTTCTTAGGGGTGGCAGCGGATTGTCCTTGCATCTCCCTTTGGTTGACTGCCTGTACCACTAAGGAGGGGGGTGGGAGAAGAGGTGTTCATTACTCTCCTGGGGGACAAAATACCTCCTTTCCACACGCTTGTCAGTGGGGGGAATGGATGCCAGAGTTTGCCACAAGACTGCTAAAATTTTGGCCACCATTTTATTGATCGGCAGGGCCACTCTAAAGGGAGTGTCAGAGTGCAGGATGTCGATGGTGGGGTCCGAATAGTCAGAGACTTTGCCTGATTGTACTCCCAAACTTTGCGCAAGGCGGTGGAGTAGGTCCTGATGGGCCCTAGCGTCCATGGACAGCGCAGAGTTGGCTAGTGCCTCATCCGGGGAGGAGGATGATGACCCCTTCAGCACATCACCCACTGGGGCATCTGTGCATTCTGGATCGTCCGAGGTGGCCATGGACGAAGAGGGGGGAGGTTGGCTCACTGGAGCTGCGCTCCCCCCTAATTCTGGGGACGACTGGCCCGGAGGCAATGAATGTCCCAAAGTGGGGGACCAAACCTGAGGCGTCGCCGACGGAGGAACTTGCGGGCCTGAAGAAACAGAAGCCGGTCTAGGGGGCTTTGCACCCTGGTCTTGGTGGTAAGTCCAGGGAGTCCAGAAGGGCCACTGTCCCGGTGGTTGAGGGGGCCACGTTTGCTGTACCATGGGTACCAGGACCGGCTGGGCCCACTGTTGCTGGTATAGGTGCAGAGGAGTATGGTGCTGGGAGCGGGAGAGGCACTAGGAATGAGACCTGGAGCCCCTTGAGGACCATACTGATTCCGCCTTGGAGTCGGACAAGTACTCCGAGGCGGAGCTGACGTGGATGCCGATGGGGCTGCGGTGTGCCAGGACATGGACTCTGGCTTGCCCCAGTGCTGAGGTGGTGGTGGAGGAGGCATGGCTGTGTTGGTGTTGGAGTCCTGCACGGAGGTAGGTGCTGGGACCCTGTGGGCCGGTGGTGATGCCGCACCAGGTCCTGTGCCGCGTCTGGTGCCGGTAGCATTGTCTCGGTGGCCGGTGCTGTGTGCGGTGCCATAGGGATTGGGTGCCCTTGTCTGTTCTCGGGCACCCTGGGGGGGGAGCGGTGCTGCACATCTCCGTGCCGCCTGGAGGGTGTCGGGTGGGGAAGAGAGGCGGGAGATGACTCGATGAGGACCCTCACCACCCCCAAGGCCTCGGGTGTGGATGGGGTCAGGCACTCTTCCAAGGGGCTGACATCCCTGCACTGGGAAGAGTATTCGCCCGATCTAAAAGGTCCAGGCTCCAGGCTAGCTGGCGCCACGTGCCCCACTGTAGGGCGCATGGAGGGTCTGTGCCTAGGTGGGGACCGACCCCTGTTAGGCCGCCTCTTCTTTTGTGGCACCAGTGATTGGGAGCGGTGTCTGGCTCTGTGCCGGAGAAACACAGTGCGCAGAACTGTCATGCACCGAGGCCGGAGCACTGTGGGAGGCCGGTGCCGAGGCCGGTACCAGCCAGAGTGCTGCTTCCATCAGAATGACCTTCAGATGTGACTCCCGTTCATGCTTGGTTCTGGGCTTAAATGCCTTGCAAATTTTACATGCCTCGGTGAGGTGTGTTTCTCCCAGGCACTTTAAACAGGAGGAGTGTGGATCACCACATGATATAGGCCTATTACACTTTTTGCAGGGTTTAAAGCCTTGCAGGCCGGGCATGCCCTGCCGTGGCGCACAGTGCACCGTGGCAGGGTGCAGAGAAGATAAACTAAAAAGGAGTCTCTATTTACAGGTACCGTAAATTAGCGTATATAACACGTGGGTTATACACGTTTTTACAACCCCCCACCCCGCGGGGTATACATGTCCGCAGGGTATACACGTTTACTTTTACTCACGGGGTTGCGCCTGGCTGCGGCTGCGCGGGGCCTGGAGGCGAGTGCAGCTCCCCTCCTGCTGGCTGGCCAGCGCTCCTGTGCTGTGCTCTCCATTCCCCTGCTCGGAGGAGGGTGAGTTGCGGCTGCGCGGGGCCTAGGGGCAAGTGCAGCTCCCCTCCCGCAGGCTGGCCAGTGCTCCTGCGCTTTGCTCTCCATTCCCCCACCCGAAGGAGGGTGAGTTGCAGCTGCACAAGGCCTGGGAGCAAGTGCGGCTCCCCTCCCGTGCTCTCCGTTCCCCCCGCTGGCCGCTGGTATGTGTAATCACCATGAATTAGCATATAGAACCCGCAGGTTATACTCGTCTGAGGATTATCTAAGACTTTTTCTACACAATCAGGAAAAGCCACGGGTTATACACGAGTGCAGGTTATACTCGTGTGTGGGTTATATACGCTAATTCACAGTACTTAACTGAAGATTGGCTAAAGAAGGAGAAGAACAATGAAGAGAACAATCTCGATGACGAGCTGAGTGTTGTTCCAACGACTGTCACGGTGGTAAGAAGGAACCGAGTGGGTGAGGGGACCAGCAGGGGTACATATGGGCCAATACCGGCGCCACTCCAGAGGGCCTCCCTGCTGGCCCTAAGGGTACTGCTGAGGGAAAATCTTCCAACGGCGTATGCACGCTGCATGCACACACCTATATTGGAATGCACATGAGCAATCACTCGAAGAAGAACCTCAGCTTCTTGATAAACTGGTTGAGGTTGCGAAGGTCTAAAATAGGCTGGAGGCCCCTCCACTCTGCTTTGAGGATTAGAATGTAATGGGAGTAGAATCCTGTGCCCCTGAACTCTGGAGGGACCTCCTTCACTGCTCCTGACTGCAGATTGCACCTCCTGTAGAAGTTGCTCATGAGAGGGGTCCCTGAAGAGGGAAAGGAAGGGACGGTGGGAGGATGGAAGGGTGGGAAAAGTTCCACCGTGCTTAAGACCAGAGATCTGAGATAATCTGGGCCCAAGCATGGTAGAAGTGGGATAACTAGTTTCCAAACACAGGGGAAGGATCCAGGATTGAGAATGACACATCGTCCTTGAGTGCACCTTCAAAAGATCTTTTCTAGACTGCCTAATTGAGCCTTGCCCTTGATTATTCGAGGAGTTTAGTGGTCTCTGCCTGTTTCTGCAATTGCCCCTCCTGTTGCAGTTCTGTCTCTGCTGCGATGGTAATAACCGGGTAGAGGCTGTGGCCTTTGCAGAGCTGATGTATAGAGGCCTAATGGCTTTAAGGTCGCCCTAGTGTCCTTCAGGCCAAGGAGCCTGAATAAGTTTGTTGTGCAAAAAACCCCAAGCCATGAAAAGGCAGATCCTAAATGATCTATTGGTCCTCCAGCAGAAAGCTTGAGATCTGCAGCCAGAAAATTCTATCCATTACAATCCCTTTGGACATTGTGAGAGTTGCTGAGCCTCTTATACAGCTTGGAGGGAGATCCTGGATATGACCTTCCCCTCCTCCAGAAGAGTCGCAAACTCCAAACAAGACTCCACCGGAAGGAGTTTCTTGAATTTTCCGAAGGCAACTGAAAAATTAAAGTTATAACAGCTGAGGGCCACTTTCTGGTTTGAACTCTCAGCTGGTGTCAACCCCCCCATCAGATAGACTTTACAGATAAAGGGGTCTAGGTTTTTAGCCTCCTTTGATTTAGGTGCGGGGCCCTAGTACTGCCCCATCCTTTCTCTTGCATTTGGCACATCCACAACTAGTATTCTTGGCTGTGGGTGCATGAACAAAAATTCATAGCCTTTGGGAAGGACAAAATATTTTCTCTCCTCTCCCTCACAGCAGGAGGAATGGAGGTAGGACTTTGCCACAAGGTCTTAGTGTTGTTAGATGTTGTTTTAATAAAAGGACCCTGGAGAGTTCTTCTGGGTCATGAACACTGACCATAGGGTCAAGTTCTTGAGTGACCTCCTTGGATTGTAGGTCCAAATTTTGCACTACTCTCCTTAGTAGGTCCTGATGGGACTTATTGTCCATGGCTGGTAAGAAGGTGAACAAGACTGCCACCACTTGATCTGGCAAGGATGACGATGTCCCATCTGCCCTAGGTCTTCTTGACCTTCCAATTCCCAGATGACCTTCATGGCAGGCACTGAGTTATGGCCATCCCATCTGAGCTGCCAGGCTGAGCAATCATCACAGTGCCAAGCTGGGTATTGATCACAGTGCCAGGCTGGGCACCAATCATGGTGGCCAAGCTTAATATGGTGTTGGGACCAATTGTGGTGCTGGCTTGTGCACCAGTTGTGCTGTAAGGTTGGGTGCTGATACCACTGTCAGGTTGGATGCTGGCTGTGGCACCAAGCTAGGCACTGATATATTGTTCTGAGCCCCTAGGGGTTCCCTGGCTAGGGAACATGATGATGGGCCTCTCTTGTCTGATGCCATCAAGACTGACTGAGAACTGTGGCCCTGAGCTTGGTGGTTTGCCCAGGGTGTCTAGAAAGGCCACTGCATCAGGGATTGCCATAGGGTACCCGAGAACATCACCGGGGCTTGGTACTGTTGATCCAGGTGAAAGCACCTTAAATGGTGCCAGCTCCTCCTAGACATGTAGGAGTCCAGTTTGGAATTACAGAATCATAGGGATGGAAGAGACCTCAGGAGGTCATCGAGTCCAGCCGCCTGGCCAAAGCAGGACCAATCCCAAATAAATCATCCCAGACAGGGTTTTGTCAAGCTGGGACTTTAAAACCTCTAGGGATGGAGATTCCACCACCTCCCTAGGTAACCCATTCCAGCACTTCACCACCCTCTTAGTGAAGTAGTTTTTTACTAATATCCAACCTAGACCTCTCCCACTGTAACTTGAGACCGTTGCTCCTTGTTCTGCCATCTGTCACCACTGAACAGCCTCACTCCATCCTCTTTGGAACTCCCTTCACATAGTTGAAGGCTGCTATCAAATCACCCTTCACTCTTCCCTTTTGTAGGCTATATAAGCCCAAATTCCTCAGCTTCTCCTCTTATGTGCTCTGACCCCTAATAATTTTTGTTGCCCTCCACTTCTGTTTCTCCAATGCATCACATCCTTTTTATCGTGGGGGCCCAGAACCTGACGCAGTACTCCAGATGTGGTATCACTAGTGCTGAATAAAGGGGAATAATAACTTTTCCAGATCTGCTGGCAATGCTCCTCCTAATGAACCCTAATATGCCATTAGCCTTCTTGATTGCAAGGGCACACTGCTGACTCATAACCAGCTTCTCATCCACTATAATCCCCAGGTCCTTTTCTGCAGAATTTCTGCTTAGCCAGTTGGTCCCCAGCCTGAAGCAGTGCTTGGGATTCTTCCATCCCAAGTGCAAGCCTCTGCACTCCTCTTTGTTGAACCTCATCAGATTTCTTTTGGCCTAGACCTCTAATTTGTCTAGGTCACTCTGGACCCTATCCCTACCCCTTCTCCAGCATATCTACCTCTCCCCCTAACTTCGTGTCATCCACAAACTTGCTGAGGGTGCAATCCATCCCCTCATCCAGGTCATTAATAAAGATGTTGAACAAAAACCAGCTCCAGAATTAAGCCTTGGGGCATTCAGCTTAATATTGACCAACCAAACATCGAGCTGTTAATCACTACCTTTTGAGCCTGATGATCTGGCCAGCTTTCTATCCACCTTACCATCCATTTATCCAATCCATACTTCCTTAACTTGCTGGCAAGAATACTGTGGGAGACTATCAAAAGCTTTGCTAATGTCAAGGTATATCAGGTCCACCGCCTTCCCCATATCCACAGAGCCAGTTACCTCATCCTAGAAGGCAATAGGTTTTTAGGCATGACTTGCCCTTGGTGAATCCATGTTGACTATTCCTGATTACTCTCCTCTCTTCCAAGTGCTTCAAAATGGATTCCTTGAGGATCCCCTCCATGATTTTTCAAGGGACTGAGGTGAGGTTGACCAGTCTGTAGTTCCCCAGTTTCTCCTTCTTCCCTTTTTAAAAAAGATGGGCACTACATTTGCCTTTTTCCAATCATCTGGAACATCATTATGAGTTTTCTGTATATGTCCAGCTTTTCTAAATAGTTCTTAACCTGTTCTTTCTCTGCTGAGCGCTGCCCACCTCCTTCCCATACTGTTATGCCTAGTGCAACAGTCTAGGAGCTAACCTTGGCTGTGGAGACAGAAGCAAAAAAAGCATTGAGTACTTCAGCTTTTCCCACACCATCTGTCACTACGTTATCTCCCTCATTCAGTAAGGATCCCATACCTTCCCTGACCTCCTTCTTATTGCTAACATGCCTGTTGAAACCTTTCCTGTTACTTTTCACATCATTTTCTAGATGCAATTCCAATTGTGCTTTGGCTTTCCTGATTACACCCCTGCATACTCAAGCAATATATTTAAATGCTTCCCTAATCATCAGCGGTTGAGACCAACCTAGAAGACCATGGGGATGTCATTCTGGATGGTGCAAGGGTGTAGTGCCAGGGGGAATGGCCCTGGGAGGGATGGTACCAGGAAGAACGGTCCCAGAGTGAATGGTGCTGAGGCAACGGGGAACCACTGCTGAACCATAGCAGGCTTGCCTCTTGATGGTACTGAAGCAGAAGCAGGACCCAGCTATTGCAGAGGGATTACCCTTGGAGATAGCTGAAACAAAAGACAGGACTATGCAGCACTTTAAAGACTAACAAGATGGTTTATTAGGTGATGAGCTTTCGTGGGCCAGACACACTTCCTCAGATCAATTTGTGGAAGAAAATTGGCACGACCATATATACCAAAGTGATACAATCAAAAAAAAGTGAACACATATAAAACTGACAGATCAAATTTTAGGACAGAGTGGGGTGAGGGGGGAAGGTTAGTGTCTGTGAGGTAATGACATCAGGGGTGATAATTGGGGAAGCTATCTTTGTAATGGGTGAGATAATTAGCATCTTTGTTGAGACCCATACATAAAGTGTCAAATTTAAGCATGAATGACAGTTCTGAGGCTTCTCTCTGAAGTCTGGAGTTAAAATGTCTTTGAAGCAATATGAATGTTTTAAGGTCATTGAGAGAATGGTCAGTCTGGTTAAAATGGCAAGCAACAGTTTTCTCTCTGAGAGAGCGCCTGATGTCTGTTTTATGTGCATTGATTCTTTGGCAAAGTGTCTGAGAAGTTTGTCCAATAGACATAGCAGACGGACACTTTAGGCACATGATGGCATAAATTATATTTCTGGATGAACAGGAATATGTGTTCTTGATCTTGTAAGTGGCATGGTTAGGTCCAATAATGGTGTCAGCAGAGTAAATATGCGGACAAAGCTGGCAACGGGGTTTGTTGCAAGGGAAAGTTCCAGGGTTGGTATTAATGTGGTATGTCCTGTAGTTGTTGGTAAGAATCTTCCTGAGGTTAGGTGGTTGTCTATAGGAGACTATAGGTCTGTCTCGCAGAGCCTCTCGGAGGATAGTATCCTGTTCCAGTATAGGTTGTAGTTTATTGATAATGCGTTGGACAGGTTTAAGTTGGGGGCTATAGGTGATGACAAGTGGTGTTCTATTGTTGGTTTTCTTGGGTCTGTCTTGAAGTAGATGGTTTCTGAGTATTCGTCCGGCTCTTTCAATTTGTTTTTTTATTTCTCCGGGTGGGTAATTGAGATTTATAAATGCTTGGTAGAGATCCTGAAGTTTCTGGTCTCTGTCAGTGGGATTAGAGCAGATGCGATTGTATCTAAGGGCTTGGCTATAGACAATGGATCGTATGGTGTGTCCTGGATGGGAGCTGGAGGCATGTAGGTAACTGTAGGAGTCAGTGGGTTTTCTGTAGAGAGTGGTGTCTAATTTGCCATTGGTGATTTGTACTGTGGTGTCCAGGAAATGGATCTCTCATGTAGAATGGTCCAGGCTGAGACTGATGTAGGTTGTTGCAGGGGTGTAGGTTGTTAAAGTCTCTGTGGAATGCATCCAGTGTTTCTTGGCCATGGGTCCAGATCATAAAGATGTCATCGATGTAGCGTAAGTAGAGAAGTGGTAAAAGGGGACGGGATTTGAGGAAACGTTGTTTTAAGTCAGCCATAAAGATGTTAGCGTACTGTGGGGCCACGCGGGTACCCATGGCTGTGCCGCTGATCTGGAGGTATAAGTTGTCCCCAAATTGGAAATAATTGTGGGTGAGAACAAAGTTACATAGGTCTGCTACCAGATTGGCAGTGGTATCCTCTGGGATAGTGTTTCTAATTGCTTGTAATCCATCTTCATGTGTGGAGATAGAGAGTGTTGGGACATCATTTCAATTAGGCCCCTGGCCACTTCAAATGTCGGGGGTGAATAACATGTCCAATTCTCCCACTGACTCTTCTGCACCAGGGAATCCACCGGCACTGGACTCAATGGCTCTTCCTGTAGTGCCAGAGTTGATGGTACTGGCTGCTCATGAGGTACTGTGGAGTAACCTAATATGGGACGCATCTTTTGGCCTTGTCGGACTTGGACGTAGGCAACCTTCCCTTCTCTGGATGCTTCTGTCTCTTGTGCAACATCAGGGAATATGAGCAGTGCTGAGAAGTTACTGCTTCAGCCTTAGGCTCCAGAGAGCATCGGTGCTGGGGAGTCTTGGAGGCTGAGTCGTTTGGTGATGTTGTTCTGTCCCGCACCAAGGATGGTGCACTGAGCACCAACAAAGCCGGCTTCAGAGACGAGCCAGGCTGTACCAGCTGAGGGTGCAGAGCTGACGCCATAAAAAGGAGTTTTAAAGTGCCTTTCTTTTTTCATCCGAGGTTGGAAACCCCTACAGATTTTATACTTGTCTGTCTGATATGCTTTCCCCAAGCACTTAATACAAGACTCCTGGGGGCCTCCCACAGGCATACATTTCTGACACAAAGCACAAGATTGAAGGGAGAATGGAACTAATCCCCACCAAATAAAGAAAAAACTACTTAACCTATCTAAACAGCACTTAACTCTACTAATGACAACTATTTACAAGACAATAAACTAAGAGCTCCAAAGGAAAGCTCCAACAGTCATCACTGGCAGTAAAAAGAAACTGAGCAGAGGGGAGGTTCAGCAATGGACTATATACACAATACCATCACAGCGCCACTCCAGGGGGCTTCACAGCAGAACGATGAGTACTGCTAGGGGGAAAAATCTTCTGACGACTGTGTGTACGGCACGCACACATCTACTTGAATCGACATGAGCAATCATTCAAAGACGAATTTAAGGTGTTGGTTTTGACCTGTGAAGCCCTAAAATAGCCTGAGACCTGTTCACTTACAAGACCACTTCTCTCCCTATGCAATACTTCCACAGTTTCAATCTCTGGAAACATCTGAACTGGAATCCCCTTGATACAATTGAGAGGAAGATGCTGGCAGATGTTCTTCAGGAAGACTACATAACTTTGAAATGATTTCTCTCAACCTTTTTGAACCAAAATAGCCTGAATCTGTTGATTGTCAGAAAATACTGCGGGACCACTATTTTGATAGGTTTTCAGAAGGAATAGGCTATAGGTGGGATGGCGAGGGTGTGACTGAAAATATGGGATACTATTTGTTACATTCCATGACTGAGACCATAACTGGTTTGTAAGGGGATGAGTTGGTTATATATGATTTTAAGTAATGGCAGAGCATTAAATCTCTTTGTAGTGGGGCCTATTTGGAACACGGGAGAGTGGGCGGGCAAAGCCCGCCCGCTTTCTAAAAGCCCCTCCCCCAGCCTTGCGGGAGGGACGACTGGACCCATGCCCAATTAATTACTGGGGACAAACAATAACAAAAGGGGCAAGGAGTGCAGGTTAAAGGTTTATAACTAGGAGACCAGATGGGGACACCAAGCAGAGAACCCCGGACAGCGCCCACTGCTCCTCGAAGCTGTCAAGGGAGCCAGCGGACGCCGCCCAGAGAAACTCTGCCCGGATACATGACATAAGGGAGGAACAGAAATAGGCCCCACAGTCGCAGGAAACCCCCCCCCGTCTAGCATCCTCCTCCTGGTGTTATAGATGGCGGCTTTAGCCAAGGCCAGGAGGAGCTTGACAAGGAGGTCCCGCGACTTTGTGGGGCCACGGATAGGATGTGCATACAGGAAGAGGTGAGGGGAAAAGTGCAGCCAGAACCTCAATAAGAGGTTCTGAAGGAGCCGGAATAGGGGCTGCAACCTGGCGCATTCGAGGTAAGCGTGCGCCAGGTTCTCCCTCGCGCCGCAAAAGGGGCAGGTGTCCGGGATAAGGGTGAACCGCGCCAAGTACACACCCGTGCTCACGGCTCCGTGAAGGAGCCGCCAACTGATGTTCCCAATGGGCCGTGGAATTAGATCAGAATAGATGCTGGCCCATCGGGGTTCCCCACTCTCCATGGGTCTTAGATAGTCCCGCCACTTAGTATCGGGGCGGGACATGAGGGTGGGGAGATGCAAGGTGTGGAGCACAAGCGTGTACAGATGTTCTCTAGGCGCGGTTCGAAAGCAAACCGGCTGCAACTTTTGCAGCCGGCTGGGGGTCCAAGGGTAGGGAGGCCGGGGGGGGCCGCGGAACAGGGGCCCGATAAAAAGGAACGGAGGGTTTGCAGGAAGGGAGGGGCGGGGGATACCCTCTCACACGGACCGCTGCAGGAAGTCGAGAGCGGGCCGCGGCAAAGACGCCTTCACCTCCTGGAGTAGGTGCAGAGGAGTTCGAGGGGTGGAGAGCCCCATGCACCGAGCAAGGACTCGGGGATCCACCCAGTCCCCCCTGTCGTAGTCCAGGAGGTCTCCGATCATGGTGGTTTCCACCAGGATCAGCCTCCAGCGCACCGAGGGAGACTCCGCCACCTGCACGCACAAGGCTGGATTGTGGAGCAGGGGCTCCGCGAGGAGGTCTGCTCCCTCGGCGGCCACGACGGACCTGGTTGCCGAAAACAGCTTCCAGGTCTGGAGGAGGTCCTGGTAGAATTCCGGCAGCTCTGAGAGGTCTCGCAGAAGACTGCTCGAGTGGATAAAAAAGAGCTGCCGGTCGTATCGGAGCCCTCGGAGGCGGCGGAGGAAGGCGCACGCCAAAGTGCTCCATGCCAGACTACCTGCACTAAAGAGGAGTCTCTGCAGGGCCTGGAGGCGGAAGGTCCGGACCTGGCTGCGTACGCAGACCAGGCTCTGGCCCCCCTCCTCCAGGGGGAGAGACAAGACCCCTGCAGAGACCTAGTGCAGTCCTGGCCAAAAGAACTCCAAAGCTGTCCTCTGGAGCTTGGCCAGGACCTCCGGGGCCGGGCGCAGGGTGTTGAGCTGGTGCCAGAGCATGGACAGGACCAACTGATTTAGCACCAGTGCTCTCCTGCGAAGGGAGAGACACCGGAGCAGTCCTGCCCATCTCTGCAACTGCTCACCCACCCTGGCGTCCAAACCTTGCCAGTTTTCTGGCGGAGAAGGATGCGTGGCAGATAAATGAATGCCCAGATAGAGCAGCGGACCCGCGCTCCACCTGATGGCCTGAAGCGCGGGTGGGAGGGAGCCGGCCCGCCACCCGTCCCTGACCACCAGGCCAGAGCTCTTGATCCAGTTGACCCGGGCGGAGGAGGCTGCTGAGTAGACGGCTTGGCAGGCCTCCACCTGCGCCAGATCTCCCGGGTCCTGGACCACGAGGAGCACATCATCGGCGTACGCCGACAGGACCAGCCGCAGCTCCAGCTCTCGGAGCACCAACCCCGTCAACCTCCTACGGAGGAGACGGAGGAAGGGCTCGATCGCCAGAGCGTACAGCTGGCCCGACAGCGGACATCCCTGACGTACCCCCTGCCCGAAGCTGACCGGCTCGGTCAGGGTCCAGTTGAGCCTGACCAAACACTCCACGAGGGCGTACAGCACCCGGAGAAAACCCACAAAACGGGGCCCAAAGCCAAAGGCCTGCCCGGTGCCCAGGAGATACCCGTGATCCATCCTGTCAAACGCCTTCTCCTGGTCCAGGGACAGGAGGGCGAACGACAAGCCGTCCCTACACCCGAGCTCCAAGAGATCCCGGACCAAATACAAGTTATCAAAAATGCTACGGCCTGGGACGGTGTAGGTCTGGTCGGGATGGATGATGTCCGCCAGCACGGACCGCAGTCGCAGCGAGATGGCTTTTGCGTCGGGGGTGCTCTCGGCAGCGCTGGCCCCCCTCGAGATCTTTCGGAGGGGGGCCTTCCCGCCCTCCCCATCGGAGGGGGGAGATTGAGCCCGCGAAGGGCGGGCTTTGCGCTTCCCCCAAACGAGCGTCCAGCCCTCCGAGGTGGAGGTGGAGGGCTGGTCAGCAGGGGCAAGGCCAGGGGGCGCAGTTTGTTTTCGGGGGGTGGGGGGGCGTTGAGGCAAGGGAGGGAAAGAGGAGGGTAGGGTGACCTCCACCTGGGGGGAGCCCTCTCCCTCGCCCGGCAGCAACCGCGCCACCCTCTCCTCCTCGGGCCCTGCAGAAACAGATCGAATAGAGTCAGGGCCCGCCTGCTCGCTCGGGCACGCCGGAGGGGACGCCTTCGGCTGCCGAGCAGAGCCATCGGTTGGAGGAGGGGCAGCCGCGGATGCCGGACTTCCAGGGGGGCTGGCGGTGGTAAGGCCGGCATCCTCCCGGGCCCCGGGGGTCCCGGGCGCCTCCTCCGACCGGGCCAAGGGACAGTCCCTCCGGACGTGCCCCATCGCCTGGCAGAGGAAGCACCGGGCCTCCCCCAAAGAATAGTGGACCCGGTAGAGGGCCCCCTGGTAGGGCACCATAAAGGACCCCTCGAGCGCCACCCCGCCACGCACCGCCGGCGGCATTTGCAGTTGCACCTGCTGGCGGAATGACAAGACGTGGCGGAGGGCGGGGTCCTTACAGCCCAACGGGAGAGGGCTGATGACAGAAATTGGCTTCCCCAGGGTGGAGAGGGAAGGCAACAGGGCGGCATTGGGGAGGAAGGGCGGGACAGAAGTGAGAACCACCCGTACGCCCAGGTCCTCCAATGGCTCGAGGGGCACGTGCACGCCCCCCACCGCCAGGCCCCTCTCCACCGCCTCCTGGGCGGCGGCCTCCGAGGCAAGGAAGAACACCACCTTGCCGTACATTTTGGAGGCCACCACCACGGCCGAGGCCCCCACCACCCTCGCCAACGTCCGCACGTAAGTTTCGACGTGGGGCGAGGCGGCGACCAGGTGGCAGCGAACACCATGCCTCCAGGTCAGGGTGGGAAAGGGACCCCGACCACCAGGGATGGTGCTGGAGGCGGCGGTATGGGCAGATGACCCGGCATGTGGGGGTCGGCAGCGGCCACCTGGGCGTACGCTCTGGGGGCTGTGAGTGGATTTCCCCCAGAGCTGGTGGAAGGAACAGCAAGGAAAGGAGGGACTGCGGCAGATGTTTGGGCTGCAATGGGCGGGTCAGCCTCGGCCACGGGGGGCATAGCCTTCCGGGCCGGGCCTTTGCCCTTCTTCCCTCCCCGGCCCTTCTTACCGGCCAAGGTAGAAGGCCCCCCCATATCGGGGGTGGGGGGTCGGCCGTGGCAACGGCGGAGCTCGGGCCAGGGGTCGGGAGGTCAGCTGCAGCAGTTATTTGGGCCGATGACCGTGGGGGGACCGTAGGGCCCGCAGGGGCAGTGGCCTCCTCTATCATTTATAGAGGGCGGCAAGAGGCACAGATGGCAAGGAAGAAAGGTAAGGGTTAGCCACTCCCCACGAAGCAACAGGCGGGGGGAAGGGCATCAATGAAAGGAGGGGGATGGAAAGGGGGAGGGCACTGGTTCGAGGAAGGGGCGATCGTGGAGGGGGAGGGTTAGCAGCCGCTCCTCCCTGCTAAGACTGTGGCAGAGGAGGAGGGCGCTATTGCGGGGGGAAGGACGCGAGAGTAAGGGGATATACAGTTGAGGCGGAGGGGGAAGGGGGAAGCAGCCACTCTCTCCCGTTGACTGATTGCAGGGAGGGAGGGCGCTAACAGGGGCGGGATAAAAAAAAGGGAACCAAGGAGCCAGCAACCACTCCTCCCTGTAAGGCTGGGAACAGAGGAGAAGGGTGCTGGCACGATGGGCAAGGGACAAAGCAACGTGTACAGGACAGGGGCCAGCTCCTCCGGCTGCACTGGGGTATAAAAGGGGGCTATGGGATCATTGGGGGGAGTGCAGTGTACAGGGGAACTAACCAAAAAGGGGAGGGTAGGACACAGGTGCTCGGGAGGGGCACAAGGCAAACAGGGTAGTGCTCAAAGGGCTAGCGGGCGGCTGGGGGGAGGGGTGAAAAGGAGGCAAAACAGCAGCTGAGAGGGGCGGGGCACACAACTAGGCTAGCTGGGGCAGGGGCGTGGCCGATAAACTTTGGGAGTGAATGTGGTGGGTAAGTAACTTGAGGGAGGGAGGGAAAAACAACCTAGGCTAGCAGGGGAGGGCAGACAGTGGGGAAAGGAACAAGCTGCTGGGGTAGGGTGGGTGACCAGGGGTGAGGGAGGCCCCCCAACCAAATGTAGCTGAGGGAGGGGGGCCAAGTCCAAGGGGGTGGGGAGGGAGCACACCCACGAGCGCTGTGAGGGCTCGACCTCGCCCACCGCTGCAGCAGAGTCCCAGATGGAAGGCGGGGCAGCAAACCCCGCCAAGGGGAGAAGAGACAGTCCAGGTGGTGAGGGGCAGTGGAGGGGGCGTTGGGGTGGTGGCAGCAGAAAAGGGGGGGCAGCTGGACTTGGGGGGAGGGCTCTGGGCCCCTCCCCCTGCCCCCTTTTTTAGTGGCTCAGTTCACTACCACCCCTGGAGCAGGTGGAAAAAAAAGCTCAGTCTGATAAACAAACCCCCTCCACAGTTCTGGATGGTGGTTCTCCTTTTTTCCTCCTTGGCGGGGCGCAGCAGCAGCAGTGGCAGTGGGCGGTCAGCAGTCAGCGGTGGAAGGCCTCTGGGTGGTGGGTGCTGGTGGGGTCCTCTTCCTCTGGAGTGGAGGAGGGGAGGGGGGGGGCAGCCGGCAGGCCCCCCCTCTCCCCTCAGGCAGCAGCAGTAGCCGGTGGTGGTGAGAAGTGGTGGTGTCCGGGGGGAGCGGGTCCAGCAGCACGGAGGTCTCAGGTGGTTGCTGGGTGGAGCAGGGAGAGCCCCAGCAGGAGCAGGAGCAGGAGCAGGAGCAAGGGGAGGGAGAAGGAAGAGCAGCAACACTGCACCCTGCTGCCTCTCCTCCTTCTCTGGAGTGGAGCGGGGCAGAGTGGCCGCCCACTGACCCCTGAGCCTTGGTGGGCAGCACCTGGCCCTAGCAACTCACCTGGATGGAAACCAGGAGGCGGGGCCAGGGATATAAAAGGCCTGCCAGAGAGGCCAGTCAGACCCCAGTGAGCAAGAAAGCCAGAAGCCTCCCCAGCACAACCAAGCGAGGAGCTAGACCCTGGGGAAGCTGACAACTAGCCTGGGCCGCCAGGCCTACTACTGGAGGACTGCACGGAGAGTTTGTTTACCTGACTGGAGGACTCCGACCCACAGTGCCCAGAGGACCTGCTCCAGACCCAGGTACAACCCGAGGGGGGAAATGGAAGCAGCCCAGGGGTAGCCGACCCCTGTTTAGCAGAAGGTCAGCGTGTTGTAGTACAGACCCCCGCTGATCCAGCAGCAGAAGGTCAATGTGTTGCGCTACGGATCCCTGCTGACTCAGCAACCATCTGCTCTGCTGCTGTTAGGGTCCTGGGCTGGGACGCAGTGGAGTGGGTGGGCCTGCATCCCCCTTGGCACCCACAGAATCATAGAACCATAGAGCTGAAAGAGACCTCAGGAGGTCATCAAGTCCAGCCCCCTGCTCTAGGCAGGACCAATCCCAACAAGATCAACCCAGTCAGGGCTTTGTCAAGCCGAGACTTAAACACCTCTAGGGATGGAGACTCCACTACTTCCCTAGGTAACCCGTTCCAGTGCTTCAGCACTCTCCTAGTGAAATACTTTTTCCTAATATCCAACCTGGACCTCTCTCACCACAACTTAAGACCATTGCTCCTTGTTCTGCCATCCGTCACTACTGAGAACAGCCTTTCTCCATCCTCTTTGGAACCTCCCTTCAGGAATTTGAAGGCTGCTATCAAATCCCCCCTCACTCTTCTCTTCTGCAGACTAAACAGACCCAAATCCCTCAGCCTCTCCTCATAGGTCATATGCTCCAGCCCCCTAATCATTTTCAATGCCCTCTGCTGGACCCTCTCCAATGCGTCCACATCCTTTTTGTAGTGGGGGGCCCAGAACTGGACACAATACTCCAAATGTGGCCTCACCAGAGCCGAATAAAGGGGCAGGTCTCCCCCCTCGCCTGTTCCCGTTCAGCCGCCTGCATCTGCCAGACCCCCCGCCTGAGCAAAGGGACCCAGCTGGGGCTGTTGCAAACGGACCTTGAGCTATTTGTGTCTCCTTCCCTGTTGCCCCGCACTGAACCAGGGCTTGGGCATACAAACTGTTTTCCCTGCAGCCCCACCCTGAACAGGGCTCAGACTTAAAAAATGGCTCTCTGCTGCCCTGCTCTGAACCAGGGGTTGGGTATACAAACTGTTTCCCTGCAGCTCTGCCCTGAACCAGGGCTCGGAATTATAACTGCTTCCCTGTTGCCCCGCCCTGAACCAGGGCTTGGTTGTACAAACTGTTTTCCTGCCTCCCGCCCTGATCCAGGGTCTGGGCATTGTACTAACTGCCTGCTACCCCTCCCTGAAGTAGGGTCGGGCCTGGGGACAGCCCTTGGGGTATATTGTCACCCTGCCCGGAACAAGGGCTGGTGCGTAAAGACTTTTTGCTATAGACTGTGCGTTGGTGTAGTGGGGCAGAGTGGCCACCCACTGACCCCGAGGGGAAGAAGCCCATTCCTGAGCCCCATTGGGCCTACACTCTTAGGCTTTGTCTACACTGCCAGCTTTGCCGGCAGTGCCTACGCAAATGAAGCATGGATTAGCATATTGCCGTGCTTCTTTTGCATAATTTATTCAAGCCATTTTTGCGCAAGGGGTTTTTGCACAAAAACAAGCAGCATGGACAGGTTTTTTTGGTGTGAAAACCCCATTTTGCGCAAGATCTTTATGCCTCTCCTGGCACTGCTTGTTCTTGCACAAAAATGTCTTGAATAAATTATGCAAATGAAGCACAGCAATATGTTAATTCATAGTTCATGCAGTGTACACGTAGCCTTAATGAATTTTCCTTGAAAGCAAGAGGCAGAATACTTTGAAATTAGTTACAACAGTATACAAAAAAATATGTGCTTAATGGCATATGAGAGGAAATGTTGCCCAAATACATTGGAACAAACTCATACTCTTACAAAATGAGCTACCAAAAACTGAGTTGATTAACCTGATTGAACTACATTCAAAATACCCATATACAAGAAACTACATGGAACACAACTTACCCTATTCATTAGTACAGAAGACTAAGCTCACCCTAACAAGATTTGAACTTGCGAGTCTAGGGTATCCAAATCCAAAGCTTAAATTGTTAACATACCTCCTCTGCCATGTGGCTTCATGAGAGACCAAAAGTCATGTCCATAGTCATTATTCTAAAGGGGGTTCCTTAAAAATGACCTAGTGTTGTTGTTTCTTCTTCCAGCAGGTTTGAAAAAATGCCCAGAAATATTCTGCACATGTACTTCTAATATTCTGACCGAATTTATTAGAAATAATGTTTTTTGGTGATATAATACTGAATTATAGTGCTGTAGTAATGCTGCTATATTTAGAAATGGACACTTCCTTTTCAAACACTTTTTTGTTCACTTCTGAAGTTTTCAAATTACTGTCTAAGTTAATATTTCTCACATGGGGTCTCCATTCAGATTATTTTGCTTTGATGTTTAAAGGACAACCTACCATTTTAAACTTCTGAATATATGGCTTTTTTTAAAAAAATCACATTATTTTAAAATTTGAAAAAGGGATATAGATTCTGTTCTCAATAAAGAATATTTGATTTTTTTTCTTGCATCAAAATATTTGAGAAATAAACAGATATTTGGAAAGAGAGAAATAAATGAATGAGTAATTGGATTGTAGGCTCATACAGTTCATTTGCTTCTGTACGCTGTGCACCCATTGCACACACCACTAGCATCCTTCATTTCCTGATTCCCCTTTTTTCTCATCCCCCATACTCAAGGCTCCATTCTAGGGAACTATATATTGCCACGGTTTCCTTACCCCCAAACCAGGATCCCCCCATTCTTCCCTTTTACCAGGGGTTTTGTGTGCCTTCCCATTCCTTCCTCCCCCATGCCAACAGCTCTGCATCTCAATCTTTTCTTTCCCACTTCTGAAGTACCTTTCTTACCTGCAAATTGGAGGGATAGGTAAATAGTTGGTGCCCCATCATTCTCGCCCCCATCCGCAATGAAGCAGCCTTTGGGGATACAACACTAGAATAGAGGAAGGAATGAAGCCTCCTTCAACCTTCTCTCCCCCTAATTCCTTTGCTGATTGATTATCTCTTCCATGGTAGTTAGGCAGTTCTCAGCTCTATATTTATTGCTTTCACAGATCCTGTATCATTGGCAAAATTACTAAAATATTACTGTACATGAATCATTTAAAAGTTTAATATAATGTAATGTTTTATGTAAAGCTTAGTTACCTCAAGATCATCCAGTGAACGAGTAATGCTAAATCGCTTAGATCTTCCAAAGGATCTCCGAACAGAGGAACGTTGGGGAGCCAGATCTAATGCAACTGGATGCCTAAATTTTGCACCCTAAACACAAAAGAAAACATAGGGTTAATTGTATTTTATTTTAGTATTTTTTGTATTTGTATTTTATTTTACTATTTACTTACATAGAGCAACTTCTCAGAGACAACATCTGATTTCTAGAGATGTTTGCCTTTTATCCAGTTTTACAACTGTATTGACAGGAATACTGAATACCAAAGAGGAAGATCTTAAAAGTAATAAAACTGAATTAGCTGCCCACTTTGAATGAGTGTTAGCACGTGTCTCCCCTTGGTACCTCTGAAATTCTCTACTCAAGTGACTTAAGTTCATGAAGTGACTTTTCCAGCCAAAAGCCCCAGATTTGCAAATATTTAGACGTGAATGACTTTATGTTAGTAATCAGTGGGACTGCTCATCTGCATAAAGTAAATTGTATGTATAATTATTAGCATCATGTGTGCTCATAGCTGAATATAAGGGAGACCTAGCCCCAAACATTTAATGTCTATAAAATGCTTGCTCATATTTCCTCCATATGAAGCTACAATAACAACAGAATCCATCTTACCTAATATTTGATTAACTCTTTCTGTATGTTTTAAATATGCCTGGAACATTCCCTGAAATTTTAGAACTGAACAAATGCAGCATTCAAGTTATCATATTACATCGAAACAGAATGGATAACAAGTTGAGGATAAAACTGTCTTATGTTCCCACTTTGATGACTTATGCTTCCTTTTTATGGCCTATCACCAATAAATTCCTACTTTCTAAATTACATGAGCCTAAAACAGGGGTGGGTAAATACCAGCCTATGGGCCAGATCTAGACTGCCAGGGTTATAGCCCTAGGTGGGCTCCCACACCACCTCTGCGCCTCCGCAGGTATGGGGGATCACAGCTCCCATTGGCTCATTTAAAAATAACAGTTACAATTAAATCACATCACAAACATGCTATACATGTAGTTTCATAAAAGTGAATTAATAGCTCTAGTCTGCCCAGCATAACTACTAGCTCTTGCTTCTTAAAAGTTCTGGGCTTTCAATTTCTGTTTCTCAGCAGACTAAAAAGTAACATGTGCAAATAAAAACACAAGCTGGATAGGATTGTTTTTATTCTGTGCTTATGTGATGGTGGACTGTGGCTGAGCATGGCAGTGGAGATAGTTAAGACAGAGAGACAATATATCGGAAAGAACAGAGGCAGCACAGAAAGGAACAGGGTAGGGGATTGGAAAGAAAAAAGAAAGACATAATTCAACACAGAGACAGTTTCCTATATTTCCTCACACTTTTGCCACAGAAAAACTGTCATGGCTTCTCAGCATATAAGAGACCCTATCTGGGAATATTTTGAAGAAATTAATTGCCTGTGTAAAAAAGGAAAACATGTCAAGTGTAGGCAGTGCAAGAAGATACTCAGGGCCTGGTTGCAAGACTGAAATATAAGAAAAACTGCTTATTGGAGGAAAATGTTGTGGATGAAGATGTGGATATGGATAAGTGGATCAATTGGTTAATAACTTAAATAGTTAACTTTGCAAAGCATCATTCTTCAAAACTATCTATGCTTTTTATTGTAAGTGTCATCTGAAAAGTAAATTTCCAAGCTGTTTGCTATGTTGGATATTGCTAGGGGGAAAAAAGTTGAGTTAGATAATCCTTATGGCTTGTTTAATTAGTTAAGTAGATTTAGAATTTATCATGCAAGTATACCATACAGAAAGCTTAAGTAAGAGAAATCTAGAGTTGCTAGTTGCCACTGAGATAAGGTCAAATCTAATATGGTCTGTGCTTATGTGATAGTGGACTTTGGCCGTGTAAGGCAGTGGAGATGGTTAAGACAGAAAGACAATATATAGGAAAGAACGAAGGCAGCAAGACAAGGTCAAATTTAATATGGCTGATTTCTGAGAACTCAGTTTTGCAAAGTCAGTGGTCCATGTCCTCACTGCAGGGAAGAATCAAATATAGTCTTAAATAGTGTGTTCCCGCTAGGAATCCTATTGTCCACTCAGAGAGCAATGCACTTTGGGTAGCTTTGCATTCTGGACTATGCTCCTGGTACATGCTGGGACAAAAATTCCGCAGAAAATTCCACAGCGGGTGGTTATGGGCTCATGTCGTCAGCATCCCATTATGTACTCAACTAGTCCCTCCCTCCCTTACATGAGATCAACAGGAAGCAGTATGCTCGCAACTTTTTGTGCCCTGTTTTCCCATGCAGACACCATAGCACCGCAAGCATGGAATCAGAGCATACCATAGCATGTCGCTCTGCCAGGAAGAAGAGGAGGATGAATCTCGGCTTGGCATGGAGTCACTTCTCATCCATGCCCTTGTGCTGAAGCAAGAGCAGCCACCACACAGTTCTGTGGACAGGGTGGAGAACAGTGCCATGAGAGAAGCACAGCCTGGTGGGACTGCATTTTGATGCAGATACAGGATAATCAGCAATGGCTGCAAAACTTCCAAATGTGCAAGACCACTTCCTTGGAATTTTCCACATGGCTTTCCCCTGCACTGAAGGCAAGAATACCAGAATGAGACCCACTCTAACCCTGGAAAAGGATATGGCAATAGCATTCTAGAAGCTTACAACACCAAACAGCTACCATTCAGTGAGGAAACAATTCAGAGTGGGGAAAATCTACAGTGGGGGCTGTTATCATACAAGTAATCAAGGCGATCAACACCATTCTGCTTTGGAGGGCTGTGACTCTGGGAAATGTGGGCACTCTAGTGGATGGCTTTGCAGCGATGGGGCTCCCTATCTTGGCCCCCAGACACCTTATCAAAGAGTACATACATAAACTGCAAGGGGTACTTCTCCATGGTGCAGCAGGTACTGGTGGATCAAAAGGGCCATTTGACCAACATCAATGTGGGATGGTTGAGAAAGGTGCATGATGCGCACATCTTTAGGAACTCCTGTCTCTTCAAAAAGATATATACTGGAACTTTTTCCCACACTGTTAAATCAGAATCTGAGAGGTGGAAATGCCAATTATGATCCTTGGTGACCCTTGCTCCTGTGCCTCATGAAGCCATACACAGGCAGGCTGGACCCCAGTAAGGAGGAGTTCAACTACAGCCTGAGCAAGTGCAGAATAGTGGTTGAATGCATCCTGGACATTTAAAGGGAAGGTTTAGGAGTCTTGTGACTCAGTTGGACCTCAGCGAATACAACATTCCCTTTGTGGTGTCAGCCTGTTGTGTGCTCCATAATCTTTGTGTGAGAACAGGGGAAACTTATCTGGCAGGGTGGGGTACTGAGGCAGATAGCCTAGGCAGAGAATTTGAGCAGCCAGACACCAGGGCGATAAGAAGAGCGCAGCTCAGGGCAGTGCAAATCAAAGAGGCCTTGAAGGACAGCTTTATGAATGGCCAGTTTGGAGACCCCTCCACTTTGCTCTCAACAAGTTGCCCCTGCAACCGGGATAACAATGTTAGAGAAATGCTTATAAAAATGTGGAAGCCAGTTAAAACTAACCATTTGCCTGGCCAACTTGGACACTTGCACTTACAAGTGTAATAAGAATAGAACCCATTGCCACAAAGATGTTGAGGTAGTGGTTCTATGGCTCCTAACTGAAGAAGGTGATTTATCTCCTGTCATAGCAAACTTTCATGAGGAGGGTCCCTGAAGAAGAATGGGGAGGAGTATTACAGACAGGATATGTATTGCATACCTGGATCAGACGACCTCTAAAATCCATTAGTCTAACATTATGCATTTCAGGCATGGCAGAATGCTGCCAATTGGTGGCCAAATAGGCATACAACCATGGGAAGTGGTCTCTCAGCACCTCAACCAGCCCATCACAAGTAGCGTATACAGCAGTGATTGTGACAAGGTTTGCAGACCAGATAGGGAAGTTCCCAGAGCACAAACTTTCTCAATTTGAAGTTCATAGACTGACACTGAGCCGTGTAAGGCCTGTGCGGGGACTGGAGACTAAAATGTCTTTTACCCCAATGTACAGAATCCCAGCAACCAGAGGGTAGCCCTGGAATCCTTTCCACTATGAAGGGAGGCATAAGTCTTTTCAGTTAAGAGCTTTGTGCACTCAGAAGGAAGGTTTTCCAATGTAGGTTGGACCTCTTTCTGGAATCCTGACAAGTGGAGCTATGATTCCCATCACCTCGCCACCACCATGGAAATGGACCTAAGGGACAGGCTTGGGCAATATACGGCTCACAGGCCAGATTGGCACCACCAAGCCACCAGATCCAGCTTGTGGACGCTGTGGGGAGCCCCAGGCAAGCCTGCTTGCCTTGCCCCACCTGCATGCCACTCAGAAAAGTGGCTGCCGGGCCGTTTCTCTTTAAAAACTGAGTCCGGAGGGGAGGGGGCAAGGCTTCAGGCACCACCCCCACTACCAGCACAATCCTATACCAGCCAATGAAAGCTGCCTGTTTGAATAACAGGCAGCACACAAAGCACTATGTCCCCCTCCTCTCCAGCTCATAGTTATTCACACACGCACATGGCCCTGCAGACTGTGTGGGGGTGTGGCAGGCTCTCTGCCTGCCTGAGCAACATGCTGGGCTGCTGGCCAAGAGTCACTCAGTTAAGTCTCCTGGCCAGACCCTGCCTCTGGCATCCCAGCCCCTCCCTTTCCCAACACTCTGCCCCCTCACTCCACATACCCAAAACCGTCTGCCCCCTCCTGCATCCATATATGCAAGAGCTCTCAGTGGTTAGAAACCCACAGCCCCTTATTTGTCCACTCAGCCACTTCTCTGAATTAAAGTTACTTTAAATCATCTAACGAGTAGTTGGCCAGTCCAGTGCCCTAGGTCACAACCATCTCCTTCACCCAAACCCTCCCAGACCTCATTCTCCCTCCTGCACACCAATCCCTTACCCGAAGCTGCCTTCTGCACCCAATCTCCATCCCAAACCCCACACCTCCTCTATTAATATCATGGAAGAATGCAGCCCTTGATCACTTTCCAAAATCTTGGAATGGCCCCCCATCAAAAATTATTGCCCACCCCAATTTAGGTACTGTGTTGGTGACCTTGAGGGCTGATTATAGTGTGGATTTGCTACTAATTTCCCTTCCTGTATAACAGCCTTGAAGGATTTTGTTTCGGTTTTCACCAAAAAGGTTGCTGGTGATTGGATACCTACCATAGTGAATGCTAATGGAAATGGGGTAGGTTCAAAAGCTCAAATAGGGAAAGAACTTGTTAAAAATTACTTAAACAAGTTAGATGTCTTCAAGTCATCAGGGCCTGATGGAAGTGCACTCTAGAATACTCAAGGACCTAACTGAGAAAACAACTGAGCCATTAGCTATTATCCTTGAAAATTCCTGGAAGATAGAAGAGATTCTAGAAGACTGGAAAAGGGAAAATATACAGGTTGGAACTTGCTGGTCCAGCATCCTCGGGACCTGACTGGTCTCAAATGAGGGAATTTGCTGGACCAGGAGAGGTCCCCTGCTGCTGGCTTTCTAGTCCACTGCTCCACTTCTGGCCCCAGCTCATCACCCTGTTGATGGCCCCAGCCGGGCTGCCTGCCAATGGTCCCAACTTGGTGAGCTGCTGTCTCCACCCCTCCCCCTGCCGGGCTGCCACAGCCTGGTCCCCCTGCCACACTGTCACAGCCCTGGATCCAGTTCCCCTCCCAGGGATACAGCTCTCTTCAGCCACATGCTGCAAACCACTGCACCAAGAAGAAATTACAAAGCAGAGTCAGGAGTCCAGGGTGTTTAAATAGTGCTGGACTGCTGCATGGCCCAGTTTCAGCTCCAGCTCACCGTCTCACATGGCTTTGGCCCCCTGCCAGACTGCCATGTGGCCCTGGCTGATATCTAGCATGACAACTTAGATGAAGGAGGAGGGGAAGCTATTAGGTGCTGCCTCATGGCTTCAGTTTCTGGGAAAGTAGCACTCTTCCCAGGAAGCCATGTATGCCGGACATCATTATGCTCCACCGGTATAACTGAACCCTGTTTCCCCCACTCCCATCTACTGGCCCCTGCAGTCTGGGAAAGTAGCACTGTTCCAGGAAGCCGTGGCATGTGCCAGACACAGAGGGAAGTCACCCGCCCCACCGGCATGACCAAACCCCATGTCTTTCCTCCCACCCACAGGATCATGCCCTGGCTGGTCCCTTACCCACTCCTGGAGGAAATGTAGGCTGAGCACCAGGATAGGGTTGTGGAATGGCAGTAGAGGAGAGTGTGCAGGGAGTTGCAGGTGCATAGTATCTTTGCCTCCACGACGACAGTGATAGAGCTCCAAGCTGTGTGCCTAGAGGCTCCCTGCCAGAAGCCTGTCCAACCTATGTAAAATAGCTTTCCCTCCTCCCGCAGTTCCACAGCTTTCCACCCCCAGGACCTCCAGGACATGGGGGCGGAGGAACTCAAAGGTAGCTTCACACACCACCTCCATGGTCTTGAGAGGGAAAAGGCTGTCCTCATGTTTCTGAGCGCCCCCCTTTGGGTTCCTATAGTTTCCTCCCTGCTGCTTTCCCTAAATAAAAATGCATGATCAATAGTCTCTTTACTGCTTGTACTGCAGGGGTGAGGGATTACAGGCAAAAAGAGTAAATACAGGGGCACCTCATTGAGAGCCATGTGCATAAGTCTCAAAACTGGCCATTCATAAAACATTTTCAAAGCCTCTCTGATTTGTACTACCCTGCGTTGTGCTGGCTGCTCAAAATCTCTAGCTATGTGCTCTGCCTCAGCACCCCACTCTGCTAGACAGGTTTCCACCTTGCTCTTGCAAAGATTATGGAACACACAGCAGGCTGACACCACAAAGGAAATATTGTGTTTACTGAGGTCCAACGAAGTCACAAGACTCCTAAACCTTCCTTTTAAATTCCCAAAAGCACATTCAACTACTATTCTAAGCTTGCTCAGCCTGTAGTTGATCCACTCGTTACTGGGATCCAGGCTGCCCGTACATGTCTTCCTGAGCCATGGGAGCATGGGGTAGGCAGGGTCATCAAGGATCGCTATTGGCATTTCCATCTCTCTGGTTCTGATTTTGCGGTTTGGGAAAAAAGTTCCAGGGTTCATCATTCTAAAAAGGGAGGAGTTCCTAAAGATGCATGCATCATGCACCTTTCCTGACCATCCCACATTGATGTCAGTGAAATGGCCCTTGTGATCCACCAGTACCTGCAGCACCATGGAGAAGCACCTTTTGTGGTTTATGTACTCCTTGGTAAGGTGGTTGGGGGCGAAGATGGGAATGTGTGTTCCATCTATTCCCCCGCGCCCCTCCTCACAGTTAGGGAACCCTGTCGTGGCAAAACCATCCACTATGGTATCCACATTTCCCAGAGTCATAACCCTCCATAGCAAAATGGTGTTGATCGTCTTGCCTACTTGCATGACGACAGTCCCCACTCCAAATTGATTCCTCACTGAACGGTAGTAGTTTGGCATTTCAAGCTTCTAGAGTGCTATTGCCACATGCTTTACCAAGGTCAAAGCAGGTCTCATTCTGATATTCTTGCACTTAAAGTCAGGGGAAAGCCATTCAGAAAGTTCCAAGAAAGTGGCCTTACACATTTGGAAGTTTTGCAGCCACTGCTGGTCATCCTGTATCTGCATCAAAAATGTGGTCCCACCAGTCTGTGCTTCTCTCACAGCACCAGAATTGGCTCTCCACCATGTCCACAGGATTGAGTGGTGGCTGTGCTTCTCTCATGGCACCAGAACTGGCGTTCCACCATGTCCACAGGACTGAGTGGTGGCTGGCTTTGAATCAGCAGAAGGGTTTGCATGAACAGCAACTCCATGGGATCCTGAGATTCATCCTCATCTTCTTCCTGGCAGAGTGACATGTGTACACTCTCAAAATACTGTGCCATTAGGTACACCACGTCAGACGTCAACATCAGAATGATTTGGTGCAAAACTGGATCCATGCTCATGCTGTTATGACATCTACGTGGGCAACCAGATGCCATAACAAGGCCAAAAAGGCCGCAAAAAGACTGTCTCCTATTGATCCCAAGCAAGGGGGAAGGGACTAGATGAGCATATTATGGGATGCTGACCACTTGAACCCATAACCACCTGCACAGTTTTGGTCCCAAAATGCACTGGGAGCATAACTCAGAATGAAAAGCAGCACAGGCACTATCGGATAACTACTCGCAGTGCATCGCTCTCAAAGTCAACAGCAGACTCCCTAATAGGGGATGTGCTACTTCGGACTACATAGAATTCTTCCCTGCAGTGGGGACACAGAGCTTCAACTTTGCAAAATCAGGTTATCAGAAGTCAACCATAAAAGATTCAACCTTATCTCATAGTGTAGACATGGCCTGAGATGCATCCCTACAAAAGTTCTCAAGACGTGCTCAGGATTAGAGCTCCCTTCTTGCAGATCTTAGGAAATCTGCAGAATCATTGGCAAATGTTCCATACCCCATGCTTTTTCTTCCCGTCTGACGTTGTGATGGCGCATCGGGGTTCTCCCCGATCCTGCACCCACGTAGCAGCCAGAACAGACTCCACCAGCCAGTAGAATAGAGGGGGTTTATTGCTTCTTCAGGATACAGCACAGCACAGAGGTGATGTGGTTACAGGAGTCAGGGCCAGGGTGCCTCAGACCCCTTGGGTTAGGGGATCCATCGCCCCCTCAGCACTCAGCTTAGTCTGTTCATGTTTCCCAGCCAGAAACTGCCTCGCTCCCCCAGACCCTGCCCCCCAGCCATGTGGCCATCTCCGCCTCCCTTCCTTTGTCTCTCCCTCTGGGAAGATACTTGTTATCTGCTCAAGTTGGGACTTGGTGTCTGGGCCAATACAAATGTGGGTGAGTCAGTGGGAATCACACATCACAGCGCAGGGGAACCCCGGGTTACAGAGGAGATAGCACCCCCACTACGTCACAGATGTTACTTTAGTTTTTAAAATAATTGTAATTACCTAACAAAACATAATGTAGATACCAAATTATGGTAGACACACATATGTAAAAATTTTTACATGAAACCTTTTAGCAAAATTAAGCTATTACAATGCTAAACATTTGGAATAGTAAAGGAAGTTTATCTTTGACTTTCTGCTTTCTCACGTTTGTATTTAAATTTAACCTCTACTGTGAATTTCCTTTTTAAAAGTTGGGGTTTTGCCAACAATATTCTTTCATCCATAAGTTACTGAAATATTTTCTCAACTTTAACTTCATTTTAACTTTTTTATTAACTCCTGGGAATTAATTAATATTTGTAAGGTACTTTAAGATCCTCAGATATTTTTATGCAAGACAATATCAGTCAGGCTTCCCCATTAAATAGGTTGATTAGTAAGTCACAGCACTTGTGGTAAATGCAGATGTGAAAAAGAAAAGGGTACGAAGTATCAACTCTATGTACAATTTTGCAATTATAAATGTTACACAAATTAAAAGTTTTATTAAACAAATGCAACAGTAACTTCAGAGTGCTTTGCAGTACCCTGTATGATATGAACATTCTTACCTTTTTAGCTTCTTTAGACTTTCTAATATTGTGTGGAGGGCCAAACTTGTTGTGTGCGCAAAACACTTTCTTAGACCATTCATTTTTATGAGACGTTAATTGGGGCTGCCCAAAGCTGCCATCAACTCTATATCTGTCAGCTGGAATCTTATTCATTGGAGGGGGAAGAGTACCACAGTTAACACTTGACCAGCCATCTGTAGAATCTGTATAAGACTCCTGGTCACTGGCATTTCCATGTTGCCATTCTCGCAAGACATGAACAGGCAACCATCTCTGATTGCCTACGCCTATAGTACTTTTCTTGGATGGCGGCACTGAGCTTCGAGAAGAAACTAGTGGAACTTCAATACGAGCTGAAGGACTTAAGTGCTTACTTAAACTTTGTGATTTGTCATTCTGAATTACTTCTAAAGGAGTGCTTCCTTCTTGATCATGACAGAAGCTATTCCACTGGGAAGTATGTTGATTCTGTCCTCTTACAACTGGATTTTCCCATATACTATTAGGTATATGTTTACTTGGATTGCCTCCTAAATCAACCACCAAAACTCTATTGCTTTTTTCTTCTTGGTTAAAATTTCCAATACCACTATCACTGTTACTGCTTGTACTGTTATTCTGGTGAGCATCTGCATCACCATCAAGGAAAGCTCTTGCTCGCATTCCCTCAATCAGCTCACCCATATCCCTATAGAGAACAGAAATAAATTGAAGAACAGGTAAAGATGACGTTGGAAATTCTAAACAGCCATTTGTGTCTGGATCTGCCGTACATTCCAGTCCAAAACGTCTTGCTATTCCTTGGTGAATTTTATGATGAAATAATTCTGGATCGACCATGAACACATGACAAGATGTCCTCAGAACCTCTTCATCTTCCTGAGCCAAACTTGCATCATCATTGGTCTGCATGGTAACTAGCCCAAAAAATCTTCTATCATCAGGGCACACAGCACTAAATGCCAGTTTCTCTGCAGGATACTCTGCCACTACACCAGACTTGTCACTGCAGAGCTGAATGCAGTCATGCATAATCTTCATCATTACCAATGAATGGATTTTCTGTTCTGCCCGAAGTCGTCTCATACATCCCCGAATAGCCTGCAAACTATCATTTTCCAAATTTGAGCTTGTTGAAGGAAGTTCAATAGAGCCTAGGTAACCTACCACCATAGCAACATTTAAAATACTTGCGTCTAACCCAAAGTCTTCTGGATTTTCCGGTCCAATTTGAAAAACTGAATCATCATGTAACACTTTAGATATTTCTTCCTTTGAAAGTAAATTAGGGTTATTATTTATATGTTCATGTCCAATTTCAAATTTAATAGCAGCAGTCTCAGAAAGGGATCTTTGTTTTGGTACTGAATTATCTGCATTACACGCACAAAAACTAGGATTTTCAAAGAGCATGTTGAAAATTCCACCAGACTGCATTTCTTCAACAACCTTCTCTGCTCTATTTATACCCAAGACTTTAGAGTCAGGCTTTGGCTTCAGCCACCCTTTCCCATCATAAAAACCGACTTCTTCATCACTAGAACATGAGTCAATATGACTTATGCCTTCAGCAATGACCATGTGCAGGACTCCAGAACATTTTCCTATTAGTTTGACCACATCTTCATGAGAAGCTTTTTTAACATTAATTTCATTAATTGCAAATATTTGATCTCCTGCCTTAAGGCCCACATAATCTGCGGGACTTCCTTTCATGACACAGCTAAGAACACATGGAGCTTGTCCAGAAAGGGTGAACCCATAGCCAGCTCTTCCTCTTGCAACTTCCACACTTCTTATCCGAGGAAAAGCATGAATATTGAGTCGACGTTTAACTGTTTCCCCTGGTCTATACATTTTGCTTAATTTCTGGATCTGGAGCAGCCCTTAAGTCAAATTCTTATTCATAGTTCATGTAAGTGATTTCCTGGTGTCCCAGTTCCTTTATCTGCAGAAGCCCTAAAAATAAATGAATAAATAAATGTTGATTTAATACTTTATTTTTCCATTTTTGTTCTCAGTGCTTGGGGATACATTTATCAAAATTACTATAAAAATATCAAAATAATAAAATATACGAACATGCTCATGATCTCTTGGCTATTTTATTAATGCCAAAACAAAGCTGAACAACTGTGGTACGCAGTTCTCAACAATGATGCACACATTGTATTAATAAAGTTGCAACTCTTAAAATAAATTGTTACAACTTATTTACTGAACATGAAGATACAACTATAGAGATCCCCCAATTTTTGTGGCAAAACCACCCCATTTTAATTATTTCCTTATGGCATCCCAGAAAGCACAGACAACACCATTTTGAAGGGCAAAATGATGTCCTTTGCTCAGCATGATCTTGCACACATCATATATGGGATGTCATCTTGAGCAGAGCAAAAGGACATCATCTGCACATTACAGACCATGACCCAATCTGCTGAGAGCATGATCTCATTTGGGGTCATGATGCACAGTCTGGGAATTGTTGAGCCACAAGTATATTACAGCCAGAATGCTTGAAAATAAAACGAACATACTATGTTTAGCTATTTATGTTGCATGATGCTAAACAGTTAGCAGAAATTCTGGAATTTCTTTGGTTATCAACCAAGGACAAGCAGATGTCAAAAAAGATAGCCTTCCCTAGCCATAAAACCGTGATTTTTTAACTCATGAGTAGCTGTATTTTAAATTTTACCTTGCTTTATCTTTATACAGTTTTCTTTTGTGCTGTATTGAAAAAATGTATTAGTTATTTAAGTTTGTGCTTTGTACAAAATAGTTAATAAGAACTTCACAATCCCATCTCTGGATCCTTTTTTGTTGTTGTTGTTTTCCTTTCTTTCTTTTTCTCTTCAGCATCTGAGGAAGTGAGTTGTAGCTCACCCCTAATAAATTTGTTAGTCTTTAAAGTGCCACCTGAATCGTTGTTGTTTTATAATTCTACAGATTGTAATTCTACAAATCTTAGTCAAGGGGAAAATTTCTAAAAATGTCTTACCTAGACCAGAACATCACCCTTTCTGTAAGATACCAACTTAATACAAACATAATTCCTTATTTCAAAAAGACAAACCACATAAAATATTCATGTTTTAGGAAGAGACCTGATACTGAAAAGGAGCATAGGATGCATTATCAGAATAAGAAATCTGGGTAAAACTACACAAAAAGAATGTTAGAAACATCTTTTGATGAAAAGAATATTATAATTATTCTAAAAACTTCATTTAGAAAAGCCTCTAGGAAAAATATGTACTTGGAAGTGTTTAAAAACTTCTGTTTACTTCTTATAAGTTGAAATGACAAACACCTTTGGAAATGTATACATTTAATATCTTAGCTGAAAGAAAAAGCTCCTAATATCATTGCTATGGAATAGTAAAATGCTCTATGTACCAGCATGGAATCTAATGACCTTGCTAAACTAATTACGAATGTAAGGAGCTATTTAAGTATAGAATATTTATATGAATAGGAAAATTAAATACGTGCAGTGCTAAGCAACTTTCACCCAACTCAGAAAGACAAAAATAATCTTTCCAAAAACTGTCATGCAGATCAAACAACTTTTTAGAGAACTATTTAAACTAATGACCATCTATAAGCATTATTTAATATCAAAAGACTGTTTTAAAAACTGAAAACTTTATATACAGAATAGGTGTGTTTGGACTTTTTAGAAAGAATTTAATTTCTTGTTAAACTCTGATAAAACTGAAAAAAATCTCTTAAAACTGATTGAATAAAAATGTGTTAAAAATTAACTTTTAAAGTTATCAGTTGCTTTCCTGCCACAAAACCAAAATCTGTTAGAAATGCTGTTTATTCATTAAATAGACTGAACATTCAAGAGCTGAAGATGTCACCTAAATCAACACTAAGGGTGTGTCTAGACTACACGACTCCGTCAATGGAGCCATGTAAATGAGTTTACTCGGCAAAGGGAAGTGAAGTGGCGATTTAAATAATTGCTGCTTCATTTACATCAAAATGGCCGCAGCGCTGTGCCGATCAGCTGTTTGTCGGCACAGCGCAGCAGTCTAGACGGGGATCTGCCGACCCCAGAACCCTTTGTCGGCAGATCCTTTATGCCACATGAAACAAGGAGTCGGCAGATCCCCGTCTAGACTGCCGCACTGTGCCGACAAACAGCTGATCGGCACAGCGCAGCAGCCATTTTGATGTGAATGAAGCAGCGATTATTTAAATCGCCGCTTCATTTCCCTTTGCCGAGTAAACTCAACTACATGGCTCCATCGACGGAGCCGTGTAGTCTAGACACACCCTAAAGGTCTAGAACAGTGGTCTCCAACCTTTTTAACCACAAGATCGCTTTTTCTATTTAACTTCGATGCAAGATCTACCTCAAACCCAAATACCCATGCCTGCTTCTGCCCCGCCCCTTCTTTGAGGCCCCGCCCCTGTTCCACCCCTTCTCCAAGACCTCACCCTGCTTACTCCATCCCCATTCCTCCCCCATCCTCACTCACTTACACCAGGCAGGGGCAGGGAATTGGGGTGCAGGCTCTGGTCTTGAGCCAAAGAGTTTGGAGTGAGGGAGGGGCCCCAGGCTTAGCCCAGGATGGGGGATTGGGGTCCAGGAGGGGTTTCAGGGTACAAGCTGTAGGAAGGAGTTTGGGTGCAGGAGGACTCACATCTGGGGCAGGAGGTTGGGTGTAGGAGAAGGTTCAGGGCTGGGACAGGGGTTCAGCTGGCTCTGTATCACTTCTGAAAGCATCTGGCATGTACAGCAATGGCTCCATGGTGCCATGTGCTGCCCCTCATCTACAGGCCCTGAGCCCACAGCTTCTACAGGCCACAGTCCCCCGTTATTGATCAATGGGAGCTGCAGAAATGGTGCCTGCAGCGAAGGACAGCATGTGGAGCTTGCTCCAGCCATGACAGGTTAGGCATTTTAGAACTCAGTCAAAAATTACATTTAAGTGTAAGAGAGAAATGAAAATTATGAAGCGCACAGACCAGTCAAAAACCCAAAATAACCCACTTTGCAAGCAGTAGAAGTAACAACAACCCCCCCACTATTTGTTGGGTCAGGAGATGAGAGTGAAGAACAGTGTGTGTTTGTGAGAATGACAGACACACATGCAGTGTGTGAGAGTGACAGATTTGCATTGTCAAGCTCCCTCCATCCCCTTGTCTCTGTGTGGAGTTAAGGTACAGGAGTGGGGGTAGGAGGGACACCCTGACATCAGCACCCCCCGTCTTCTTCCTCCCACACCGTGCACAGCAAGCAGGAGGCTCCCAGGGGGGCAGCTCCAAAGCAGAGAGCAGGAGCAGCATGACAGTGGGTGGAGGGGCAACTGAAGAGCCAGCACTTGATAGCTTCTTGGACAAACCAGTCAGGATCACCTGTCAGAGGCTCCAAGATCTACCAGTAGATCCCAATCTACTGGTTGGTGACCACTGGACTAGAACCAATGAGTGACATCAACAAGCTTTGAATTTAAACAAGCCTGAAAGAGGCTTTTTTTTATATAAAGAAAAGTGTAAAAACTCTGACGTGAGCACCCCTCAGAAATACACCGTAGAGTTAGATGAGGATGTGGGGCTCCCAGCAGGGTCGCTTGGTGGGCCAGGTAGCCAGGAACTATTCTCCATTCCAGAGATGCTTAGCCATTCACAGCAGCTGCTCCGCAGGGAGCAGGAGATGAGACAGTGTAAGTGGCTGAGGCTTGGAGATGTCACTGAGATGCTCACTGAGATGTCAATGGAATCCTGCAGAGAGATGCTCTGAAAACTTTACCTGAGGTACTTGTTAATTCTCTGCCACAGGTTCCATGCCTGTGCAGCTGTGTTCTTCCCCCATTGTTAGACACTGCCCTGTACTATTCTGCAATCACTGATGCGGGGACCAAAGCAGCACATAGGTAAGCTGCAAACGAAGCAAAGCAAAAGCCGCTAGCATCCAGTAGCTGAGTCTTGGTTTATCCCTGTACCCTGAGCAGTAAGATTATCTGCTAGAAAGATACCCACCTATGGAGAAGTGTGGCATAAATAGAATGATTTTCCCTGCAAAGCTGCTCCACAAGCCATGACTATTTTCTTTTGTTCCTATGCACAACTGTAACCCGCCCACGCACACACTCACCATGTTTACAGTGCCTTGCAGGGGTTAATGGGAAAGCGACTGGATATGTTGCAAAAGGTGCTTGTAAATAAAATGTTTCAATCTTGAGCTGGAATTTAATAACCCCTCTTTTGTAGATTGTGTTTTTTTCAGCTGGGACCTTGAGGACCCAGGGGCCTACCCCAGCACACAGGCTACATCAAATAACATAATCTGGAGTTACACACAATCTTTCCAAGACTCGCCCTTATGAGCAAACATGGGTATTTTGGTGTGTTTTGCTGTAATTTGTCTTGATCAATAAAGACAAACTTTTTTAACTGTAGAATGATTTTATTTTCTGTTCCAAAGAAGTGGGTTGTGCCCACGAAAGCTCCTGATACCATCTACATGTTTTGTTAGTCTTTAAGGTGCTACTAGATTATTTGTTGTTTTTTAAGTTTTTTCATAGCAATCACTTCAGTCCCAGGTACAGGCATGTGTTACATGGGATGTAAAATGAGATGCAGCAGGGAAGCAACACCAAAGAGAGAGATTTCAGCACCCCTCATTGTCAAAGTGGTTCCACAAAGCTTCCCTGATGTTCATAGCAGCCCTATGGGTTCCTCTGAGAGCCCTAGTATCTGGCTGTTCAAATTCTGCAGCCAAGCACTGTGTCTCAGAGCTCAACTCATGAGCAAACATTTCAGCCTTACATTCACAGATATCACGCAAAGTACAGCAAGCAGCTATGATAATGGAAATATTCTCCATTAAATGGTCTAGCCTACCATAAACACAACTCCATCTCCCCTTCAACTTGACAAAGACACATTCTCCTGCCATGCAGCACTGGACCAGCTTGTTGTTAAAATGCTCCTGTCCAGGTGCCCTGTATAATGTTTCATGAGCCAGGACTATAAGGAGTAAGCCAGGTTTCCCAGGATTACTATGGCCATTTCCACATCCCCCCATTGTGATCTTATGATTTGGAAAGAAAGTCCCCACCTGCAGTTTTCTGTTCAGCCCAGTGTTCCTGAAGATGCATGCATCATGCAAATGTTTCTGAAGATGCATGAATCATGCACCTTTCCAGACCATCCTGTATTGATATACAAAGCTCCTGAAGCACCATCAAGAAGTATCGCTTCCTATAGATGTACTCTATGTCAAGCAGGTCTGGTGCTAAAACTGAAATGAGTGCACCATCTATTATCCACACACACACAAGTTAGGAAAGCCCATCTCTGCAAAGCTAGCCACTGTGATGCAGAGTTCCTAGAGTCACAGTCCTCCATAGCAGAGTGCAATATACTGCCCTGCATGCTTGCAGTAGTATTGCACAGTACCTGGGAAAACCATCTGTTGCTATTTGTTATGGGAATCCAGAAATGACTGCAGCACATCTTGGGACCATACAAAATGTCCCGTGAGTCACTGCTTTGTTTCCCAACTCAGTGAATTGAATTGATTGTTTCTGGTCATCGTGTCCATCAAGTTTTTAGAAGTAATAGATCTTTTCCCCTTACACCTAATTTTTATTCAGAGACTGGAAGAGAAAAAAGGATTTTCCTACTTTTTCAACTCCCAATAGCTTTCTCAACAGAATAAACTGATTTTTTTTTTTAAATTCTCTCTCTACATGAAGAAAAGGTTACTGCTGTCAAAAGCTGGATTAGCACATCAATGAACTATGGTTTCAGGTACTTAACTGGACAATTCTTCACTTCAGTGACTTGATTTTCTTTAAAACTTTAACAGCAAATATCCATTGCATGATTTTTTTATTTAAATGTTTTTCACAGATTATAACCAGTTTAGGTCTTAATAGAAATTGTCAATTTCAAGCAGGCTTTTTAAAATATATAATTAATTCAAATATTTTGATTTTTTTAAACAATTTTTCTGAGCCTCACCCTAGTGTGTGATATGCAGACATGCAGAGCACTCACGACTGCAACATTAGTCAACATTTGCTGTGCTATGAACATATAAAATGCTATATACTACTAAGTATATACCTTGAAAAATCAGGTCCTAGATGTTTCAAATGGAGCACACTACATTAACGGATATTTTTTACCTTAAGCAAGTAACCAACAATTACTAGCATCCAAGACAGGTGCATTCACATTGGAATGGCAATAGCTGACCTTTATAAAAATACTAGGGGGCTGCACCCCATGTTCGCTATGCTTGCCAGCCCCATGGCAAGAGAGCCTGATGATGTCATTCTGTCATGAGGCAGGAAAACTTTTTTTATATAGAGAGATTATGACAGTTGATAATTTTTTAAAATGTCAAGAATTTCAATGAATTTCAGATCTGAGGAAGTGGATCTGGCCCACGAAAACTCATCACCTAATAAACCATCTTGTTAGTCTTTAAAGTGCTGCATAGTCCTTTCTTTTGTTTCAGCAAGATCAGACTAACACGGCTACATCTCTATTACTAAGAATTTCAATGTTACAGTTCACACTGAAGTCATAATTTGATCTGCCTGAATGAACTTAGACTAAAATTGGTAAAGCACTTTAAAGATAGACAGCAATGTATATAAATACACAAACACACTCTTTTTTCCACAAGTGACTTGTGCTTTCAACAAGTGAAATCTGAAATGCCTTACAAAACAAAAAACATTTATTGGCATCTCAGGTGTAGCTATTCAAGCATCTTAGTTATTTCACTACTCTAATAATGAAAGTAGTATTTAAATGGTCAGAGATTATTTCTCACCCTTTTGTGGTTGGTACTTAGAAATGAATTCTCCTGGATTGAAAACAGACTCAGAGTTGAAGATTCAACTCCAGGATGTGCTCCATGTTTAGAGGACTCCCAGCTCCTAAAAATGAAAGGCTTCAAACCACTATGTAAAATACCTATTTAGTTATATTTTTGGTTTTTAATTTATTTTGACAAAGGGACAGCACTGGTTTTTATAATCTCTGTAGACAGCAGTTGTAATTTATCAGTGCAGAGTAGTTTCTGTTAATTATGTATTAATATAGTAATTATCTAGCTACTCATAGCCTCTGTAAGAATCAGGAAAATAAATTTAGCTTTAACAAATACTAATACTTTGCATTTACATGATGCTTAATCCAAAGATTAAGAAGTGTTTTGCAAATATTAATTAATCTCTCACAACCTTTGTTAGGAATCGGTAGCATAAAATAGAGCCCAGGCTACCTTACACCCAGTCCTATGCCTTAAAGAAGACTAGCCTACTTCCATTAGGCCACACTTTTGAGTTTCCTAAAATACTAATGTGCATCTAATTATCTCCATTGTATTACAGTACTCTTATGATTTCTAAATTAGTACACTATGTTTTATTTATTTGGAACAGAAATGGTGCTTAATCCATTTAGAATATGTACAAATATAGCTGTGTCTGAATTATTTTTAAATTAATTTTGTCATAAGGTTATGATGACAAGGTTGCCATCAGAATAACTACTCTTTGAACACCAAGATTATTTGCAAAGGAGACAGAGGAGATACCCTCAAATTTTCCAAATGATAGTGGGGATTATGCATGTATGTTAGGAACAAAATAGACAGACCCATTGATTAAATACCATTTAATAAACATAAATGATAATATGATCCCATGCAAAAAAGTATAATTTTATGACATTTTCATCACCCCTGTTAAGGGGTAGTAACACTAAAAAGTCACTACTGTAATTTGATAAACAGTTTCACAGATTGTATTGACATTGGAATACTTTTTCAGCTCAGTAAATGAGACTGTATATGATGTTTTATTACCTTGAAACTTTGTATCACTTTATAGAAAGAAACATTGCCTTACATACATACAGGCTAACTGCAGCTGCTACAGTATTGTAGATCCACTGAAATTAGTTTATACCAGGGAAAAAGCTAGAATTTGCCTCATACACCTCATATTGGCCTTATTAGAACTACGAACTGGTAGACAGAAAGTAACATCTTTGAATCAAAAATAAAACTTGCAAGTTTTCTGACAGCATACATTCTTGTTTACCTTTATAATGAACCTGCTCTGAGATTTAAGGCACAACACAGTGCAAAGACAGGACTGGGGTTGCAATTGTCCTTAGGCTGTACCTGTCTCCTACAAACAATATATTTGCTCACACAGCTATTTCTGCATTTCACTGTAGCTTTCTTACCATTTTTCAAACTCTCTAATGAGTGATATTTCCCCTCTGCCACTCATGTGCTTTATGCTTGACTTAATTTCCTGCATCTGCTCCTGTTAACTCACAATAAAAAAGAGCAAATACAAATAGGAGATATATTCAGAAATTAATGTAAGAAATAGATTCAGTGGGCCAGAAGGGAGAATGTGAAAATTAGGATTATAGGGCTGAATATTCAGCTCATCTTGAAACTTTGTAAACCTTTCAATTGATTATATCAGCCCATCTGTCAGTGGAAGAGAAGATGAGAGGGAAAACTGTTTGAGGGTAAAAGTGTTCCCTGGTTGTTACAGTGTTTTCCTTCCCTACTCCTGGTTACAGATTTTTTCTATCCAAGAACCAGACAGGACTCTAAAGCAGGGGTGGGCAATAATTTTTGATGGGGGGGGACACTCCAAGATTTTGGAAAGTGGTCAAGGGCCGCACTCTTCCATGATATTAATGTAGATGCGGGGTCTGGAATGGAGGTTGGGTGCAGAAGGGAGCTTTGGGTAAAGGACTGCGATGCAGGGGAGAGACTGGAGTCTGGGATGGTGTTGGGATGAAGCAGGCGGTTGTGACCTACGGCAGGGGACTGGAGTGCAGGGGTTTGGGATGTGACCTAGGGTAGGAGGGAATTGTGATCTGGCAGGAGATTGGAGTGCCAGATCTGGGAGGGGGTATAGGTATAAGGGGGGACAGAGGGTTTGGGTATGTTGAGTGGGAGGGGGGCAGAGAGCTGGGGCAGGAAAGGGTTGGGGTGCCAGAAGCAGGCTGTGGCCAAGAGACTTACTGCCAAACTAGCCTGCCTGCCAGCTGCCAAACTAGCCTGCCTGCCTGCAGAGCTTAAAATGTTTCCCAGCCAGCTTGCCTGGCCATGTGCTTCATGAATAACTGAGCCCAGGAGAGGGGGCGTGATTCTTCTTAGCTGCCTGTTATTCTAACAAGCAGCTCACATTGACTGGTTTCTGCCAGAAACCGGCCAATGGGAATGTGCTGGGGGCGGGGTAGCTCCTAAAACTTCCCCCCTCCCCTCCAGTTTCAAAACAGAAAGGGAGCCCTGCAGCCACTTTTCTGCATGGGGCGTGGGGCTGCAGGACAAGCAGGGGAGCCTGCCTGGGGCTCCCCGCTGCCTCCGCAGGCCGGATCCGGTGGCTTGGTGGGCCAGATGCAGCCCGTATTTTGCCCAGGCCTGCTCTAGAGTAATCAATGTAGAACTGCCTCTGTTGAGTAACAAGATGCATTTCTTTCCCCTAGAATGCCTCCTCAGAGCTCAAAAATTAAAACTTTTTTAATGTGCTGGAATGTGGCATATTTATAGGCAAACTGCACATCAGAAGGAAACCGTAATAGCATAAACACCAGCAGACCCTCATCAAAAATTGAGTGGATACTCCCAGAAAACATGATATGCATATGTATTCTTGCTCTAAATGTGTATGCATTAACTTGGTTCTTTTGAAAAGTACTGGTACAGAAAAGACAGCAGCTGTTTCACACTGAACTGCCAATATACCAATTCCAGTCTCTGTCTGGACTATTTCAGAAGTGAGAAATTCATTTGGCTTCCGCACTCTGGTCTCTTTTCTGAGAATGACAACAATGGTGCCACTTATGGTGGCATTTTTGTTTTGTGGACACTGGCTTATTGGGAGCTGGATTGAGATAGTATTTTTAAATAAGAATGTTCACTAATATCTCACAAAACCTGCTCCTTATATCTGTATCAGAAGGTAGGTACTGCTTTGTCAGAATATAATTAAGGAGTGGCGGTATACCTTGAGAATTAGTGGAAATTAGTTTTATGTCTGCTCAAGAGCACACATAAGGAAGGCGATCTTTCCCTGAGGACCTTATCTGAGTGTGCAATGGAAGCAAAAAAGGAAATTTGTATGTGCTGTGAAGATTATAAAAAGACATTTGATAAAATCCAACACAACAAGATGATATATATTCTTGAAGAATACTGACTTTCTAGATACACAATTCATAAAAAGCCTAAATTGGCAGCTTTCTGTCTCCAATCTGAATTGAACTCTGAGCATAGCAGCATAGAGAAAGGTGTACATCAAAGCTGCATTTTATCTCCACAGTTATTTAACATATGCAGATGTTGAGGGAAAGTTTAGAAGACATCCAACCAAGACTACAGGTTGATGATGTATACATCAATAACGTAACATACATCAGTGACCTAGTTTGTATTAGGTATGTTAAGATGCGGGTAATTGGCTAATCATGCCTTAACCCACCGTTGGCACAGGCCTCCCCTGTCCCCCATCCTCCGCACTGCTGCTTCTGATAGAGGAAGTGGCACAGAGTGTGAGGGGCAGGGGGCATTGTGGAAACAGTGCTGGGAAGAATTTACTTTTAAGCCAGCTCCTCCCAGCACTGGCTCCTGCTCCCCCCTCCCACTTGCTGCCTCTGATGCAGAGGCAACAAGGGGGGAGAATGCGAGCAGCCGACTCAACTACCTTATCGGGTAGTCGACCACTCAAATACTCGCTTACATTCCTAGTTTGTATTGCTTAGACTCAGACTGAGGTTCAGGAGTCACAGGTGGCTCTTTAATGTGCCTCCTGCAGCTCTCTGAAGCACACATTAAACCACATAGTGGTTTAATTATTAACCAAAGCTATTAATCAGTCATGATGCTTTTACTATATTATTAACCAACTGTGGTTGATAAAATAATAATACAGTAAAACTCCAATAGTCTGACATCCAATTGTATGGCACTCCCGATAGTCCGGCATCAAAATGGCAAGAGCCTAGTGAGTGAGCTTTGGCAAAACACGAATCACAAGGCAGCAGCGGCAGCAGCTGAACCGAGCTAAACCGGACGGGGACCGAGTCAGTCTGCCACTGGCATTTTGTGACGCTGGACAGTGCTTGTGCTACAATAAAAAGGGTTAAAAACACTTTATATACAGTATATACTGTATATGTATATAACCAGCTTATAGTACCTCCGATAGTCTGGCATATCCAATAATCCAGCACCACCTAGGTCCCAACGGTTCCGGATTATCGGAAGTCTACTGTATTTGGTCAGTCTTTTTGCTGTGAGAATATTTTATATAGAGAGAGTAAATGAAAGAATGAATTCATATTGTTCTCAATCTCTTGGGTAATTTTGATTGCTAATTTGGCTCTTGAACCACTGAGATCTGAGTATCACTGATTTAGACTATAGAAAACTTCAGAACATGCTTATTGCTGCGAACAATGTTAGCAAGAAATATGGAATAAGAACGGCCATACTGGGTCAGACCAAAAGTCCATCTAGCCCAGTATCCTGTCTTCCAATAGTGGCCAACGCCAGATGCCCCAGAGGGAGGGATCACAAACAGGTAATCCTCATGTGATTCCCTCCCCTGTCACCCACCTCCAGAGAAACAGAGGCTAGGGATACCATTCCTACCCATCCTGGCTAATAGCCGTTGATGGATCTAACCCGCATGAATCTCTCTAGCTCTTTTTTGAACCCTGTTAAAGTTCTAGCCTTCACCGCATCCTCTGGCAAGAAGTTCCATAGGTTGACTGTCCACTGAGGAAAGAAAATCTTCCTTTTGTTTGTTTTAAACCTTCTGCCTATTAATTTCCTTTGGTGACCCCTAGTTCTTATATTATGGGAATAAGTAAATAACTTTTCTTTATTCATTTTTTCCATAACAGTCATGATTTTATACACCTCTACCATATCCCACCTTAGTCTCCTCTTTTCTAAGCTGAAAAGTCCAAACCTTTATTCTCTCTTCATATGGAACCCATTCCAAACCCCTAATAATTTTTGTTGCCCTTTTCTGAACCTTTTCCAATGCCAATACATCTTTTTTAAGATGAGGCGACCACATCTGTACACAGTATTCAAGATGTGGGTGTACCGTGGTTTTTTACAGAGGCAATAAGATATTTTCTGTCTTAATCTCTATCCCTTTTTTAATGACGCCTAACATTCTATTTGCTTTTTTGACTGCTGCTGCACACTGAGTGGATGTGAACTATCCACAATGACTCCAAGATCTTTCTCTTGAGTAGTTGGATCTAAATTAGTGCCCATCATATTGTACATATAGTTGGGATTAGTTTTTCCAATGTGCATTACTTTACATTTATCAACATTAAATGTCATTTGCTATTTTGTTGCCCAATCACTTAGTTTGGTAAAATCTTTTTGAAGCTCTTCACACTCTGCTTTGGTCTTAACTATCTTAAGCAGTTTGGTATCATCTGCAAATTTTGCCACCTCACTGTTTACCCCTTTCTCTAGATCATTTATAAATAAGTTGAATAGGATGGGTTCCAGGACAGACACTTGGGGGACCCCATCAGTTATCTCTCTCCACTCAGAAAATTTACCGTTTATTCCTACCCTTTGTTTCCTGTCTTTTAAGCAGTTATCAGTCCACGAAAGGACCATCCCTCTTATCCCATGATGAGTTACTTTACTTAAGAGCCTTTGATGAGGGACCTTGTCAAAGGCTTTCTGGAAATCTAAGTATACTATATCCACTGGATCCCCCTTGTCCACATGTGTATTGACCCCCTCAAAGAACTCTAGCAGATTAGTAAGGCATGACTTCTCTTTACAAAAACCATGTTGACTTTCCCCCAACAAATTATATTCATCCACGTGTCTGACAATTTTATTCTTTACTATAGTTTCAAGTAATTTGCATGGTACTAACATTAGACTTACTGGTCTGTAATTACCAGGATCACTTCTACAGCCCGTTTTAAATATTGGCATCATGTTAGCTATCTTCCAATCATTAGATATGGAATAGGTATGAATCATTAGATAGGATAGGTTACAAACCACAATTAATAGTTCCGCAATTTCCCATTTGAGTTATTTCAGAACTCTTGGGTGAATGCCATCTGGTCCCGGTGACTTGTTACTGTTAAGTTTATCAATTTGTTCCAAAACCTTCTCCAATGATACCTCAATCTGGGACAATTCCTCAGATTTGTCACCTAAAAAGAATGGCTCAGGTTTGGGAATCACTCCAATATCCTCAGCCGTGAAGACTGAAGCAAAGAATTCATTTAGCTTCTCCGCCATGACTGCATCATCTTTGAGTGTTCCTTTAGCATCGCGATCGTCCAAGGACCCCACTGGTTGTTTAGCTGGCTTCCTGCTTCTGATTTTAAACATTTAAAACATTTAAACTCCCCGCTGGCCATGGACTCCACACAGTGTTCCAACTTTGAAATCTATAAGAGCCCCAGAGAAGAGGGTACTTCAAAGGGGCAGCGCCGCTTGAAGCCTGGGTCCAGACCCCAGGCTCCAAGTGGTGCTGCTACTTTGAAATGATGCGTGCAGCCCAGGGCCAAGCTGCATGCGGCGTTTCAAAGCAGCAGCACCGTGTGGAGCCCAAGATTAGCTGGGGACTCCCCCACTGACTCCGGGCTCTGTGTGGCACTGCCACTTTGAAACGCCCCTGGGAGTCCAACACTTGGCTCCTCACAGCATTTCAAAGCCACAGTGCTGTGTGGAGCCCGGGCTCAGCTGGGGACTCCCCCGCTGACCCCGGGGTCCATCTCCTAGAGCTGTTGCTACACTTCAAAGGTGGAGGCGCCCTATCGACTAATCAAATACTTGATGCAAAATGCTTCGACTATTCATTATTCAATTAGTTGATACTTAACATCCTTATTCCACACCACCCCACATTTATGTCTGTGAAATGCCCACAGTGATCTACATGCGCCTGAAGCACCAAGGAGAAGTATTTGTTATGATTGATATACTCTGAGGAAAGGTGGGGTGGCACTCTAATGGGGACATGTGTGCCATCAATTGCCCCACCACAGTTTGGAAAGCCCATTTCAACAAAGCCATCCAGTACGTCATCCACATTTCCCAGTCACAGTCCTACGCAGCAAAATGTGATTTATTGCCCTGAACACTTTCATAAGTGTTGTCCCCATGGTAGACTTTCCCATTCCAAGCTGATTTGCAGCTGAACAGTAACAATCAGGAGTCATTAGCTTCAACAAAGCCATTGCAACATGCTTCGCTACCAAGCAAGCAGCTCTCATTTGGGTATCCTTGCAGTTCAGGGGCCAGCTCAGCACACAGCTCCAAGAAGGTTGCTTTACGCACCTGAAAATTCTGTAGCCATTGATATTCATCCCACACCTGCATGACAATACAATCCCACCACTCCACCCCGGTTTTCCTAGCCCAAAAGCGACTCTCTACTATGCACAGCTGCTCTGTGACAGCCCAATACAATGCTATCTCACTCCTGCCCCTGGCACTCACAGTCATCTGCATCCAAGTCTTTGCCCTCTGCTATTAAGTGCATAAGTAGCTCTGATGCAATGTGTGATGTCCTAAGCACAATGAACAGAACATGGGAGTGAAATCTGGGATCCATGATTTCTCACACACAACAGTCATTCAAGAGGCACAAAAGTAAGCCGGAAACCCTGGAAGGGCTGGGAAGCTAAGAGGTCTGGACTTAATACATCCGAGAGTACTGAGGGAGTTGGCAAACGTCATTGAGGAGCCTTTGGCCATTATTTTTGAAAAGTTGTGGAGATCGGGAGAGATCCCGGATGATTGGAAAAAGGCAAATGTAGCACCCATCTTTAAGAAAGGGAAGAAGGATGATCCAGGGAACTATAGGCCAGTCAGTCTTACCTCAGTCCCTGGAAAAATCATGGAGGGGATCCTCAAGGAATCCATTTTGAAGCACTTGGAAGCGGGGAAGGTGATCAGGAATAGTCAACATGGATTCATGAAGGGCAAGTCGTGCCTGACCAATCTGATTAGCTTCTATGATGAGGCAACTGGCTCTGTGGATATGGGAAAGTCAATGGATGTGATATACCTTGACTTTAGCAAGGCTTTTGATATGGTCTCCCACAATATTCTTGCCAGCAAGTTAAGGGAATGCGGACTGGATAAATGGACGGTAAGATGGATAGAAAACTGGCTGGAAGGTCAGACCCAGGGGGTAGTGATCAACGGCTCGATGTCAGGATGGTGGTCGGTTTCTAGTGGACTGCCTCAAGGTTCAGTTCTGGGACCAGTTTTGTTCAACAACTTTATTAATGACCTGGATGAGGCGATGGATTGCACCCTCAGCAAGTTTGTGGATGACACTTAGCTAGGGGGAGAGGTAGATACGCTGGAGGGCAGGGATAGAGTCCAGAGTGACTTAGACAAATTGGAGGATTGGGCCAAAAGAAATCTGATGAGGTTCAACAAGGACAAGTGTAGAGTCCTGCACTTGGGACGGAAGAATCCCAAGCATTGTTACAGGCTGGGGACCAACTGGCTAAGTAGCAGTTCTGCAGAAAAGGACCTAGGGATTACAGTGGATGAGAAGCTGGATATGAGTCAACAGTGTGCCCTTGTAGCCAAGAAGGCTAATGGCATATTAGGTTGCATTAAGAGGAGCACTGCCAGTAGATCCAGAGGTGATTATTCCTCTTTATTCGGCTCTGGTGAGGCCACATTTGGAGTATTGTGTCCAGTTCTGGGCCCCCAATTACAGGAAGGATGTGGATGCATTGGAGAGGGTCCAGCGGAGGGCAACCAAAATGATTAGGGGGCTGGAGCATATGACCTATGAGGAGAGGCTGAAGGAGTTGGGTCTATTTAGTTTGCAGAAGCGAAGGGTGAGGGAGGATTTCATAGCAGCCTTCAACTTCCTTAAGGGAGGTTCCAAAAAGGCTGGAGAAAGGCTGTTCATAGTAATGATGGATGGCAGAAGAAGGAACAATGGTCTCAAGTTGCGGTGGGAGAGGTCCAGGTTGGATATTAGGAAAAACTATTTCACTAGGAGAGTGCTGAAGCACTGGAATGGGTTATCTAGGGAAGTAGTGGAGTCTCCATCCCTAGAGGTGTTTAAGTCTTGGCTTGACAAAGCCCTGGCTGGGTTGATTTAATTGGGATTGGTCCTGCCTTAAGCAGGTGGCTGGACTTGATGGCCTTCTGAGGTGCCTTCCAGCTCTATGGTTCTATGATTCTATGAGGTGGCTGACAGGAAGTTTTTTATGTTCCCCAAATGCCTTGTGTTATATTATGTTATTCCACAGCGCTTAGCGACTGAAAGGGACACTAGGCACTGTGGGATGCATACCCATATTGCTTTGTTCTTTCTGTGGATAGGGAGGGGAGCTAACAATGTGGCCATGATATGTCAACAGAGGGCGGCAGTGTAAACATGATTTGTCAACTTTCTTTTTAGCTACTTATGAGTGTTGACAGAGCTTTCATTGTCAAATATTTCCAGTGTAGATATAGCCTGACAGAAGACTCAAAAGCATTCAAGCTTCAGTGTTATAGAAGAAAGTTTAAAATTATCTGGTAAACCAAAAACTATGAATGAAGCAGTGATGAGGATGAATTTTAAAAGCAATCAGTTATCTAACCCTATAAAAAGAATATCATCCTTTTTGTGGGCACACAGATCACAAATCATAAAGCGACTCACTTCCAGTATTCACATCAGGAAAGAGTTCAGGTAAACTAGAAGAGGAAGAAAGAGAACCAATTATATCAGAAATATCTTCAGATGGACTAATACCCAAAGGAGAGTATCCTTTCAGGAATAAATATATTCATAATTTTTTGTAATTAACTGGGAGTCTAAATCGTGCCACTATTACCAACTCCTTATGTTACCTTGGACAAGTAACCTAACTTCCCTCCCTTTTGCCGTCTGTAAAAATGGAATCGTACCATACTCAGAGGTATAGCGAGGGTTAGGGGACGTAAAACATTTGCCG